>JAOVYW010000093.1:2131241-2196734 GCA_025775045.1 Hiodon tergisus | reverse complement strand
CCAGCGACGAAGAGGACCAGAACGCCACGTTGCTCTTCATTCAGCGCTTGTGTTGCTTTCATGGGGGAATTGTTAGCCAGCTCTCTGTTCCATCAGTTGAAGTCAGGACAGCGAGGCTCCCGAAAGTACATTCTCTTTGCCCACTTGGGTCCACACACAGCTGTGAATGCTTCTGTTGTTTCCCCACCGGAGTACCAGATGGTTTTGAAAATAATTTATAAGAAATTGTTGGCTTTCGTACATATATTTTAGCGGTTACTCCTTTACCCAGCTACCTTGAAATCTAACTATGTTAGTCAAAAATTACTTTTGAAAAACAAAACTATGTTCAGAATGACTGAACTGAGCGTGTTACCATACTAAGGTTTTTTTTAAACAGCTAAAGAATCATGTACAGTTTATTTAGATCGGTGTTCTTTCTCTTAAGGTTTTTTTGGGCCCCTTCTGTGGCACAAATGCCGATTAAAAAAGGATAAATGAACAGAAAAGGATTTAAGCCAAAATATTTTTTACTTCTATTTTCAGCTTGGAGCAAACAGGAAAACCAAATTTTTTTCATTTGCAATCTTTTTGTCGGTATGTGCAAGGTCATTCCTAAGCAGTACATATTTCTTAGAATAACAAAACTAAAGGGCAGGTTGCCACAGCAGAAACAATAGGGACACTAACACAACATCATTTGTCATTTAATATAATAAGAAACAATAATTACCTCATGTGTATCACATTTAATAAATACTCTCTGATGGTCATTTATTTTTGATAAGAAGTCCTTTGAGATATTAATTCTCTTTTTGTGAAACTGAGCAATAGACATCTGGAGAGGTTGCGCAATATGCATCTCAGCGTTTGTTCAAACTTATTAAACATTGCTTATCTTGTGCTCGGGCAATTTCTGTAATGTGACTGGCAACAGGCATTCTGTGTTAACCGTCTGAAAAACTCAGTTCAGTGATTTTACTCTGTGGCTATTGAGTCGCACAAACTGTCTTCACCTGTTTCTAGTTTTCATCGTCAGCAGCGCAAATAAGTAATTTATTCAGATCCACGTTGCTTTATTAAGGCCTGAGCACCATACATTGTACGTTTTATATGATTTATCGGTCCATTAGATTCTAGAGAATCTAACAAGAACACAATGGCACACTGATTGTGGGGGTTGATGGCCTCAAAAGTTTTAATTTGCAAGACTAATGTGGTGAATCTAAAATGCATTTTAAAGTGTTTAAGTGTTTTCTCCAACCAGTTTACTCTGTTTGCGATCACCTGATAGACCCACATTTGGATTCAAAAGAGGCCTTTCATCCCTATTTTTGTCCTCCAAAACTATAGCCCAACCCCAACACGTCATTAAAACCATTCTTGTTACATAACTGCTTAACAAGGGAGCTAAAATAAAATGAAGCTGTGGGTTTTGCCAGTTAAGGAGAAAGGTTATTTACCCATAGCTGAGATGCTTGTAAAAAGTTTGTATTTTAAGATAACTAAGCTTTTACATTCTACAGTGTTGGTGGTTTCCCATGATTCTCTGAATTTAATTGGAATTAAAAGGAATTTTAAGCAAAACTTGAAGAGCGATGTGAAATTTCTAATGTTGTTCTGTGCAAATAATGCAGTAGTTAGGCATGTGCCAAGTTAGGACTATAATTAATAGTATTAATGCATATTAATGTTATGGGAGAAACTGACATGGCTGAAATCAAGGAGAAGAATTCAGCTGCGTTGTTCTTCATTGTTATTATTGGGTTGGGTTGAGTTTAGTCACTGTTTTGTTACAATCTGTTGCATTACCAATTAATTGGTTATTTAGTTGGGGTTTAGTTTGTCGTTTTTGGACCTTGTTTATTCAAATCAAGCTGCAGTCAGACAGCATCGTTTTTTTCTCCTTTTGGTTTTTGGATTAGAGAGTAAAGGGGATGGAAGACATTTCCCATGACAACCTTGGTGTCACGGATGGGGTAACCGGTCTGGTTCTGGAGTCCACGGAAGAGCGGGAGCCACTCCACAGCAGTGACTGGACAAAAGCAAAACTCTGTATGGACTGTGAATTACGGGGTGTTGGTGAAAATCTTACACAAAATGCGATAAGGGGTAAAATAAAAAGCTAGTTTTACCATCTAAAGCAATGAGCTCACTACCAGATATGCATTCCCGAGCATCTGGTTGCAGAGATTCAGTTGTCTTTCCTAATGAAAGATTTTTGAACTGTGCAAGTTTTTACCTTATAAGAGCCATCAAAGTGTTTGCAGTCATTTTCAGATTTGGTTGTTTTCTGCTGGCACATGAAGAACAATTTAAAATGCCAGCTATTTTAAATGCATTGTATCACAAGATATAATCCTTCATGTACTATGGTCTGAGGAAAAAACATGTTTTCACATTTAAAATAAAATCATCACAGTAAATCAAGCCCTAAAGCAAAACACTGAGCATATTCAATTCCAGGAAGGCTGTTTTAATTTTACACTGCTATTGCATAGACAGCCTCAGGCCTTTAATCAATTTGCAGTGGATTGTGTAATATTTGACTTCTCCCACAAGCTCCTTGTCTCTGAATGGTTTGAGTTTTGATCAGAGCTTTTCAATTTGTTGTCTTTTTGTGTCTCTGTCCCTGTTGTAGCAGATGTATTAAATTCTATTCTTATGTGTTTAAATTCTATTTAGTTCATGTATCAGTGATGCAGTATTTTGAGGTTTGAGCAGACTGCCAGCATTCAACCTTCCCCAAGTCTATCGGTAAGTCTTTCACATTATCGATTGGCTTGTGATTGGTCATGTGACACAGAAAAGTCAGGAAAGGAAAAACCACGAATCCAGTGTTCTTCCTGTTGTTCTGTTGCTTTTTGCCAGGGAGTAGACAACTTCACCAGGTTTAATGCCTCCAGCACAGAGAGAGAAACACGGACAACCGCAGAGCAAATATTCATGAACACTGCCCTTGGTTGTGACTTGCTATGGGATTATTTCACTGGTGCCTCTCACATCAAGTATACCCAGCAGAGCAAGGGTTTTCAGTAATTTTGTTTGGTGACGTCAATAAACAGATTATTCTGAACCTAATTTCCGCTGGCTGTGGCATCTGCCGTATTAAGTCCTAAGGTCCAGTAGCTAAGGTGCCTCCCCTGTGTCACCAGGGGAAATCGTGCCTGAGTGGAAGTTAACATGTTACAGGAGTTACAAAAGCGACGGCAATGTGCGTGGAAGACGCAGAGCAATCTGCAATAAATCCAGGAGAAGGAAACCTGTGCAGGCAAAAGATTGTAACTGCCTGGTTTCTTTTGAGCTCTTTTTCAAAATTCTCAGACCTTGGAACGGGTAGCTTGTGTATATTCTGTGTGTAGATAAAATTCTTTGCAGGGTCTTGTGGATGAAAACATCTGGAGATATTTATTAGCACGGTAAACATATGAGGCATTTTAGCTTGCAGGGGAATTAGACCCAAATATAGCCTGACTCCCTTCCTCTCTGCTGTTTATGTTGATGGAAATTTGTGCAATAAATGCTTGAAAGTTTTGATATATTCTATTAAATCTTGAAAGTGTTTTTTGTGTTATTTGTTTTCATTGCTAGGAATAGGACTGGATGTTTACCTCTCCAATCGTAGCATTCGTTCATTTTAATCATTGCGTTACAGGGGATAATGAGCTTTCATGATAAATAATGTGTTGCCAAACGCAACTAGACATGTTAGCTTGAGTCTGGTTCATTCTTGGCCAACGTTGGCTATTGCTCTACATAAGTGAGCATACACCCTCATTTGGTGGGGTCTGTGGCGAAATCGGATCAAACTGAGCTGTGTTCGGTCAAGCCGAGATACATTCTACTCTGATAATTCTATGGTGAATTCCTCTCTGCCGCTGCACAGCGTGAGAGAGTGTGTTAACTTCTATTGCCACGCACAGCCTGAGGAGGGGGGAAGGTTGGGCATCAAACTATTTCTTTTATATTTGAGCATCAATGAACCGTATTGACAATTTATTTTTAAACCCATTTCATTCATGTCAGTGGAAGAGAGGCTGAGAGCTCCTTTAACTGTGTGAAGTAACTAGAGGTCAATTGCAAAGTGACAATAGAATCAGAGCTTAACGGAGAATACCAAGACATTATCTGTCTATTGAATATGATGGGAGTGTACTGTTGTTTGGTCGTTTTTGTTTTTGTATAGATAAACTTACAAAAGTTTATTGATCATTTGAGAGGTCTAATGAAAATGATGCGATCGAGTGATCGAGTTATGACTAATCAACTTAATTAGAAACCTTAATTTTTTAAGATTGACAGCTCTCTAGCAAAGCAGCTTAAACGCAGTTAAATATTTAATCCGTGCGAAAATACTCCAGTAGCCTGAATTACATATTTATTCAGTCCCCATCTCTGCCTTTAAACATGTCCACACCTTGTCACTGGAGTATATGTTTTATGAAGAGAAGAGTTTAGTCTCAGATATTTGCAAGTCTCTCTCAGAGGCCCCGACCTTGTAGTCAGAGCAGATGGACCAACCAGGGCGAGCTCCTTCACCCATAAATATTTGGGTGTAACTTTGTGATTGTCAGCTGTGCGTGGGTGAACCATGATACTAGGGATACTTCATTCTGCCTTTCAGCCTGGGTGCTGCAGGTCCACTTGGGGATTGCAGGAGATAACGAGTTCATTCAAACACACTGAGCAATGCACACTGCGTCGAAAACAAAGCCTCAGAGTGTTTACAACACGTTTCATAGTCCACCCTGGTCTGCTCAAAATGACAAACAAAAAAAATATCCTTAAAAAACACAAAAAAGGACTAAAAGGCAAACAGCCCACCTGCTTAAGCCAATCAGAGCCATGCTGAACTGAGAGTGGAATTAGAGGTGCTTTGCTGCACCCTGTTGAAAAACATATTTAACTGCATAACACATTTCAAGGTCTGCTGAAAAAGTGTCCAGTCTTGTCTGTAAAACTTTATCAATGTCTTTTATTATTTACACTGACATACATACTATTTTACCACCATCCAATGATCAAACAACATACTGAATTTAAACCTATTTAAACACAGCAATAACAGAATTGACACTGGCCCGGACTGCTGTCCGTCACCACACAACGATGGTATACGTCCTGGACATGCTCCTATAGATGTTAAACAAACAAACTAACAAACAAACCTTGCAGTTAAAGAATAATCAGATTAATGTACTGTAAACACTCACAAACTCTTTAACTCGTGAAATTATAACAGGAAAAGCTTAATGGATAATGTTCTTATTAAGTATGCCTTATTTCTGTGTGTATATGCAAGGCAAGTGTAGGATTTATGTAAATGCTGATGTTAGCAGATTAACCTTTGTTCAACCTTTAACCTTAGGTGTCTTAGTTCAGTGTTGACCAAAGAGATAAGCATCTGCCACCACGGACATATTCCGGAACATCCAATCAGAACAGGTCAGAAGGTATATAAAAGTATAAAAGTTATTATAAAATATTGTATTTATAATATTGCAAACACATAGTGCATGGTAAAGGGATGTGCATTTTATGCTTAACAACTTTAAAAAAAATTTGATTACTAAGTGCATTATGATTAAAACATAGATATATGGCAAACTTCTTACTGATTTAGAGAAATCTGCATTATTTTCCATTAGGTATACGCGCTACGCATGCTGGACAAGGAGTATATTTCCAGTTAATCATTCTTGCATGAGAAATTAAATGTGTAAAGGACAAGTTGTTAGAGCTTTCACAAAGGTTTTTTTTTGTATTTTACTATTTAATTCAATCCTATAACTATACATTTAAAATGTTGGGCTTTGTTTAACTTGGTGGCTGAATCAAGGATTCTGTAGTTGCGATTCCAGACAAAAAATGTAAGGAGTCTCAAATCCTTTATGCATTTGCTCTCGTCTGCGCAAGCAGAACTCCGCCCCCATGTGGTCAGACTTATGCTGTACTAGTGTGAGACAGTGGAATTTCTTCGCTCATGACGCCATACAGACCACTGCCGGCTAGTGATAAAGATTGACAAAAACTTTGACAAAGATTTGAAATTCCATTTGACCATCAAGCAGGTGCGCAGGGTTAATTTTGAACGGAACTTTGACAGAGTAAAGAAAACAAAGGAAACAGGGCATCGTATGTGCATGTCTGTCCTCAGTAAACGCTATGTCCTCCGATTGCTCGATTGTGAGTCTGTCAGATCTTCGGTGTGTTTTTCCTTATAATGGCATAATGGAGCTGGGGGCCAGCATTACATTTGTGGATGGACCTGGCTTCAACTTGGCCAAACGCACGTTGAGAATTTCTGACCGGACATGACCAGAATATTTGTCTTATTTTCTACTTTCAAGTATTTTTTATTTATTTATTTTTTACTTTCCTGGTATTTAGAAATGAATAACCTTCTCGTTTTGAGAATTGTGCTTGTTGGAGTGGGATATTTAGTGTAGTGTTGGAATTCTTTAATATTCCTGTACCATTATTATTTTGAAAATGGAGCAAACTTTTCATTTGAACACAATGTTTTGATTGACTTAGGATACTTTGTGGCAGATATATTATGTTTTGAGAGGTCAGGGCATTTTTGGAAAAAAAGGGACTAATGTTAACTAGGAGAGTAGCATATAGCTCTGAGGATTGTGTTAACTGTTTTTGAAAAAAGTGAATCTCAAGAAATTGTTGTAATCATTTGAGGCATTGGTGTGCTATATCCTGCAAACTAAATTATGGCATCATAAAGAATCATAAAACTATTTAAAACTATTTAAAATCACATGTAAATGAGATACATGGATCAGACGTTAAATAACAGCGGTATAAACTGTATAGGTAATCATGCATAAAACAAGTTATTTTCAATGATATATTTTAAATGAAAGGAATTCTATATAATAGACAAAACAATACATTTACTGCCTTCTTTACAACTTAATTTTCAGATACGGCCACACAGACCGTATCTGTTGTATTCCCTCCTTGTGTCAGACACATTTACTGCGACAAATTGACTAATCCATGATGCCAAATATGGCGTTGGCCGTTGCTTGGGTAGAATCCCACATGGTCTACAGATGAACATATGACACCAGATCTTACTGCGGTAGACACCAGCTGCGAATTCCATTCTTCTTTATTGCAATGGATGCAGTGCAAGACATGGACATAGAAAAATGTTTACAACCCTTGTATGTTGTGCTGTACAAGACCTATGCATAATTCTTAACCACAAACCCGTTCATACCACTATTGTGGTACTTCCAAAAATTGTCAGTTACTATTTTGTTTGAGATGATTTGTATGCCTTTACTATTGAACTTCACTACCATGACAAAATCAATTTCACATTCTTGCTCAATGTGGTCGTAAACTGCTGTATTGTAACTTGACATCCTTTTATGTAGAGGTGTAGTGAATAGCAATTGTGTTACCTTGCATCCTCACATGAGCAAGGGCATTAGCAGTACTGAGACACAATTGTAACCATTGTTACGTTGATTGAGTGATCTGTATAATATGTAATTAGCATCAAGCACTGCCCTTAAACCTCATGGCAGTATATACAGAACTTAGCTTGGAGCCAAGTGAAAACTTGGTTGTCAAATCTTTGATTCTGTCCCAGCCTTAGTGTGAGATTAATAGTTTGTTTTTTTTAAACATTTTTCCACGTTCATACAAAATTCTGTGTCTCAGGGATATAATTTTGGAACTCAGTTAGGCTCTTTCTGTTAACAACTTTCGCAACAGTAAGTGAAAATAATTGTGAAACACTGTTAGAAGCATAATATTTCAAATGAAATCCACGCAACACTAGATAGTCATGTGATCACACATGGGTTAAGCGTGTGGGTGGCTGGGCAATGGGCGCAGGACAGTTTAAACCATTTCACATTTAAAACTGAGAATAGGTAAATAATAATTTAGTCTGTAATGTGTTGTTATGTGTATTACATTATTTTTGAAATGCAATATGTTACTCAAAGTACTTATGTATTAAATGGGAAATAATTTCTCTGTCCGAAAGGCTCATTCATCGTTTAGCCTTCAAATTATAGACTTGGCTACTATGGCTTTTTAACACTTCCATATTGCTTTTGAAAAAAGAAATATACAACTGAAATCACATCAAAAACAAATTTCTCCAATATTTCCTCAATGCCTGTCAGCCATCCATCCATCCATGCATTCATCCATTCATCAGCCGGGTTCACCTTTAGCAGGCCCGAGGAAATTGACTGCTCTCATTTTCAACCCTACACACGGCCCTAATTTATAATAAGGTCCGGGTGGTAAAACTCAAATTTACCCATTGAATGGTGCATTTGCACATGGAATTGGACAGGGAGGCACAGCCCTTCACCATTTGCCAACTGTATTTCAACAGATATTTCAGTCCCTTTAGAAATATGCTGTTTGCACACTGCTTAATTAAGGATTAGGTGGAGGGGTCCTCTTATCAGATACATAAGACACTGGTTAACTCTCAGGGACAAAAGTAATGGAGACAAAAAAATGAAGAAATAAATAATTAGAAAATGCATCTGGCCAGTGCCAGCAACAACAAAAAAATTTTTTTTTAATAAAAATGTGTGTGCATGTGTATATGAGTGTATATTTGTTGTGGGGTGTAGTGGGGCATTATCCACCCTGAATCAGCACTCTCAACATTCTCAAATGTCATTCTCCAACATGGGGGCCAACTTGGACCCTAACGACACAGTTGTACCAATTATTTTAGAGATACTTCAAACTCTTCAAATTGGTCACACTCAGTTTTGTGACTTTATTTAAGCAGCATTGAGAATCCAGTAAATGTTATAATTTACCCATCAGATTTCATGCTGAACAAATATATTTAAATGTTATTTCACAAGGTTAACACTTTGAAATGGGTCACAGGAGATCCCAACCAAATAGAAGGGCTATTTTGAGGGTTATTTAAAAATTGTCTGTGTGTCCCTAACACTGTGATATACTGGTGTATTCTACTTCTACTTAATTCTACCATTATTACTTCTGCGCATAAAAAGAAAGCCATTATTAAATATAGTCATGTAAAGTGCGATTATAAAGTATTAGCGGGTTGCCTAAGTTTTGATTTGGACCCAGCCCTAATCTATTTAGCCAGGATGACAGAGACGGGTCTGTTTTCTTTGACAAATAATGACGCATAGCAAGGCTTTTAAGCCATTTAAAAAAAGAGAACAGAAAATAAAGTGGTTACTTCGTCTCGATGCAAAAAAGATAAGTGGTTTATTGACCGTCACTGGAATTGAATAAAACAAACGAGGGAATTGATACGAATCCAGTTTTGAAGTTCTGTTTTATGGGCTTTTCACTGAACTAATTAAAGCGCAATTTACATGTAGTCGCTCACTTTGGATAGTCGCAATTCTTCAATCGTAGAAACCAGAAAGAATGCTCACAAATATATCTTGGTGTTTATTGCGTCGGTTCTTTAAAAATAAAAAAAAATAAAAAACTTTTTCTTTTATAACTGCGAATTTAATTCTAAAGATTTTTTTTTTATGTGAAGAAAACCGTCACGGAAGAACGTCAGCAATGTTGCAATTAAAGACACCAAAGAAAGAGGAGTCGACGGTGGGAATTTCATCGGGTAAAATATGATTTATACGTTGACGTACTAAAATTGAATGGTTTAACATTAGTATATAACATTGCAAATAAAACGTAACTCAAAACTTGCAACAAATTCAACAAAATACTTGAAATATTGGCATTACAATTATTTCACAGCCCAAAAAATAAAAAATAAATCACATTTCGCTAAATCTGCTGTTATTTTGCTAAAAAATGTTTCCTACTAATTAATGTATTTGAACAAACCAAATTATACTTTTTTACTATAAGTAAGTATGGCGCAGTTCAGGCTAAGGGCGAATTATAAATTTTATTTGAATATGTCTGCCAGTTCAATGCAGTTTTGACTAATTGTATCAAAATTACAACTGTTCTCACCAAGGTACACGGGAAGGATTTGACCTGAAATGGTTAGCAATTCCCTTGTACAAATGTTTTATAAAAAAAAAAATTATTTTCCAATTTGAATTTTTGTCGAGAGAAGTTTTTAATTTACAAAAAATTGCTGGCCAACCAAAACTTGACCAGGGTCAAATTTCTTAGACGAATCGAATACCTGGCTAAAACAAATCCTAGTATGCCTACTTGCGGTTTCTGTTTCTAGTTAGTTTTTTTATACGTGCATCAATGTATTGTATTTAACTTTACCTTTACCTGTCTACATTGTTCATAATTAATCTTACTCTCTGGATAATATGTTTAAATGAAAATTGACAACGATATAGTGTAAGCTATTTACATCTAAACGGAAAGGTTGTATTGGGGAACAGTAACCTGTAAGAGGAGTTCTTTAAGAACGTATACTTTAGCCATAATATATATTGAGTAAAAACAATACTAGTCACGGATAAGGAGTAGAGTGATATAACAAATATTTAGCAACAAGGTATTGTACCCTACTACATTATTAAAAGAGTCATGGCGTTCCTCCTCTATGTCCTGATTAAAACTAAAATTTCAAACGTGAACATTGGATGCTTTTTTATAATATCAAGTTTATGAGAAAAAGATAGCAGGCAAATTCACAATTTAATTCTTAGCACACATGTGGGAGTAAGCCCGTACTGCAACAACATCACATTTTAGCGTTTCGCGAGTTAAGGTTTCTCTAGCGGGCAAAATTTCCACTGACTTCTACGTTTAGTTTAGTTTCCCTGTGTAACTTTACGGTCGTTCGTCGCGCCTGTGAAATTTGATGTAATGTTAGCTATAGCAGGAGCTCCGAATCTCCAATTCTGCCCTTCTATGATGGCGGACTACTGTCTCTACAGGACACACAGCTACATACACCCTGCAAGCGGCGGAACAGCGCCCGTACGGGCTGTTTTAGCCCAGTGTGATTGAGTTTTTTTCGCCCGGGGACGTTTTGGAAAAATAGGATATTAAGAGGAAAATCTGTCCATTTTGCGTGAGTGAGGAACAAGGACTTTTTTTTTTTTTTTTTTTTTTAGAGCAACACTGGCCGTATCCCAGTTAATCGGAGGAGGTTTCTTGTGATCCAGCAACATTACCCGCATGATCCGCATCTTTTTGGGAGGTAACTAACCCGTCCTTTAGCTGGGTAGTGTACTTCGCGTATTCATTGTATATTAAATTTTTTAAAAATTCCAGATACTGTCGTTGCTGTAGTCATTTACTTCAAGTCATGTTCCGCACTCAACAAAAATGCATTAAAATTAGCTCAGCTAGCTAACTAATGAGGTTAAATGTGGCTAGCCTGATACTACTAGACGCTAATTTTTAAGCAGTCGTTTCAGGGGGGGAAAAAAAATAAAAATAAAACTTTTGCATTTGTCCTTAGCTGCAGTAAGTAGCCAATTATCTTGCAAATTTGTGAGGGAAATAAAAATCGTCATGTTTTTCAATTTTGTGTCTGCAATGATTTTGCGAACTATTTACAGAACGAAAACGAAGGGCATAGAACAATCCAAAAACACAAAAAGCTCTCGCAGCCATATTTAGGGGCTTTTAAAAATTTATTCATATTTATTTTGAAAGTGAATGAATCGCTAATATAGAGGTAGCGCATACGTATAGATTAGTCATATGGAAATTTTGGTAATAAATGTGAGTGATTTAGGAAATTTTAGTCAGTTAAAAATTTATGCACTGAAGGTTTTTATGGCAAATTCTTTTGTTAAATTGGCGCCACCTTTCGGTAGATATTTGATGGAAGTAAGAAATTACAATTAATTTTGACTTTTGCAATTCTCTAAATTTTCCAGTACAATTTAAATAAGCATTTTTAAATATAGGTTGTTTTGGAAAAAGACCATTCAAAAGCGTTCAGTTTGCATCAAGTAATAAATTACGTTAGTTGTTTTTGCTCAATGCTTATATGTTTCTTCATCATAAATAGCCACCACTATGAATTTTAATGTAAGCTATTTAAGTTAGATGCGCAATCAGTGTAGCTAGGTGGGAATATTGATTCCTACATTAGGTTTTAGTTGGCTACGTGGTATGCCAATTTGAGACTGGCTGATGTAAAAACGTACAATCTTTCCATCGGTAATTCAACTAACCCTTTCTGTGCTGGTTATATTGTTATAAGTGCAATGTTATTATATTTATATATATATATATATATATATATATATATATCTTTTTTTTTTTTCCTTCTATCTTGATATCATTGCTGTTTTAGGATTGAAAAAATGCAGAAGACAACGTGTAAAGATGCTTTTATGTACAGCTTAATTTTTTTTATTTGTACCAGATGCTTAGTGATGTCAGTGTTGAATTTAGAAAACAATAAAAAGGTAATGGTCAGCCCAAACTATGCAATGCTTATTTCTGTTGTAATTACACTACAAAGATGATCCTCGGCTGTGATCGTAGAGTATTTTTTTTTTTTTAAAGTAAAGTTTTGAAGGTACTGTATTAGATATTTGAATGCAATGATAAAATATCTTGTTTTTTGTTTTATTATGGACTTTTTCATTTAATTGGAATTGACATTAGAAATTTATTCTAACTTGAAATAATATGCCGATTGGTTCCGAAATATATCGGTAAAATAATAAATGTACAGCTCATGAATAAATACTTAATTATATTTCCGTCTATGTTGGCAAGTTTTACACCAGTGATATAATTTTTTTTAATGGAATTAGAATTAAAAACTGGAGAAAGGAAAGGACCTTTGCAGATTGAATGGTTTCAAATATTTAAAGAAAATGTGTATATATATTTGTTTTCCAGTCAGGAATAAGATTTATCAGAGTTGTTTGGCCATCACCCCTGCCTAATTTTGATAGGTGTTTCTTGCTTCTTTTACACTGTTGAACTGAAAAACTTCAGAATACACTTTCTTGTTTATACATTGAAAAAAAAGAGGTTCTAACAAGTAACTAATGTCTCTAACAGACTTGGATATAATGACTCAAGTTTATCTTTACTTTTACTCTGGGGACACAAATTGCAGTGCATGTGGACACCATTTTTTCTCAGAAAAGGGCAGCGGAATATGAGTTTATGGGACCTTCTGTGAATGTATACGCCTGTCATGTGTTAATAACAACTTACATCGCTGACATTTAATGTCAGATTCACCCTTTGTAAGTTTTCTTGATGGTTGGGACACCTGTTAATCTTAAAATGTTGTTTATTTTGATGGATGGAAACCCTTTGAAAGCTTTATTATGTCAAGAGGCCATCCTGCACACTAGTTTAATAAAAGCATGTCATTGGGAAGAGCATGTTTTTAGCTATTATTTCACCTGTATAGTGTCCCCCCCCCCCTCCTCCTGACCATTCTATGAAAATGACCTACATTGTAGTGTAGCCAGTGGGAAGAGCACCAGGGTTCCTGCGAGTTTGTGAAAATTCCCACAATACAAGTTTTTATTTCTGTTTGCACACAATGTCTATGCCCTGTAAAAGGCTTCAATGATTCAACCATCTCATCCTCTTACAGGATGTCTACAAAGAAATTGTGCATATTTAGTCTTCGTTACTTCTATGGAAAGCTGTAACTTTGTTTTGATAAAGAAAATATATTTACCATTTTCGTTGTGGGCACCCTGTGTCCCATAGGTCTCGAATTTTGATTAGCAAATTCAGACCTTGAATTTAGTGAATTATAATTTTTTTTTAAAGTCTTCCTTTGAATGAATGCGTATTAAACAAATGAAATGATATCGTGCAAATAGAGAAGATTATTTTGAGTCAGAGGAGTTGATATAATTCTATCCGTTCCTTGGGGTAAAAAAAAAAAAAAGCGATTGTGTGCAATTTCATGATGTGTGATAATCCTGAAAGAAATTAGTTGAGAAATGACTTCACTCATGAAGAACCCTTGCTTGTGTTCAGACGACTGGTTCCGGCCAGAACTAACAAAGAAGCCTGGAAAAAGTGTGGAGTTTGCACATTGCAAAACAATTTTATTCAAGAGGTAGGCCTGTTTGGTCTGTTTGTCTTTAAAATATAGGCTACATACATTTTGGGCAACGCTGTACTATTTTGTCATATGTTACATCACTGTTAATATTGCTGTGAGTTAAATATATGGAAATGTACACATCACGGTTTGGAAAATAACAATTGCTTTAGAAACATTGAACTATTTATGAAATACTCAGAACAGAAGTTCCCTTTTTTGGATCAGGGTGGTTGGGTCCTTCCTTTTACAGTTTGGATGGTTTCTGCATCATGTTTCTGTTTTGATTTCCATTAACTCCAGCTAGCTGGTTGGCATACATTCATCATTTAACAAAAGTATAATTTACAAAAGTAAAAAAAACAACCAAAAACATAATGGTAACCTTATACAGAAGCATGAGGGATTTTGATCTTGGTGTGTGTATAGTTTTGGGAGGTCAGAGTGAGGTCAGTGGCACTGCTTTCGGTGATTAAGCTAAGCGGACGATAGTGTTTGTAATAAGCAGCGAACCGAGGCATATTTTGATAGTATTCTGTGTTAAAATGTCAATGAAACTCTTAAACATTGGTAACCCATTCCGTACCTTTTTGTGATTGGAGTAACATTGTTGCTTGGGAATGCTAACATTTATGGACAGCCCATGGTTTCTAGAAAATGTCTTTGAAAATCGCATCACTTTTAGAGGGCCCAACGGGGCCATATCTGAGTTTTGCCCTGCTGTGAAAATGGCTGTCACACCTGAAAAAATATGTGCATTTTCTTTTTTCCCCTCTGTTTACTTGAGGGCATATCAAGTGCTATGAATAATTAATGAAGGAGCAGAATTGCATGGGCTTTGAGGAAATTATGTGTGTTTCTCCCTTTTTTCCCTTCCTTTAATAAAAAATAAAAAGGAAATATAAATTTGCAATTTGCAAAGAGAATCTCATTTGTGGGAGTGTTTTGGTGCCTGGGAAAAATGCTCCCCTTAGTTTAATGAAACCATAAATCACAATGAAGCAGATTTGCCTTCCTCAGTCTGCTGTGCAATTTTGATTTTCATCAAAAATGTAATCTTGCAGCGTACAAGGGTTTAGTTGCAGACTGGATGCTGCCCTGAATTTCTAATTTTAGGCATTTCTTGCAGGATTTATTTTTGTATAATTCAAGGCTGCTTTTCAATATCCTTAGTTATTAAATTTTAATTCAGAGCATTAACATATAAATTGAAATGGTTTGGAGTTTAGTATGGAGTTTCAGAGCTACTAGGATGAAATTTCACGAGTTGACACAATGCTGTTTTTAAATCATTTCTGTTGATGTGGAAAAGAGATTTTCTTTATTTTATTTTTCTAAAGAATGTTTGCTAAAAGTATAAGACACACTTATTGTATAGTGAATCTAATTTTCGCTGGTCTGTTCTGCTAAACCCGGATTTCTTGCTTCCTCGTCTGATTGGCATTGTAAAGTAAGAAAGTATCCTGAGATCTAGTTAATCTTGTTAAATTTAAAATGTTTCATGAGACCCATGTCCTTGTAGCTAAGCTTGTAATAAGCCCCCCCTCACCAAGTTGAAAAGCCTAGTTCGTGTCATGGTGATCTGATTGTAGCATGAAATAGATACAGATACAGATAGAGTGTAAATACTATAGTACAGAATGTATTCGAGATTTGAAGAGTCTTCATTATGCACCCTGGGCATTGATATAATCAACTCACTTTCTTCTCCTCATCAGATCTAAGGACAAATCAATATGCATAAATTAATTGCCGTCAGAACATTGTTATACATTTTTTTTCTCTAGTATTTCGCTGTGGAAATATTTATTCAGAGTGAAGCTGGAGGGTTATTCACAGTAACTATTACTAGTGCAGATCTTAGAAGTCAGATGCGTTTCCCTGAAACTCAGCTCTTGTTCAAGATACAGTCATTTTCTGCTCTATTAGTGTTTACTTCGCCTATTGGTGAGCAATGCCGGTGTTTCCCTCAATAAGTTGGCTCAGTTTTCAAGATTATATCTGGATTAATACTCGCACTAATATGTTTACTACACTTTAATACGTTTAATCAAAATACTTCTATTGAAAGTAGTAAACGTTACCGCTTGATAGTATTTCATAGCGTATTTTACAAAAAGGTTTTTTTCTTCTAAATTTGTTTTCATAATGTTTTGTAATCTCAACATGAAGTGGCTGTGCACTGAATGAAAACTGCATTGCATGGAAATATGAAATATGTGTTTTTCAGTTTTGCAGCAGAAAGCCCTCTGTGTCACGAAATGAATGTGCATGCTACGCTAGGCTCCCTGTACAAAGCACAATTGGAGCACCATCGATCAAACCCGCCCTTTTGTTTGGCAAATTAAATTTAAAGATCAGTTGGCAAACAGATTAAATTAAATAATTGACTAATGTAAGAATTGAAGTTTTAATTTTGACCCTTATAATGCTCCATACATGTGAACTTTAATGGTATGTTAAAATACCATTAAATAAAACTTCCAAATTCTGCATTTGCTTGTCATTTTATGCCATTTAAAACACTATCTCAATGCACTCAATAATTTTGACAATCTATAGGAAGGAAACCTGCATTCTATGAATCTGTAGTGTATTTAAATAATTTCATCCCATCTATTGGTATGAACAGCAGATGAAGGATAACGTGTCACCAAAGCCGTCGCCAGGTCGTGATTTACAGGTGAAACGGAAGGAATACTTTAAAGTAGTAATCGTAGTAGTAGTAGTAGTTTATTGATCCCCAAGGGGAAATTGCACATAAACCAGAATGTATCTCCCGGCAGGTTTTTTCTGCACATCTGAGTCTACATGGATCCGAATAAAAATCCGGATTGCATGCGATTGTGTTTTTTTTTTTTTTTGCCTGAACGGGAGTGATTAAAACTATAATTGAATTGCATTGTGCAGTTTCCCCAAGGGAAATGACAGGGGAGGGGCGTAGAAAATTAGGTGGGCATAAAGTAATTGGAGTATGTGTCTCTTCTAAATGTGAATAGTGGGGGGATCGGTCACAGAGGTTGTGGGTAAAATTTCCAGTATTTATCAACTGTAAGTTGTATTGGTGTATTGTGTCATAGGGTACCACAAACTAACATCACTTCAAAACAGTACTCAATGAGTCTTGGTTCAGTTCAACTTATTTCCTCTCACTAAGAAGAAAAAAAACTGCTGAATGAATAATGTTCAAATGTGTTATAAGTTATTGGTACGCTTCTTTCAAAAGCAGATATCGGTTGGTGTTCCGGAAATGTAACGTATGTCAAGTGTTTGTTTTTTTTGGAAGTTAACATTTCCCCCCGTTTCCACTGTATGTTTTATCGCTTAATTATTTTCCTTGATCTGATGACTGAAATAAATCCTGTTCATTATTCTGCTAAGGTGCAGCCTTTCTGTGTTCATACTTTGTGAGGATCCTAAGTGGTCTCTGGTGAAGTGTTCCTTCTTTCGCAGCGGCCGTTTTGGTGACAGGCTGAGTTTCATCACGCACCTATAACGGTGGACTAGCTGCTGTATTAGTGGTGTGAGGAGTCACTGCCAATGTGGTTAGTGTTTTAGGGATGTGCAGCTTGATTCATTTGTTCAGTAGCTTTTGGCTGTTGATTACATTTTTTAACCATTGAAATAATCTAGAGTAGTATTAAAGTATTCCCTTTAACTGAATTGTTGGTAAAAAAAAAAAAAACCTTTTTCGAGCGGATTTTTCCAGAAGGGTAGCCGCGGTTTTGCTTAATGTCGACCTTTTCCGAAATGGTTTAGTATTTAGGGCTGCCAGAGATCATATGTGGACAGTTGTGTTCGTGATTGCTATTGTTGAAATTGACAAAGGAAATGCTTGCCTACTCGGTCCATTTGCTGAAGTGCTTACTCTGCTAAAGTAATTATTTGTGCCTTGCGAACTTTAAAACTTTTGTTGCATTTACCTTTTAAAGTGGATTCAAAGTGGCAATTAGGTAAAAGCCCAAGTGTGGGAATTTCATCACATTTTTCTTGTGGCAAGTTAGTTGCATGTCTGAAGCCATATTGGCACAGGAGTGTCAATAAATCAAGTCAATAATTCATTTCAAAGTTACCGAGAAAATTTCTTATAACTTGAATGCATAATAATCCAGCTCCTTTTTGAATCACCGATTCTTCTTGGGAGTGGTAGCAATGAGTGGTATGGTTTTTGTTTAACTATTTTTCCGAAAACACACATGCAATGATTTTTTTTTTTTTGCGTGCATCTGACATTTTTGATCTATAAAACATAAAAATAAAAAATACAGCAGCGTTTCAGCCCATCCTGTCACTTAAGAAATATGAGTCACATTTCCTGAGTTTAGCTCTGGATCATTTGCTTTTCATAGGGAATTTCCAGATGTAACTGCTGGTAATAGCAAAGGTTGACTTTTAAAAATTCCCCCTTACTCTAATCTGAAAATTCTCTCCATCAAAATACTATCGGTTTTCAATGAAACAAGAAGTTAAATTTTGTATATGCTTCCTCATGGCTTTAGAAACTAGATGCATTACTTGAATTGTAAAATCACACTCTGAAGCATTAATCTTGCCCTAGATCTTGCTTTCGAAACCGAGAATGGTTGACAGAAGAATTAAAAAATAAGCACAGCCTTTCCACTAAGCATCTGTTAGAATACTGCATGTTTAATAGTAAAAGCAGTAATACTAATACCAATAGTCATCACCATCGTTTTCATTAACTGTAGATACCATTTTTCACATAATGTTTCAGAAAAGGGACGCTATAGTGACTATTTTGTCTATCGGCAACAAAATTATTTTGACTTGGCAGGCCTAACCTAGGGTAGGAAAAGTGTTATTGGTCATTCACGGGTCAGTTACAATAACTACTGGTAAACAATGGGTTGTGTCTGTTTTCAATGTTATTTTTCATGTAACGTCTGTATAGAAATATTTTCAATTAACTTGCCCAGAGTGTTACTGCTCTGTAGTCATTGACTGTCTTTTATTATGAATCGTTTTAGATTTTTGAACAATTTGTTAAGACTAAGGAATTAGCATAATATTATTGTTTTCTACTTAAATTCTATTAAGAAAAGGTTATATTTCCTCGATGCTACATGTGTCACAGTATATAGAATCGTGGGCCCAGTGTCATTAATTCATATTGTTTCTTCATCTCAGTGATAATGACATTGTGCTTGTCTGCCTTTTTGTAAACACCTTGTTTTGTCATCCCTACAAGTTAATCTTAACGTTTATAACGAAAAGCGTCTATTCAGCAACGGCTCAACAACCGTAAAACAGTCACTATGGATAAGGATTACCATTGGCTCACAGATCTGATGGTTTTGTTATGGAGAGAGTGTGTGGTTCACTGATGTGAAAAATTCCTCCCGAAGAATTTCTCATTGGTGTGTGGAGGAGACAATGGAGGAAGAAGTTCTTGTTCTTCTGGATTTCGCAGTAAATTATGAGTTTGTAATACCAGACAATGTACAAGTACGTGGAGTAATCCTTTGGAACCAGCCCTCTAGTCTGGTGTTCTGAGACACGGTGTAAGTTTTGTGTAGAGGGAAATCAGTATGGATGTCAACTACTATATAAAGTAGAATGTGAATGCCGATGTTTTATTTCAGGGATTGCTGTGCCGGCCAGTACAAGTGCAAAAATCCTCAGTTTGTCGAAAGTCTTAAAGCAATGAATGGAACAAAGCCTTAAGTTCAAAAACACGTCTTTATACACACGTTGTAGCAAATTATGCTACAAAATGAACCGAACGGGACACCAGATCCTTCTTGACAACTCTGACTTATCTGGTGCTTAGCACTCCAGCAGCTGAATTTTCAGGCCTGAACAAAATAATATGGTAGGCATATTGATTTTTATGATATTGCTTCTTTAAGTTGACGGCGGAGCGAAGCCAAAACAGGTTTAATCTGTTCAGTCTTATTTTTTCCATTAGGATTTTTTTTTGTTTGTACAACCTGAAAGATATTTAATTTTTCCTCTTAGAGAAAAACTTCATTTTCCTGGCCAATCTCTGTTCATGCCTTGCATAGCCAAGTTCCTCATAAAGCACTGGCTGGAGATTTCAGGGCTCGAGCTAAGACTCTCTCAGTGTTTCTAATTCTGACTCCTCTCTACCGAAGGACTTTTATATTTGACAGGTGTTAGGATGCTAATTGAATAAGAGCAAACTATTTCCTGTTAATGAATTGGCCTTAAATCACGCCTTTCCCCCCATTTTATATTTAAAGCCTTTAAAGATTTTCATATCTAGTTATGAAAAATTCCTTGGAGTGCATGAAGCCAGTTTCATCCCCTTTGTGGAATGAACCAAGACAGATTTTGTTTGCTTTCCATTTTCATTAATTTAATTACACATTAACGTGGTAAAAATTAATATCCCCCCTGAGTTCCTGTCATTTTCAGCATACAAATTGGGTTAAGGATAATTACGGAATTCCTGAAGTTGGCAAAAGACTTCCATGCATAGGTGCTGTGTACTTGCACATATACATAAATAGCACATAATTATGTATGTGTATAATAATTTATTTGTTGGTTGGAGTACATAACGGGTTGAACAAGATGAGCATACGAATCAAACATAGTCTTGATGTGAGAAACGAATACAGTAGTTTATTCCTGAATCTATGTATGAAAATGTATATTGCCAAAGTCAGAGGATTGTCACTGAATTGCCACTGTTAAAATGTTTGACATGAGCATCTAACCCCTTTGTAACACAAAGAGCCTTTATAATTGAGTTGGGAGTGGTGGAGCTCTTGTTTAAAAATTGTGAGTGAAGTCAGTCAGTTTATCCCTAGGGATTTTTGGACCAGAAACCAGAATTTCTGTTTCATCTGAGTTAAGAAGCAGGAAATTTGATATTCAGAGCTTTAAGTCTTAGAGACATAAATCTAATTTAGGAAGTCCTTCACTGCTTGCATTGATATGTAAAGTTGAGTGTCTTCAGTGCTGCAATGAAAGTTAACCCAATGTTTATAAATAAAATTAAAAAAACATCTCCAAAGTAGCAGAACTTTGCTGTTTTATAAAAATATTCCAGACTGAGCCAGATAAATTCAAAGTATATGTAAAAAATGTTATCATGGTAATGTATGAAGAAAACAATTGACACATAATATGTAGGCCTGGCATTTGCCACTGTAGTCTATTTCGGGTTTCTGAAGACAAAACAAAAATAACAAAAATTCTATTCATGTTCTTCTGAATCTAAATGTGCACTGAATTATATCAGTGACAATTACATTAAAAAAGAGCCATATATCAGGCCTCTGTTCTGCTGTGGACGCTGACGGTTCTGGAAGATTCCTGTACCGTGATGGGACAGAAAATTTATAAATGCATAGGTGGCATTTCCATAGAATCACCTTTACTGTAGTTACTTAGCTTTACTCAATGACAAGGCTCAGAAACTGTGCCCGTGTCTTATTTTTTACCCTTGAGACATCTCGGAAGAGAGAGCAAGTCATCGGTTCAAAAAGCAGCCAAATTTAAATGGCTCTGTGTCGAAGGGTACAAGTAGAGTGGGAAATGTTAAAATGTATTAGATATTTGTGATTAATGCTCTGCTGAAGCAGGTGCTTAGAATAATGGTTATGTTTGATGCAGCAGAAGGCACAATTTTGATATGGTAAGAAGCTAGCAGGCATCAGTTTAAGGCTGTATGTCAGGAGCCTGGCCAATGCTCTGTATTGTCAAGATCATTCCTGACTAAGACTGTGTTCTAATGACAATTAAGTGGGGAGAATGTTTTAACTATCTCACTATGTTCCTTTCAAACGGCTTCCCCCAGAAACAATTTGTCAGTGAAGCCATCATAGTTTGAAGTGCACTATTGTCAACCAGCTGTCTTAGGGAGCTTGCTGTCGGTGAGTTAGTTTTTTTGTTTTGTTTGGTTTTGTTTGTTTATCTTGTTCACAAAGACCAAGCGTTTTATTTGTGTTTATCTCTCTTAACGTGCAGCTTCGGGTGTGCTGGCAGACCCAAAGTGAGAAATGAGTGCTCCAGAAGTCCCCAAAACTGGGAAGGACCAGGGGGATCCAGCAGGCCCTCAAGACGGTTCCTCTTCGTCGACCATTAAACGAGAGCCGGAGTCGACTGCAGCCAGCAACGGGAAATCTGGGGATGGCAACACACCTGCCGAGATCTGCGTGGTCATCGGAGGGTCCCGCAACGCCCAAGCTCAGGGTACGATCTCTTGAGTCCAAGCTGGTAGCGAACGTTTTCATCCGGCCGAAAAAAATATAGCGATCGTGAACCAGGTCGTTGCAGAGTGTAGCCTGTGTGCTGCACAGTAGAGTTTGGTAACCGCATAGCCTATTTAAGCACTAGTTTCTCCCCGAACGAAGTCTAATTTTTACTGACCCAATTTCAATTTTAGTCCGGTGCAAATTTAACATTCACCTGGCCATAAAAACACTGTGAAACTTAGTCCTGCAATGTTTTCTTGATGGTTCACTGATTCACAAATATTAACGTCATTCATGTCAAGTCAGAAGTTATCAGACGTCTGTATGAAAATAGCAGCCATGTGGCAGATCCAAGTTCAGCAGAATGTGACGGATCTCTGTAAAACAAATCAGAACATGTTTAGCAAAATGTGTGTAGTGCTTGTGACATCACGTGAACAACTTCCATTTGTTAAGATTTTAACGTGTTGAAAGTATACGTGCAACCGGTGTGTGAAAGCTAGTGTTTCAAGCATGTTTGAGATTTAATACAGCGTCTGATTTGGTTGTTTCTTCGCAGGCTCCTATGTTTGCGGAATATGTGGGAAGAAATACAAGTACTACAACTGTTTTCAGACTCACGTCCGTGCTCACAGAGGTAATAAAAAATGAAACGTTAAACGGCTCCTCTCTCAGTAAAGGTGTGGTGGAATGGCTTCATTTGAAATATTGTTTGACGGCATGGTCAAAAGATTTTGAAGTAAACAATTAAAGATTCGCTTTAAAGTTGTTGTTTGTTTTTGCTCCGATGCTTTGCATGTGAATGCGCCGGGTCTCTCTCGTCGTTTCTGTAGCATTATAATGACTGTTTTGTTCCAGCTATGATGGGCCTGCTGTCGTCTCTGTTAACGTAATCTCTCTCCGCTCAGAGTCGGAGAGCGGCTCCGGAGAAGGGGGATCCCAGGGAGTGAGCAGTGAGTACTGGTGCTCATTTGATATAACGTAGCGTCCCGTGTCCCGTGTCCCGTGTCCCGTGTCCCGTGTCCCGTGTCACGTGTCTGTATGCTGTCTGATTCTGTGATTCATTTCTGCATTAAAAAAACATCACGTGCATGTCACCTGCACCTGTGCTCTGACTCAGAGGATATTTTGTGGCATGATAGAATAACAATATTTTATAGAATATAGACAAATCTCTGACACTGTGGTGTCCCTCACATCATCCGTGGGCAGTGTGAGCGACATAATTAAATAAAAAATGCAAATGATAAATCAATAGAATATTTGCAGTTCCTTTTTCTAAATCTGTATACATACCTGTAACAAAATTCAGAATCAAATTCAAAGTAGTATATTACATTATCTTTTTCATGTGATTGCATAATGCCTGCCAGTTGGAAAAAGCAATGCCAAAGTGTTTTTAAGAAAATGACTCCTGTTTTTCCTGTTTGCCATTTAATTTCCATCTTGTGATGGCTTGAATTGTGAGAAAAGGAAAATTAATTCTCCACCTGCAATTGACAAAGCCTTTCCATGCTCTTTGTGGTTTAAGACTGTGAAAATTTCAAATGTTCGAAGTTGCTAAATCTCTCGCAATTCTTTATTTGGCAATTTCTTTCCTTATTACTCCATTGGGTTTTCATTTTCAAAGCTTGTTAGTATGCGTGAGGCTCAGTTCATGCAAACTGATCCCTAATCACTCTCCCCTGATTTGAGTGACATTGGATTGGAGGGTTAGTTAAGCTATAAAAACTGGCCAGGGAACAGGGAATATCACTTCTACTTCTACGTCCACGTCTGGGACTTGCCAAGGTTAACACTGTAACGCCGCTATTGTAATACCCAAACTACAACTAAATTAAAATAGCCAAAATACATAACTGCTTAAACTACAGGTGTATCTCAAATTTTTTTGGATTTTTTCCCCGTAATTGAATTCAAAAAGTGGAACTTTCATGTATTCTAGATTCATTACACATAAAGTGAAATATTTCAAGGCTTTTTTTGTTTTAATCTTGATGATTACGGCTTACAGCTCATGGAAATCAAAAATCCAGTATCTCAATATATTAGAATAAAGAATTTAAAGTTCCCAGAAATGTAACTAATGTAATATTACAATACAGATAGTGACTATAGAGTATATATACATTAACTGCAGCTGTGTTTTGATTTATACTCCAATATTCTGAACTACAATCCCTTGTGTAGAGATAGCTGGCCTTTTCTTCCTGTTCATTTTTTTTTTTAGGAAACCCTGCCCATGTTGTTTGACTGACATGCCTAATGCTTTGAATACGAAAGCACAATGGAGAAATTAGGAAAGAAATGACCAAAGAAGCACTGTGATTGATTTAGCCATTTTGATTGATCATTTGAATTTTGCCCGTCTTAAACCGCACCGAGTATGGAAAAGCATTGCCGATTGCCAATTTAGAATTCATTTTCTTTTTTTCACAATTTATGTTATCGCAACAAGGAAATGGAATGGCAAACATGAGAAATGATTTGTCATTTAAGCGTTTACCTTTTATTTTTTACATGCGCCAGTGTTTTACTGGATAGTGCTTTATGAAGTGAAATATTAAACACGCTTTGCAATTGCTTTTTTCAATTTGCAGGCATTGTGCACACGCACTCGATCATGAAAATGATAATTCACTGTATCGTCATATACATTTATAAAATGCAGTAGAATTTTGTCACAAAAATGCATACCTATTTAGAAAAAAGGAATTGTATTATAATACTGATTTCTCATTTGCCCACTGGCATTTCCCATTGAATTATATCGTCAGTCATGCCCTTCCATGAATACTGTCCACACCTACTTGTAAGTGCAGGTAATCAACGATTAACATGAGATGTTGTTTCCTCGATGGCAACCCACGAATCCTGTGATATTCTTGCGTCATCTAGAATCGGTTGAAACAAAAGAAATAACGATTCTAGAACAATTGTTTGCAGGTTGCACACTAACCCCACCGTACTGCTTGATGGTTGTAATCTTTGAAATTCGCCGTGATAAAGACCCGCTCTAACTGGAGAATGTTAGCCAGAGTTTTTAGCATGACTTGGTTTGCTTTCCTGGGTTTTTCAGCCACCATTAGCCGATCGAGTATTGGTTCAGTGGAAGGAAATGGCATCGTTATGTATTTTATTATTGAGGCGTTCCAGTTCTTCATTATAATCCAGTCTCGGTGGACGTCTTTGAGCTGAAACTTCAGGTGTTTGAGAGAAGCACGTTGCATGACAATGTGTAAACTTAATTGTCAAGGTAATAAGAGGCGTATTGATTCTTGCGGATTCGTGATCTTTGTTTCATTACTGAAAACAATCTGCAGAGCTGAAAAACAAATTGGTAATTTTTCTTCTTCTTCTAGTCAGTTAACAAACTTATCAAATTATTCATGCGTTTAACGACATTTAATATTAGCCTGCTGTAATCTCCCACAATTCGGGTTCTGCTTGATGTGATGGATAGGGACAACAGCATGTCTGCAGGTCACCGTTGGGCAGTGCTGCTTTCGAGGGACATTCTCGTTAAATGCATCTCAGGCTCCCTGCTCTTCACCAGAGCGAAAGTGTGAATTCTTTTCCACACGCCGCCCTGAGGGAGTGATAGACAGATAAACGTATCATTCCCCGAAGCAGAAGAAAATAAATTAGAACTGTAAAATGCATTCCACCTGCGTTGTGTTCAATCCTCTTTCTTGTGTTTTCTTCCATTTTCTATTTCTTCCGTAGATTCATATTCTGTTTCATCTTGACTTCTTCTTTTCTAGATGTGTTTACCCCTTTTCCTGTTTAATTTTAGAAACTTCTGTTAAAGAAGGATACTTTTAGAAAAACATTTGTTTTATGATAGTTTTCAATTGCAACCCTCCCTCCCTCCCTCCTCCAGGTGGAATTCAGAATGGGTAAAGTTAAGAATTTGTAGCCATAAAGCAACTATGGGACTCTTGGGAAAGGTGCACAATGATAATTACATAATTACATTATTGATAGTTACAACCTGAAATCTTGATCCATTTCAATAGTTATTTTCCCCCTTTAGATCTACACAACCTTCTGCACACTTTCAAGAGGCAAGATTGTTTTGTATTGTGAGGTAGTTAAAAGATAAAAAAAGAAAAGAAATGTCTTTGTTTGGAAACCGTCGCCCTGACTCAATACTTGATAGAATCTCATTTGGTTGAAAATACAGCTTTAATACTTTTGGTTTGTTTTGGGTTATTATTCTGCAGAAAGGTGAACTCCAAATCTTAGGTACTTTTGTAGACTGAAGCAGGTTAACCCCTATTTAGCTCTGTACATTTTTTTCCTTTTTGTTTCATTAGACCTCTGTGTAATTTTCCACATCTCTTCAGTCTCTCACATGCAGATTTTTACATGCACATGTCTGTCTGTTTTTGCCACTCGTCCATAAATCCCAGCCATGCAAGTCTGTAGGTCTCAATGCTTTGAGTTGTTCGAGTTTTTAATTTCAATTGGTTTATGCATTCGCCCCCCCTCCCCCTATTTCAATTACATCTAGATTCCAGGTAGTCACTCAGATATATTTCCTACAGCCCGTGTGGTCAGAACATTTTGTCCACTCGTTTGTGCAACATATGGATTTATTTTTTGCTTGTCTTACTGCAGATAGTTTCCGCTATGCCTGTGATATATGTGGGAAGAAATACAAGTACTACAGCTGTTTCCAGGAGCACCGCGATCTTCATGCTGTCGATGGTATTGCCCTCGCTTTCTTATAACACAGTTATCCAGTGCACTTTGGACTGGTAGAATGCGACTCTTGGTTTTGTTGCTGCTTTCTTTAAACCTGCGTTTGTTTTGTACAAATCAGTTTACTCACAAACTTTTCATCCCACAAACCTAGACCCCTACGACCAGGTCGTCATTCCAGTGGATGACCAGAAGGAGGAGGAACCGGTGGAACCCTTCCAGAAAATTGGACC
Source organism: Hiodon tergisus (assembly GCA_025775045.1). Classification (NCBI taxonomy): domain Eukaryota; kingdom Metazoa; phylum Chordata; class Actinopteri; order Hiodontiformes; family Hiodontidae; genus Hiodon; species Hiodon tergisus. Next base: position 2,169,651 of record JAOVYW010000093.1, on the reverse strand, counting down.
TAGTAAGAAGCTGGTTTCTCTGCTATTGCCAGGTGGGAGGTGGGGCATAGATGAAGAGTGTTGTAATGTCATTGCTATTGAGGTTGGAAGGGTGATTGGAATACAAATGCATTTGTTTAGAAATGTATTTATTCAGGTGTTTTATTTATGTAGCTGATTTTATTTTTGCATCTTAGGCTGGTTGCTAATACTTTTGGTATTGTGTGCATATATGGCATTAAATTTTGTGTGTCAGGTCTGAAGAGCATTGCTGGCGATCAGATTGGTTTGTTGTGCAAATTGCATACAAGCATCTCATTGTAATGCTCTTCAAATCAATCAAAGTAAAATGCGGCTGAATACATTTACCTTTGATAATCATAATATTTTCAACTAAGAGCTTGATACAACGGGTAAAAGAGTAAATAATTATATTTACCACTACTACTATAGTGAAAATAATTTCAGGTTCTGGCGCCTTAGGAGTTTACCCCCAGGGTTTTAAAACTAGTTTATGTGGGGGTTTTTTTCTCTCCATAGAAACGGGAAGCTACGTGTGCGAATTCTGTGGGAAGCAGTACAAATACTTCAACCCATACCAGGAGCACGTGGCTCTGCACGCCCCCATAAGTAGGTACCCCTGTCTTCCTCTTTTCTCAGCTGCCCTGGGATACACTCTGTATAGGGGATACTTTAACGGCAGATAAGCGCACGCACACGTGCATAGGCCTGTCTCCTCTGTGTGTACATGCGTAGTTTATTTAGCACAATTTTTTTAACCTCTGGTTATTCATTGGGGATACAGGCTGAAATGAACCCAGTGGACCCAAGGCTATCAGTTTTTGATTGTGCGTCGTTGTTGCATGGAATGTGGTGAGGGCTCAATAAAGAGAGCTTGTTTTCCATGTTCAGTATTGATTCGCAGTTCCGTCCTGTGCATAGAGAGGTGGTCATATTTTTCCATTGACCACCATGTTGATGGGAGTCATTAAGATTTTGACAGTACGTTGTTTATGCAGGTCGCTCCTTTGAGATCCAGCCTCCTCGCTCACAGCAGCGTTCTGTGGATATGGGAAAATACGGAACCCCCAAATCGGAACCCAGGCATATAGGTAAAATTTGGACTTGGGTTATTCACTGTACCATTCAGTGTTTGCATGTGTGGACCGACTGCATTAAATCGCAGGGAATCTGCAATGAAATGGTGTTTCCAGGGGAGTCAGGTTTGCATGCCAAGTCTTGTAACGGCACTGATATTAGGATACACTGCAACCCTGATAAGCCATTTAAAAGCTCCTGCTTTTCCAAAAAAAAAAAGGTTTGTATATGCATGTTTTTGCGGTGTAACAAGAGGTGCTCATTTGTTCCCCTTTTCTCTCTTTGAAAAAAAAATCTGTCCGTCTCATTTTTTTAAATCATAAATTTAGGTCTGATCCAAAGAGCCTGTCATTGAAAACTATTTAAAGTTTGTCTCACTCATGTAAATGGGTCAGGCAGATAGAATATTAAGGAGAAAAGGGGCAATGTTTAAATTCATTTTCAGTTGAACATTTTATTTATAAAACTTGGGACGAGAATGATTGCAGTCAGTCCTAAATTACTCCATGTCGGTCAGCTGTTTCTGTTTTAGCATTTGCACTTAGAGAAGTTACCAAAGGCTTCCAAGGGCAATTTGGTGGCTTAGCCTGAGTTGTATTTCGGTTCGCGTGTGTTTTAGTATGAATTTTGACTAAGTGTGGGCCCCGTAAGCCCTTAAAACGGTTCCCTTGTTCCCATTCCGTTTTTTCAACTATTGTCCTGTCGAGGCAAACGAGAGAATCCACTACTGTTCTGTAGACACACCCAGCGGATAAGTGTTTTAACTTTCTCGGCTTCTCGCGGTTTTTACAGGTAGCAATTTCTGCCGGAAATTGGAGAGTAAAATGCAGAAAAGCCTGGGCGAGACTAACAGCTCCCAGAACTCAAGTGGTGAGTAACCCTATCCCAGTCAACTTGACAACAGTCTCTGGCTTTTAATTTTTTACATTTATTCTAAGGCTTTGTTCTAGCCTAAGAATCCATAAGAATTCTGCTGGGCATTGAAGGCGGGTGGGCCCTTAGGTATTGCAAGGGAGAAAATAAGAACAATTATTTAAATTCCTTCTCTGCTTCAAGGGTTGAATATTCAAATATGTATTCATACCTATTTTCTAAAATCAATACAACTACACACTTTTTGTCCTCTCCTTTTTTCTCTCAATGACAGGTGTGACAAGGAAACAAAAAAAAAGATTAAGAATACTTTAAATGAACACATTTATTGCCTCTGTCCCGCAACATTATCTCATCTTCCTCTTGCTGTCTCTATAGCAACTGGAGGTGTATAGGTTGACAGTTTTATAGGAACTGGTCATTTTTGTCGATAAAAGGAACACACAGTTCCCAAAACAAATTGCAATGCGCGGACAAAAGATACAGATTTAATATATCCAATGTCAGTTTGCACAGCGAAAGCAATCCGTTGGTTGTAATTTTGATGTTTGAGATTCTCCCCAAAACCAGGCTGCAGTTAGTGGAGTACTGTGATAAAGGGGTGGAAGCCACAGGGAGATTTGGGCAAGAGGGGGGTGTTATTGTTCCTTGCTGTGTTTTTGGCGCTCAAAGACTTTTCTTCCACAGGTACCACAAGTCCCCTGGCACCCACTTCCTTTCCTGTTGTGCAGAGTAAGTAGGTTTTTTTTCTGTTCTGGAGACCCAATATATAACCAAAATGTTCTCTTCATTCATTTTCTGTTCCTTCCTCCGTTTCTCGCCTGCTGTCATTCTTCATTAAATACAGGAATGGGCGCAACACCTAACATGTTCACTTTTTGTCCAGATGGTCATTTTTCTGCATGAAGGAAGCGGGTTTCGGAATAACCATTTTATCCTTAATTTACAGTGATGCATCCTGGGAAACTGAATGTTTTCACTGCAAGGGTTGTGTAGTGTTGAATTTCTTTTTGTGCAGCCCTTTGTATGTATTTGTATGAAGTAACTGGGTATAGATGGCAATATTTGGCTTGTTAATTGTAGTAAGACCTCACCCACTTCTGTATGTTTAGTTTTACATAAACTCAGTGTCTTAGCATCTTGTCTTTGGGAAGAGGGTGGGGCTCTTTAACAATTTCTCCAGGGAGATAAAGGATACCTTCTGTTTCTCCATGTCTCCAAAGACTTTGATGGTTTTTCGATATCGATAATCCTCTGATGGCTCCGAGAACGATGTACCTGACTTATATTGAGGTTGCACTATGACTCTGTTAGAGGTACTGTGTTAATTCAGGCGTGAGTTGTCAATACCTCATGTTTATGAGTGATGCGGGGGTGGGGACATCTTTCATTAAACCTGAGAGGCCTCACAGACGTATTGCAAATGATCTTTTCCAATACTTCCTTACCGCTAATTGGAACTAGATTAATAGACTTCTCACTTATAGGAATAAGACCCTTGAGATCCTGAACTTAAATTGTACCGGTAACACAAAGGAAATAAAATAGGATTTGTATAATAATGTGATATTTTCACCTTGACTTCCTTTTTAAAGTACGGCCAGGGCTCATAGTAGTGTGCACAGGCTTACAGAACTAATCGTAATAAAGAAAATACCAAATGAGCTAGTGGAGAGTTCGTAAACCTAGCTTTGTTTAACTTGTAACCCACTGTCCATTTAATAGGTCTGCATAAGTCCCTTGTTTCATGCTATACATACATACATACATACGTTTAGGCATTAACCCCTACACCACCGGTTACACAGTATACAGTATACTGTATCCATTTAGGCCACAGAGATCTTTGGTGCCGGCAGTGACATTTGTGACATACTGTCCTCATTTTGTGGATGTGCTGTACAGGGGTTTGCAGGTTGATAGGTTAGTTTTTGTTATTTTTTTTATATGGTCTGCAACAGAGGAAGTAAATTGGATGGCCTTATAAATGGAAGAATTACAGGGCATGTATTATTCTCCTCAGCGCTAAAATGTGCAACCGGAACTTTGTCGGTGTCCTTGACCAATTGGATTGCTTGCAAGGATTGTCTCTCCAGCATTAAACCTAGCCGCAACTTTCTGATCATTCTTTTTTCTATTACATTTTTGTTCCGAAAAAAGAAGCGTTCGAGTTTAATGTCTTTTTTTTTTCTCCTGTTCTCTGGTTGTTTTTCTTCGTAGGACATTGCAGCTTTTCTTGTCCTTTTAAAATAAACCTTTTTATTACAGCAGCTGCCGGTGACCTACATTTGTGATGTTGCAGAGCGTGCTGCTATAGACGCTGGGTTGTTCAGCTGACAATGCTGAGTGGAGCTTTTCCTCTGTCACTGTACTGTTAAACAGAACGTGGGCCTTCTGTTCTAGAACCCTACACATGTGGAGCCTGTGGCATCCAGTTCCAGTTCTACAACAACCTACTGGAGCACATGCAGTCACACGCTGGTGAGTGAGCTGCTCGTAGATACAGATTACTAGATTGGTGATGCCCGTTGAAAGTAACGGTCCAACGGATTCCGGACGTTAGCGCAATATTGGCTGGGAGGTGTTCTCTGACTGTCCGTTAAAAGGCGAATGCGATTAATTTGCTTTAGAAGCCGCTGCCATTCCAGATCAGCAGATAACCATTCCGTGTCCGCTCAGGACTCCGTCGTCAATATGTGAGTTTAACGCATATCAGTAAGCTGCAACCAATCTAGTATTTCTATATCTACGGAGTTGCTGCACAGCATCTACTTCTACAAAGAGCAGGTGTGAAGAGGTCTTCTGACTTGATTTGGCCGTTTCTGAAGTTGAGAGTTCCAAGGTTGCGTTTGGTAATTTCAACCTCATCTTTGCACATTATGCGGGTCACTTCTGTGCGCCTCTGTCCTTTTGTCGACACCCTAGCCTCCTGACGTTTTTTTTTTTTTTTTTTTTTGTGTAACGTTCTTCTTCTCCTCTCGCTTGTGTGTCTACAGCGGATAATGAAAATCACACCAAAGTGGAGTCCCCCAAGACTTCCCTGGCTCCAGCTCCCCCGGATCAGCTATGGAAGCCGCCAGCACCGGCACAAAGGAACCACACCACTAACCGTGAGTGTCCATCCCAAAGCAGGGCCCTGTAATCCGCCCTGTTGGCCCGCTTCTCTTAATCTGGGCTTTCTTTCCTTTGCAGTCAGCAGCGTGCTACCTGAGAAGGAGAGGCAGCAGGTTGCCGAGCGGCTTCTCAGGGTCATGTGCGCGGACTTGGGGGCCCTGAACATTCTCAACGGGAAGGACTTCCTGAAGCTGGCCCAGACGCTGGTGGACACAGGGGCGCGGCACGGGGCCTACTCGCTGCGCGATGCCCTGGGCGACCTGAGCTCCCTGGCGCTGCGGCAGCTTCCCCGCATGTACAACCAGGTGAAGGTGAAGGTGACCTGCGCCCTGGGCTCCAACACCTCGCTGGGCATCGCCGTTACCTGCCATTCCCAGACGGTGGGGTCTGACGCCTGCCACGTCCTCACCGCCTACCAGGTGGAGGGGGTGCGACTGAAGCGCTACATCTTGGGCGTGAAGGGGGTGGACCCTAGGGAGGTGGCTGAGCAGGTCCACCACTGGGCGCAGAACGTCCTGTCCGAGTTTGTCATGTCCGAGGTCCGAGCCGCCTATGTGACGGAGCAGCGGCTGGCAGCAGCGCCCCCCTGTGGCCGCACGGGTATCTACCTGCGGTGTGCCGGCTGCTCGCTTGGCGCGGTGGTGCAAGCCGTGCTGGGCAAAAGAAGCCTCCAGACGCGCGGGTTGCTGGAGCTGGGCGAGCTGCTGGCCGCCTGCAGGGACATCGGTGGGGCCGCGAGCCTCTCATCCTGGGACAGCCCAGCAGGGACAGAGGAGCCCTCGCTTCCACCCCCACCGCCCTGCTGGGACCACACCGCAGAGGCCGTGCTGAAGGTGCACCGGCGCTTCGACCAGATCTGCGAGGCGTACAGCCGCAGCAAGAGCACGGCGGCCCTCCTGCAGAGCCTTAACAAGCCCCTGCTAGGCACCCTGGCCTCTCTGCTGGCACCCGTGCGGCAGGCAGCCGCGGAGCTGGGCTGCGAGCGTCGGCCAACCCTGCAACTGGTGCTGCCCGCCTACCTCCGGCTGGAAAAGCTGTTTACCTCCAAGGCCGGCGAGGCGGGCCCCGGAAGCAAGCTGTGCCACTACTTCCTGGAGGCGCTTAAGGAGAACTTCAAAGTGGAGCGTGCGCACCAGGTGGCCATGATTCTGGACCCGCAGCTGAAGCTGCGGCCCGTGCCAGCTTACCAGCACGAGGAGATCATCGGGAAGGTGTGCGAGACCGCAGCCGATGTCAGGGAGGCGGGCGGCGGCGGCGGCGGCGGAGGGGTGAGCATGGAGGACGGCGAGGGAGAGGGCCCGCCGGGGGCCAAAAGGGGCCGTCCGGAGAGCGGGAGGGAGAGGGCCCACGGGACGGACGAGCAGCAGGTGCGGAAGGAAGTGTTCCAGTACCTGGCGGAGCCGCTGTTCCACGCCACCCCCGACCTGTTCCAGTACTGGAGCTCGGTGATGGAGAAGTACCCCAGACTGGCCCGGCTGGCCCTGTGGCTGCTGGCCGTGCCGGCCATCGGGGTCCGCAGCGAGTGCGTGGCCGTGTGCCAGCAGACCTTGGCCATGAAGAGGAAGCAGCAGGTTACTGCCGAGGATATGAACAAGCTCATATTTCTCAAGTCCAACATGGCCTGAGCTGGCACCAAGGACCAAATGAAAACATCAATCCTAAAACCAAAAATTTCATATCTGCTTTTAAGGTGGGAAGGGGGAATAGGGTTACTTTTTATTTTTAAGTTAAAGACTAAGCTGCGGTGAGAAGTCTGCCAAGTCTGCTGTGTTTTTAGTGTTGAAATGTGAACAGGTTTTAAGTGTATTCATGTCTGTATACACGCTGGTATGCACAAAGCTAGGGGTTGATTGTAAGGAACATGCATGGAGGATAACCCAGAGACTCGTGGAAACTCCTATGACTGTCCTCTCCAGCTGCCTTTTAGGTCAGTGTCAGTTCCACAGAGCAAACGAGCTTGACACCCCACTGTCCCCCCACCTGCTTACTAAAACTAGGAGCCAAGGCGAGCGCACACCCGTTTATGTGGGGGGGTCCACGCCGATTAATTCATTAACGCCGATTCCTCAGAGCAAATGCATCAGCGTTAGCTGGAGTCCTGGAGATGCACAGCCGCTGTTCCAGGGGCGCACTGTGCTCTTTAATGCCATTAATATAACAGAACTACTTTTTTAATATAAACTCTTGTTTATGTTGTGGCTGAGCAGCATTGGTGGCTATAGATCTACAGTATCTCTGCTTTGTTGCTGTCTGCCCTGTATTTCAGAGTTGGGTAAATGCCTTTTATATTGTTGCGATTGCCTTCTTTCCACGTCCTCCACTGCTGCAAATCTTTTGAATTGCGTCGCACGAGTAGACTGAAGACTGAGGGGAAAATTGATGGAAGACACTATCCTGCCATTGCTAAGATTTTATTATATTTTATCTGGTCTAAGCTGTTCTGCCATCTGACTATTTATATGTACACACAAAGTGACTTGAAAGGTTCTGGATGTTTGCTCAGTCAAACAGGGGCGTTTGAGCTCTTTTCTAGCCTGCAGGTTTTTTGTGCGTCTCCCGTTTTCATTTTAGGTGTCCTTACTGAGCCCGGGGTTTAAAGGAGACACGCTAGCAATTTTCATAAGGCTTCAGTGAAACGGTTTCAAAGAACGAACGTTCCCCCCTCACTGCGCAGCAAAAAAAAAAAGAAAAAAAAAAGATGGATTTACATTGAATTTTTATATATTTATTCCTTTATTTTTGTTGAAAGTTTTCCAATTTATCAGTCTTCCTTGGTCTCATGAGTTCTGTCTTTTAGCGTTACAGGTATTTCTAGGTGACTGTTGCACATGGGTGCTAAGTGCAGAACGATACAATAGCAAAATATTCCAAAGAAACATGCAGGAATGGTGGTTTCATGTTCATCCCTGGTTATGCACTGGACGCTATTTTGGAAACCCTTGATGCACTTGGGGTTTCATACTGCTTCCCAGCCTTTTACTTTTTAGGAATATCCGTTTCAGTTGTACTTATCTCAGATGATTTTCTCACCATCATCTCCTTGCGTCCTCTGGTTCCACTGTCCAGAGTTCACTGTGTTTTAAGAGTCCGCAAGTTTTTATTTGTTTGTAAGAAGTCAGTATTCTAGAGTATCATATATTCTCTCCCTGTATAATACCTAATACAGCGGTTATAATCTTTAAGTGAGTAGGAATCTATTCATATTTCATGACCTGGTCATGTGTTGTTTGACCACAAAAAAAAAAAAAAAAACTCCCTTGAATTAACACGTAATATTTTCCGCTTGGTAGTTTTGGTAGCTACCTTTCTTTAGATTACCTTGGTCTATTAGATAAAAATGAAAAAAAGCATGTTAAATTATTGCAAAGTCTCTTTTTAAGCTCCGCCCACCTTCATTTAATCAAAATGTGTGCCTAGTAACTAGGTATGCTTTTTGTTAATAGATATACACATCTGCTTTATTTCTTTGTGCTGCCAATTTTAGTTGGATACAGAGCTTTTTCTGCTTGGAAAGTTGGAGTGGTGTCATCTTTAATTTTGGTTTTGCAACATCAGGTCTGTGGTAATGTTGGCAATAGTCGGTAATCGTTTGGTTATTACCGTTAGGGGTATGGCGTTACCATTCAGGGTATGAGAAAGTAAGCACTACACTGGATTTGACTGCCATGTTTAAATAAGTGATGGTCTCAAAGGGTTACTGTTGAGGGTCCGTAATAGAACAATTGATAATGATCATTTGGTTTGTATACTGGGAGAAAATTGTCAAAAAGCACACTAAATGATTGGTTCATTTCAGATGCTAAAACTTTGAGATAGTTTCTTAAATTCAAGATAAAATTTTTACTTAAGATAGTACTGAGAGAGAGAAAAAACAATTAGAAAGTTATGTAAGATTTTAATGCGCATGAAACATTCTATCAGATGATTTTGGAAAATGTATTTCTGTAATGTCACTGTTGGGGAGGGGGGTCACTTTGCATTATGGGAATAGTTGCAAGAAATATTTGTATTTCTTTACTTTTTAACAAAACGTACAGTTACATACTTTGCGACTAAAATTACACAATTGATCTATACCTTGCAAACTGGAGCTGTATTCAAATCAACTAGGTAACAAGAACATCAAAGCCAGTGAGCGGTTATGAAATAAAAAAAAAACCCCAAAACGAACCTCTATGGATGTTTTTGTTTATGAATTAGCAAATCTCAGGTACGAACAGAACGTTAAAGGCCTACCTAAATCATGTTGGTTATTTAGGGCCGATTTTAAATAAAGATGTGCAGCGGGGTTTTGAATTGGACCGAGAAGACCAAACGGTTCTGATGGTTTTTGCTCACATCTCGGTTCTCCCTACACTACAGGCGGCACACAGATTTAATCTCTCCATGCCTTAGCTGGCTGCTGTGTAGTGGCTACGTGTTTTAACATTTAAGATGGGATGTTAGCAGCCGCTATGCTAATATACCAGATGGATTTAGAAGACTGATAATTATAACGCGTCGTGGTACTCCTTATACTTTGTCCATCTTGCTACATCTTGCACAAGAATATATTACTTGCCACCAGTGACGTCATAGAAACATTTTCCCATTTTCCTTTAAGTTTGTTGGGTTTGATTTGATGTTGAATAAACTACATGTATGTAACAGATCGGTATGTTCCATTTTAAAGGGTCTAAATATTACCAATATAAACACGGACTGCTTGATGAAACATGGACAGTAGCGATTGACCCTTAAAGTAATGTACCCTTCTTTATACCTCAATCATAGCAGCAGAAAAGCAAAAACCAGCCCAGCTAGGGGAAATGTGAAATTGTAAGGCAGCCTTACATATGGGATTCTACTTAGCAAGTAATGTATTGAAAACAATAAAAAGGTGTATCAATATTGGCTTGCACATTTGAACAGCCATGATAAGGGAAGGCCTCCAAAGGGACTGTCTACACACAGAAGGCATTCTGAGACACATCAATTACAACTTTATGTAATTGAGTAGAGCTGACTACTCGATTTCCTAGTATTTTAAGAAAAGATATGCATGCAATTCATGTAAAAAAAAAAAACAACAACAAAAAAACTACAACACTGAAGACAACCTAAGATGAATATAAGGTAAGCTGATGTATATTGATTGTGTCCAGGAAAGGTGATGGTTGGCAGTATTTTTATTTTATTTTTTAAACTGCTGTTTTATTCCACAAGAGGGCACCAGTGTTGCAGAATATGGGAGGTCCTGAATCCAGGAAGTCTGAGAACACTGTACCTCTGTTTAAACTAACAGTTCAGATAATTTGCATAGAATACATTGTAGATACTGTTATAGAGCAACGTACTGAGATTAAAGGTTTTTTTTATATATTTTTTTCTAACTAAATTATTTAGAAATATGGCTTATTAGGACCATAGTTCTTGTTTGTATCTTATTCTTGAGTGGAATGAGGATGTTGACATTAATTTGTAAATAACAGAACTAAAATATGAATGCTCTGTTGCCATATTATCAATTGGGTTTCTGTCAATATATATCCATGTTAGAAATGTGCATATTTTAGTGTTCCTATTTTATTTATGAAAAAATTCAGTATTGTATTTTTTTTGTGTGTGTGTGTGTGTGTGTCAGATTACAGAAGGCTATTCTAATACATTTTTGAATGCAGTCATCTTTTTAAAAGGTTTTGGCAGATACTTTCCTCCATGAGTTTTGTGTATGTGATTTGTCTAATCAGTAGGCCTAATTTATACTTTTTTAGCTACACTATTTTTATATATTGCTGATTATAGCATTTAAAGTTTCTTGTTGCTGAATGTCAGAAGTTCACAGCACTGTACAATGTTCTTCAAATATATTATCCACTGTAGTATGTTCTGTTGTATTAAAGTAGCTCATACGGATGGTTTCTTGTTGTTGTATGTTTTGTTTTAGGTCTATCAGAATGCTTAAAAACCACTGGGTCATAATTGTCATAGTGCCATTTCAGATGTGGCTCTTTGTCCTGCTACTGTTTGAGTGTTTATTTCAAATGCGTTCTCAAGGGGGGGCTTCAACGGGGATTACACCTGTCCAAATATTGATTTTAATTAAACGGCTCTGCAGTGTTTATTCAGTCACCTAAGAGGCGCCATAAAACTTTCGAAGCGTAGCCTACACGCAGACCACTGATCGGTCCTCTCGTACAATTTGTCCCTTTAATCTTGGTGATGGGCGGTTTCTGAAGTGTCCTTTAGCTCCTCCTTAGGGTCCGCCCTTTAATGCACGTTGAATGGGGCAGGTGGAAACAATGTGGTGGAGATGTAGAACGGGACGTCGTCTCTAGGCTTCGATTAGCTCCCACGGATTGGTTATAAGCTTTAAGGGGTAATTGCGTGCCGTGCTTTGTGTGTGTGTGGTAGGTTATAGGACCCGCCCCCCAGTGGTATAATTACATTTGACAGGCAGTCTGTGCTTTGTAGTCAGTTTATTTCACCCCCTCGGTCATTGCATTGATTCATCTAACTTCTCCTCTGGAACTTTCCCCCAGTAACTTAATCACTGTATTTTATACAGGTTTTTCCATATTTGTTTTTGTGCCAGTGAATTTAGTCCTTCAACCTTACTATGGAATAAGTTCTGGGATTTGTGCGTACATCACTGAATTCACATATGTTTTCATCCCCTTCCCAGAATGAAACTGGAACCTTTAGAAATTGCAGAAGGACCCATTGAGCAACATCTTAATCCAGTTTTAGATGATGGGTGCTGAAATATGGGCAATGCTTTAATTAAAGCAAATTAAGGATGTTTTTCTTTTAAATATTCTTTCATTGTGGTTGTCTAAAGGGATTTTAAAAATCTTTTAATGCTGTGGTAATCTTTGATTGAAACCTGTGCAATCTATTAATTTACAGGTGCAAAGGTGACGGGTGAAAATTAAGTATGCGTAATGCAGTGATTTTCTCCTTGAAAGTATTCAGTATTCTTTCGTTCACCCTGAACCAACCAAGAAAATTTCATTTCTGCCTCTTAATTGTATATCTTACACGTTTTATTCCTGAGTCCTGCTGTCGCAATGGCCTTTTCAACATGGTCAGCTGCAGAGGGGCTTGTACGGATGCCTTGTTTCTGTTATGAATTGCCCTTCCTCCGACACTGCGGAGCTGCCACTAGACTGTAATTTTGTTCTGGCAGGGTTCCCTTGCAGTGAAGTCACCTTACTGCAGAGGCATTTAGAATGTACTTACAGAGTAAACAGAATGCGTATCAATTATGTCATAGGAATGATGTCATTGAAAATGTCCGGCGGTACGTCCATGAATTGGACCTGTGTACTAGTCCGTTCAAATTCAGTCCTCCTGAATAGAAGTTAAGCCTGAGTGGTTTTCTTTTTTAATTTAATCGAAGTTCAGTTCGGTCAGTCCCCATTGCAATTACAATCCTTGACACAGCTGGCCAGGATTAAGAATATAAAGGATTTATATACCTGTAGTGACAGCTTGATAAATGAAATGTCTGATTTACCGCATTAAAAATGCTTAAATTGGATTCAAATTACAGGGGGAAAAGTTTTTACAACTTTTCCAGTCAAACTTTTGGAATTGGTTTTTCTTTCACCATTTTTTTGTAATTATGAGAGCCAAACAGGAATATGTCATTCTTATATTCCCTGATAAATGTAACCTTTATGGCTCTACTAAATGCTGCTAGAAAATGCTAATTGGAAGTGGTGTCAACAGTTTTTAGCTTCTCTCCTAGAGTTCGCGTGTAATGCATTTTGGCTCCAAAGGACATTCAGAACAAGACACTGTTTTATTAGCAGTCTCCAAGGTCAGTGTGCTAACACAAACAAATCCCTCTCCCCCTCTAGGTTTTGTATCAGACATGGACAGCTTGAAACAGATTGTTTGGCACACGCATTAATGTAACATGCTAAATCTAAGATCCTACTACATCTAGTTCCCTTTTTAGATTAATGGCTAAACTAAGTACTTTTGAACAAATATAATTTTGATGTAGGCTTAATGGAGAGCAAAAGTTAACTAGCAGGAAGTGTGCTTTGTCACATCCTCCTTGTCTTCACAAGTCTGGTCGCTGCCACATCTTGGCACAGACACCTGCTTCCACGATCATGAAAATAACATTTTGGAGAAAGTTGGGCCGTTCGATTCCCCAGTGTAAATGTCTATTTTTACCATCTCCGTAAGAGGTTTAGCTCTGACTTTCACATTTTAGTAACTTATCCAGAGAGATGTACAAAAGTGCCACGGTTTAGGGGTTCATGTGCAACAACAGGTACTGAACTACCATGCACTATTAAGAAGTAATATATAAAGAGATATATGAGGAAAATCCTTGCACTAACCTGTTTTTTCATAGTCTTTAGTTGGTGTATTTTTTCATTATTTAATTATTAGATTTCCCCCTGCACAGTAGGTACTTTAAAAAATCTAATAACTTTGCAGCTTCTTAAATAGTTAGCAAGCTGGCTATTGCAGTTCGTGTGACATTGCCACAAAATAGTTCCAATTAGGAGAGAGCATGTTAGCCCGGTATGCCCGTTGGTTGTTTATGTTGCAAGTAGCCCAACTTCAAAGTGCCGCAGTGTAGTTTCTCACAAACATGGGCGCACACTGGCTGGGTATTTCCACTGTAATACACCTAGTCAGTCTGTTCTTATGCAAGACTTGTCCAATCAAATCCATGCCAACCCGCACAGACGTCAGATTGTTTGGTGCGGTTTTACTGGATTTAAAATTTGTTTATTGCAAAGGTATTATATCTTTTTCTTTTTTTTTTCTTTTTTTGTGTGGTTCATAATGTGAGCATGAAAATGTCAGGCCTGTTGAAAACTAAAAAATTCAGCTTTCAACTAATTTAAGCAATAGCATTCCCTGTAGATTCACTCTCTGCACATCTGTTGAAGTTCTCAGGATCTGGAAAGGGAAAAGCAGTTTCCTGCGACGTGGGAGCCCACGGATTAGTCAAAAACCTTTACCGCTAGGGCACCTGCTGACCAGTATTTGACACTGCACGCAGATCTGTGGCCGCGCCTTTGCACTTTGTCTGCACTTTCTTACAACCCCTATCCCTAATATAGCGGCACACCGTTGAATTTTTAAGTATAGTACATGGAACCAATTTATTATGACATTACTGTCCATACCGTCTCTTGTTTCTGGTTTTTAACACCAATTCTTACAAAGGAGATATGACAGAAATTTGCACGCTGAATTTTTATAGTCAAGCATAATTAAAAAGTATCCTGCTGAAGTGGTCAAATAGTCGATATCTGCCAAAACACGCTTCAGGGGGATTTATGGTAACATTCTTTCAAGTGATTCAGTGTTCTGTTACCCTTTTAATTGTTCCGTTTTGCCACAGGGAACAATTAAAGAGGTAACTGGAAACCTGTGTGGTAGCCCCGCCTCTATCTGGATCTCTGCTTTGCGAAAAAGAAACCCTATTGTTGCACAGAATAGCGAACCACAGTGTTTTATCATGACTGAAGCATTTAAGCACTGAAGCATATCTCATTAAAGGATCACCATAGAAGACAATTTATAACTATAACATTATGATATTAATCTATCTGAACAAAGATTACACCCTATTTGATTACATAAAAATATTTCTCCATATATGGAAAAGCCGTTTGTGGTACTTGTGTTCTCTGTAATGTGTCTCTTTCGCAGTTTATATTTGCATTGCAATCATGGGAACACACCTCTTCATGGTTAAGTTTAAGTTTTGAAGGTAACAAAGTTTGATTCTTCTAATTTATTCACATGGCAGTAAGATGTAAATAGTGAAAACTGTAAAGCTTAATGAAGTGTTAATTAGTGATCGAATCTATCAAAAGAGCTAACTTAATGGCTCTGCAAGGTAAATGTTGAAACAAGCTTCCTACACCCTAACTTGTGCAAGAAAGGCAGAAAGGTGGTGACCTTTTGTAATTTGTGTATGTTACTTATGCCATAACTTCCATAACAAGGAAAAATGTGGTTTTACCAGACCTGTACATACCTGTCATTGTACCCTGCTGTGGGGCAGACATGTGGTTTCTTTCCGTACATGTACATTGTATCTTGTTATCCTGCAAGCAGGAGTATGGTTTCACAAGTGAACTTTCATTCTTCAGTCATCACCCAAGCTTGTGTAAAGGAGGCTGCTATTTAGTTAGGCTAGGTACCTTTTTATTTTATTTTTTTCTGAGTCACATTACTAATACTCTAACTGGTGTGAGGCAGAAGGGTTTACTAGGTCATTTTTAAACTTCTACCACCTGTAATGCTTGGTTGACTTGCTGGCTTTCCCTTGCGGTTCTAAAAAAGCATTTCTTACTGGATGGTCTTGGACTTGGCGCGTCTTCACTGGTGCTTAAGCAGAGCTTGGGAGCCTGCCGGACACTGAGTAAGGCTTGCAGTCAGATGCATTGCAGGCATGCTACTTGAACTGAACTGAGTGTCGTGGATTGACTGTGATCTGGTTTTCATTGGCAGGGAGCTGTGAAAGGCCTGCATGCTGGATCAAGTCTCCTCTTGTAAAATCATATTCCTGGAAAGGCGCTGAGTAATATGCGCGCACACACTTGCGTTGCACGCACAGTCTACCTCCACACACACACAGCAGTTATACCAGAAATATTTGCACCAATGGCAAAGTAAAAAAGCCATTGGTTCCAAAGCAGTCAGCCCAACACTTCCTAAATCCAATTCATAATTTAATTATTATTCAATAAAAATTATTATTTAATTAACTGGGATATTTAGATTGTACTTTCGTGTACAAAATAAGGCTAACTTCATGACTTTGCATGTCATGAAGTCATGCATGTCAATGTTGCAACGATGAAGGACAATTGCAGACGATTGAGAAAGAACTCGGGTAAGCTCCTTGTTAGACCTTGCCCCTGCATTAATGCAAAGATTCCAAGTTCATAAGGTGTTTTACATAATAAACACTTATTTGAAAAATAAATAAAAAACAGACATTATGATGTTGACCTAGGTTTTTACTAAAAAACATATGTAGTGATGGGGGGGAGGGGTATAATTCTGACAATACTTTGTATTTGTAGCTACAAACATTTATGAACAGAAAGGCTCACAAAGATGTTGAAGGTCTGGAGAGGAGAGCTCCTGGAAAAAGCAAGCATGGTTCTGAATACGAAAGTTGGGCAATCTTCTGTAGAACTTTGATCGGGTTGGAGTCCAAGCCTACACAATTTTAAAACTCCAGCAAACACTGATAAAGAGCTAACAGCTTTTCATAGTGCAGGTTTGTGTCTGGTTAGGTGTCATGCGTTTTGATTGCTAATCTCCTTTGCCACATTCCAGTAAATCAAGCAGTCTTATCTCCTGAGGAACACCGTTGACCTGCTGGCTGGGAATTTCCTAGAGGTTTCTAGTTGGGTGGTTAATAGCCTGGGTTTCGGAGTTGGAGGGCTGTGTAAATTTTTTTTTTGCCTTTGGATAATGCCTAGGGCGATTCCATTCACTGTGTGTGTGTTCTACAGTTATGTCATAGTATGTTATGTATGGATAGTGAGGGGATTATTTTAGTCTGTTCCGTGTCTAGTTTGCAAAGCTACAATGCCTACAGTCATGCAGCCCCATAAAATGTTAAATTATTTTCATAGATATTTCACTGTCGTTTTAGAATGTACAGTTACAGCAGAAGGATTTAGAAAACTTTAGCTTAGGACTAGATGAGGAATCCTGGGTGAGAAGGTGCTTTTATATTTTTATGGCTAGTACTCTGAATGGCTTCTGTAAATATATGGCCTTTGATGAAATTATGTGTAAAAATGTATGCTGTGGCTATTTCCCAGAGTGGCACTCACTCGAGCGCAGACTGAGCCCTATGGCCTTATGGCCCTATTTTCTCCTCCAATCGGGCTGAACTTCTTATGTTGGATGCTTAGCCTGCTCAGTACAAAATGACGTTGTATCATTGAATAGCTAGTAGTGTTAGCAAGCTACCTTTCCAAGGTTTTGTGTCCTACGTTCAGCACCGTCAAACTGCGGAGGCTCTGGGGTTAGCCAAACCAGCCACCGAGGGTGGGTGTTTGTTGTTTGTTCAACGAATCGCCTGTGCTGGCTGCTGCTGCTCTGCCCGTGCGCCCAGATTGTTGGCGGGAAACGTTGGCGTCATGGCGGCCCCCGGCCTAAGCTTTCACCGTACCGATACTTGACGAGGCAACATATCAACAATAAGTTGAGTCTGGCCTGCTTCCTGCCTGTAGGGTCTGCCCTCCAGGCGCTAACCCTGCTGGACAGCCCGAGGCTTCTGTCCAAGGATGCTAGTTGCCTGAATAAGCAGTACCACGTAATGGAGTCCCTCCTGAAAAATGGTATTCCACTGGCATGTTTCTAGTGGAGGCTTGGAAGCAGGGGTCTAGCATACCAATCTGCTGACCATGGTCTCGGCCTCAGGGCCCCTGAGCCATAGCTTAGGAGGCTTTGCATAACTAATGCTGAATAAGTTAGGTCATAATGCCTGCAAGAGGCCGGAAAGGAAACAAACAAAATAAAAAATTTCCGTATTGGTTCTGATTGGCTATACCTTAGATGTGTTTTTCTTCTTCTCTAGAATTCAGCACAAATACCATTAACAGTGTGCTTTGTTAGCTTGACCTTAAAAGTCGGTCCCTGCAAGGATTTGATTGATTAAAACCCTTATTTTCTGTAACAGTGAGGTAGAATGTAACTGAGGTTAACGTTGGAACTGCAGCTTCCATAGATGATGTGGTTGGTGTGGGTGATTGCGTGTTATGCAGAACCTTTTGGAAACTGGCTTACCGCAGTCATTAAGAAGAATGGACGCTTTTACGGATAGTTTATGATTTGTGTGCTTTGGTATACCTTTTTGGCATGGATGTATTGGGTCTCTTTGTTTTTATAAGACATTACAATACCACATTGTGCTCTGAAGTGCTGACTTGACTTAACTTTTCCAATGTGTAGAAAGTGTTGCCTGTCTGCTGTCATAGCCTTGGAAATAGTTTTTGACTGATTACCCAGGTAATTTTATTACAAGCAGAGAATACTCAGGCTAACAAGTAACACTTTTAACATGGCTGTGATGTGCCGTACATAGTGGCATTGTTATTAGAAAATGTTACATGTCAGCTGGCTGGGCAGCATTCAGTGGCTGGAGGGCAGGATACTGTTGAAATGTGGAGCAAGGGTTCTTTATTGTAACTTTGTTGTTCGTTATCAACCTGATTACATAAATAACTGCTTGGGAATTGAACAATAATAAAGTACAGCTGTGGTGCTCTGTTTAGTTAATCCTGGAGCAAGATGCTTCTAAATTACTTTTGGGCAGTTGTTCTTAATTATTAAAACACTGCCCTTGTTTGTGCTGGTAATTAAAGATCATTTAAATATTTAATTTAATCTGTGTTTAATTTAAATTTAAATGTAGGACACTTGTGAAGATTTGTGTTGATGACACTCTTGTGAGTCATCGTGATTTAGTGTGGATCTATAAAGAACAAACTCTGTTGTTTCAGTCAGGTTGACATGGTGTTTAGGGCTAATCTCTGTCCATATGATTTAATGCCAGTATCATTACCAGTGTTAGTTTTTTGAACAAAAATGTTCAGTCTAATATTACATTTATGCTAGACAGTTATTATAGACAGTGTTAACTGAAATAATACTGTCACGGTTCACCTTCACCTCTTCTGTTACTCGTCACGTTTTTCAATCACCAAATTAATCAATTAACATTCCACTAACTCATGTGCACTGTTTCGTTCGTTCTTTGTTTTCATTTGCCCTGCACCTCTCAACCTGGTTTCTGTTTTTCATATAACCCTGTCACAAAGTTTTTGTCTTTTGGTTTCATTGTTCTTGTTTTCATGTACCAGTTTCAATGTGTCCTTAAAGAGCATGTTTGGTTTGAACTTAGTTTGAACTAAGTCTCCTTGCTGTGCCTCGAAAGCCGTGTCTGGCTGAGAGCTGCACTTGGGTTCATCCCTGCTCTGGTCCCCGCAGCTCGTGACAGACCACCTTCCCTAATGAGGTTTAACCTGCTTTAATTATAAACTATGAAATTCTATTTTGTAAGTGTTTTTTTTTTTTTTTTTTTTTTGGTCTGTTGGGTATGAAAAAATATTGCCTCCATATTTAACATTGTGTGTTTAGTTCATGGAAGGGCATTTTAAAAGTGCAGTCAATTGCTAGGCTTTCAGAGGACTTAAAATTGGTCTCAGCGTAGGACACAGAAATTTGTCAGAAATAGGCTACGATTATCACATTCCCAGCAGAGCTGAGGTGGTTAAACCAGCCTCCTCCCTTACACACATGCAACCCTCGTATGCGGGGCAGTGGAGGCGATGAGGCGGTACCCAGATATGAAGCAGTTCAGTTACTCTCGGGCCACTGCGCTCGCCTCTAAGCTAGTCGATTGCCCCTCTTGGCCCACCAAGGACCTCCCTCATCCATAGCTCGCACTTTTGCGGCTGCAATTTCAGTCCATCACGGGCCAGCCTCTGGAACACATGCTCCACGTGCTGCGAACATGTCTGGAAATCTGACAAATGGACACATTTAATAAATCTGGCAAAATATCACGTCGTCCAGGTTAAGAATCACAATAGAGACGCCATATTCTCTTCATGAATACCTGACAAAGTTTGGTGAATTTTACTGTATAGGTTTTTATAAGCGTTCAAACACCAGAAAGAAAAGAATGAGCGATTCCAATAGAGTTCCTTTGCTGCCAGAATCCCTGATAATTATAATGCGTTTGTCTCGTCCAGGGAGATTCACAGGGCAGATAGACATCACTGGGACCCGAGTGACATATTTAAACAAATGTGTTATTGGATTATGGCCAGTAATTTTCCATTAAAGCAAAACGGTTCAGAATTTGTCTATTTGCATGATTCTGACAGTGATGATGAGGGATACTTGTGCAGGCCCACTTTAAACAGCAGCTTTGCAGTGCCTGGATCAGCTCCTTTTTCAAGCTCTCAATCCATTGCATTTCTAGGAGTCCTCAACAGCATCCGAGCAGCTAAAAGCCTGAATGCTAATGTGCACATTTAAAAATGAACCATAATAACCCTTACCGTGTTAGTTTAAATAGGGTGGTGGTGGTGGTGTGCCTTTTTAAACCTTCATGAAGAAAAAGATGAAACTGGGGGTAACCCTCAAAGTTCTCTGTTCTGCTGTTTGCCGTTTGTGAATGCCACAATGCAATTTGTTAACAGAACAAACAGCCTAGTCTTGTATCTGAACTCAGTCATGTACAATCATACTGATGAATGTGATGTTAAATATTTTGATTGATTTCTGCATTTTATCCAATGCAACTAAAACAAATGTTTTAGACCTCTCTGATTTTCATGAAGATTTGTTACAAAATATATCCTTACTTGAGCACTGCAATGTCAAATCTTTTAGGTATGGTTAATTGAAAATATCTCAGTTTCATTAAAAAAACATTCTATCGCCTTGCTAACCATTTTAATAAGCAATTGAGACTACAACTATTTCACTCACAAATGTATGACCATTGTGTATTCATTAAGTCTAATTAAACTAGGTACATTTCTAAGTACATGCAATATGTGGGTTTAATTTAAAATACATATTTTACAAAAAGCTCTTGAATGTCCCCATGACGTTTTTAATTTCTGGTGGAAAATTCCTGAACTCGCAACTAACTACAGCGCTTAATTACGGTATATTCACTGTGGTGCAGAGGTTAAGGTATTTCAATCTGTGGTCTGTTGGTTCAAATCCAAAAAGGGGCGCTGTTGTAGCACCCTTGACAAAGGGACCGTACATTATTTTACTGCAGTCAACATCAAGCTGTACATATGGATGAAAGGGCAATATACTCCATCCGGAGACAAACGGTTATTTTGTTGACGCAATTCTGTTCATCTTCTTTTAAGAGAACGTAAGTCTTTGATCTACCATGATCTAAAAATCTCTTGAATGTTCATTGGGCTGCGATGTCATCGGTCACCTTATTAACAAACCTGTCCCGTATCGTATCTCCAGTGCAGTTTAATTCAGGGGAATATTTCACTGCATCATCCAGTCCCCTGGAGCACCTCCTTCACTTACGTTAATTATAAGGGGGCGGGAATTAGGAATAAAAGGAAAAACGATATAAGCCATCAGTACACTAAAACTCCTAAATGTGAAGAGTCAAGCACGATGGAAGTAAGCTAGCAGAAGTAACAGAAAATGCACTACAGCCGTCGGACTTTTCCTCTTCCTTTCACTGATCCTGTTTATTTATGCAATGCTAACAAACATTAGCCTTCTTTACTAATAATGAAAAGGGATTCTTGGGTTACATTGGTTTACTCTTCTGTTCCGCTCCACTGGCTGATCATTCGGACACCCACTGGAGCCATGCTCTCTCATAGACTGCAGCTGCTGTCTTCTATACCAAGAATAAATCGGCGCATGTCTTGTCATATTAGGCTGTTAAATAGAATAGAAGATGCGAACAGACATTCAATCCACAACCTTTTTCAAGTTGCATACAGTTCGGTCTGCATGGCCATGTTCACCATCCACTACTACAGATGAAAAGATGTTAAAGATGCCAAAAGGTGGTATTTTATATCGCACAGAATTGTTTGTTTTTACAGATTTGGTTAAATAAATTAATGGGCTCAATAATAATAATACTCAATTCTCTGAAGCCTGTTGACTCAGGTTTAAAACTAATATTTTAGGGCAATGGACATTCAAAGATTACAAAGTTACCATTGTAAATTTGGTACATATTTGATCAAACTCACAAGCAAAAAAGGGTTAAAATAGAAAATAACCAATATGGTAATATCACCTACCTTTATTGGCCTCATGGGCAGCTAGAAACAGCATTGGCCCTGACATTAATATATTATAACGAACAAGCCATCTGCATAAGTTTGATCTTGTTAATCAAATAACAAATGTGTCCATTGTACAGTACATACCAAAAATTCAGAACCCTCTTGAAGAAGGGTAATTGCCCACCATCTCATGTGCTTTGTTAAATTTTTTAAAAGTTTACTAACTTTGGCGCCCCCGCCCGTAGTACTCTGCGTACTGCAAGGCGTTGCACTTGCTTTTGCTAGACCAGCGCTACCCGTTTCTCAATTTGATTGCGCATTGCCGCGCCTTTGTGAACAGAAGACATCGTTGTACTGAAGAAACCTTTCTGTCACTTATTTCCATTTTGATTATGTATGGGATTACCAAAATCAATTACTTTGCATTTAACCCACTGCCACCTGTGAGTTTTGGGACTAGAACATCTTTAATGGTAAAACCGTGTGTAAGACTAATAGTCTTTGGAAGCAGCCTTGCTTGCCCTGGTTTGTCTGTAAAGGGTTAATACTCAGTGCTGTGTCCTTTGTCTGGAAAGCTCAAACTTGCAGGTCGTGTTGATAGTTATGTACTATAGACTATTCATTTACAGTAGACACGTTTTGAAACATGAGATTAATCTGAGGGCTCTCTGCTTTCAGTTTGGAGGTGGGGTAGCCAACAGTGGTGGTGGCCTCCTGTCAGTCATCTTCTTTGGCCTGGACCAAATTTCTCACCGTGATATTCAGCAGCTAGTGAAGAACAACGGAATCGTCCAGACACACGAGGAAGCTCAAATAAGGTACTCTCCCCTTTTGACAGTGCTACATAGATGCGATTTATTATGCACTTTGACCTTTAAATGTGTGTAAACGTAAAAGAGTGTGTTCATTTTGTCACCGCTAGAGGGACACTTTCACGCATTTTTAAATTCTGGAAAAAGCGTCCCGTCTCAGACGCGCGCAGAGAAATGAAATTGCAGTCAGGGGTTACCTGTGACTTCACACACCAGCTTGAAAAGAAAAAAAAAACTTCAGAATTGCTCGCCACAGTTTACTAAGACATACAAAACTGTCTGCTTCTGAAGCGGACGCCCAGCTCAGACACTCCAAGTGTTTGCTGCTTCTGGCAAATCAATGAAGCTTCCTGATGCTGTGCAGGCTACTGCCCTCCGCGCTTACGAAATAATTTCCTGCATTTCGAGTTTTATATTTCAAAACTAACTTTAGGAATTCCACACTGATTTTTATATATATGTGTACGATCAGTGACTTTACTTCTGTTTTTAATTAATTTTAATAATTTTAATTGCTTTACGAAGTGGATAAGGAGACATACGACCAAAGATCTGACTAACTGTTGCGAACAAGTGTTGCGGTTACAGAAAGTAAATTCATAAATATTCTAGGGTTCTTCGAAGACAAAATGAAGACCTATTCTGACCTGTCCATACTCATTGATTGCTTCTTAGGCGTCCCTTTATTTTATTGAAATCCATTCAGTTGGGAACGTGGATAACATATTTCCATTCCCTCTCAATCCGTGTCGAAGTGTCTTACTTTTTGCTTAAAGAAGGGGCAAAGAAAGGGGGTCGTGGCTTAACAATATAAGGGGAAAATAACATCATCGCCTTATTGGTTTGCGATACAAGAATCGACTTCTTGACCAGCTGTTATAAAATCAAAAGGAAGACCCAGAGAAGATATTAAGAAGAACATTCTTGAGATACCATTTGGATATTCATTTATTTATTTTTTCATTATTTGTTCATCCACAATTTGTCTTAACTCCCTATGAAAATGAAACTTTGGAAATTTCTTCCCTGGCTTCCATGCCTGGTGATACTCGTCCTGAGTTCTGGATCAGAGTCCGAGACAGTCTGGACCAAAGGAAGATCTAAAAGGGACTTGGTGCGCATTAAGGAAGCCAGGACTACCTTTCCTGGCGCTTGTGCCACGCGCCTGCCCCGGGGAAAACGTTCCTTGCCCGGCGTGGATCGCCGATCGCCTCACCAGCATCGTCGCTCCTCCCAGGCGGAGGAGAGCTCTCCAGGTCGGGGAAAAACTGTTTATTTTACCGGCAGAGGAGACCAGATACGACTTAAACCGAATGTGGAGGTACCTAGAGGAAATTTTACTCTTGAAATGTGGATAAAGCCAGAAGGAGGACAGCGATCACCCGCTGTGATTGCAGGTATGTTCGTTCGCGTAGAATTTGGTTTATTTTATTGTAATATGAATGGATGCGTTGAACCTTCGAAAGCCAGCGCGGGAGTAGCCAACGTAAAAATTACTTGTTAGAAGTGTATAATATATAGCCTATATAATTTGCAGCCTCACAAAACGTGACCAACATTTGGATCATATATTTCGGTCAAGTTTAGAGGGGCTGCACTTTTAACACAAAATTCAATTTTAAGTTGTAGGCTTAACCAACATCAGTTAAAATGTTTTTGAAAGTACCACTGTAGGCAATATCATTTTCTCAAGTAAGAGGAATACCTATAGGTAGACGAACCTACCTAGTTGGACAATAAGTATTCAGTCAATCAGTATTGCAAGTTTGCGTTAATTCTGAAAACTGTTAAATAAAGCACAAGGGTGCCAGTTATTTTAAACGTTTTTAGTTGGTATAAAGAAAATGAGTTAAAACAACATTCTAGTTAAAACATTTTCTAATAATGCAACTACCATGTTTCTGGATGTATTAATTGGTCATATTCCACCGGCCTTTATATGCTGTTTATCCTTTAAGTGTTGTTCGAATTATCTGAAGTATAACATTATTCATATTGTAGTATTTTATTGATGTGTGCTGAAACTGGGAAGTTGCATAGTCGCCAAAACGCCTCCGTGTAACACTGAAAATCGATAATTACAATGAAAGTTAAACAGGAATAACGATGGATGGTTTAAGGGATGTATTGCAAACTGACATTTTTAATTTATTTTAAAAATGGATAGTTTTTCACTAAATAGCACGCTTACACTCTGAAGTTACATTACAGTAATCCAGTTTATGCGGTTACAGTAGATATGTTATTGGACACCTAAAATTGTCAGGGTATTTAATGATTTGTGCTTTTCCTTGTATATCCTTCGATGGCATTTCAATAACACATTCCTAAAACATTCCATTATGCTCAGAACACGTTAACATCCTCAAATATTGGTATTTATAATAGTCTTAGCCCCAACTAAACAAACAAATAGATGTGTTTCTGTTTTATATACGGACTGCTGGACGGCTGTTCAACTGACACTTCAGCATCAGATGAATCTGATACGAGCGTCAACATTCTTTTCTCGGGCTCTCCTCTGTCAGACTCCGACTAGAGTGAGTCTGGAGTTTGTTGATAGACCCGACGTCTAAGTAGTTGTCCCCGCCCACAAATGCTAGGCGGTCCCATTTCCACTGTTAGCTCCGCGTCGTCGTACTCCAAGGGGTAGTAGATAAATTCCCTATAGTCTGTTTAAATTGCGCGTGTACCACCAAAGACACATAACGTCGATCAATTGTCGAGGTTGACTGACAATTATGTGTGTGGACAAAGCACGGGGTTCGTGAAGTTAAACGTGCAATGTGAGGATTTATCCTGAATTGTTGACGGAACTACGACTTTATTTTAAACAATTTAATTTTATATTAACAATTAATCTACGTGTTATTGTCAGACCTGTCCATCGGACTTCATGCAGCTATAACATAAAGCTTTTAAATTGAGTTTTAAAACCAGGCGGCTCGCAAATTTTACTTATGTTTAAACGCATGGACTGAAGTAATCCAAAGACTGATCAACACAGCAGTTTGAGAAGGGAGACGTGTTACTGATTCGCGATTTCGTATTTCATTCCCCCGACTGCCAACAGAGAGCGTACAAGGCGTTTATCAGACACATGCACCTTGTTAAGGATCCTCGCTCAACTTTTTTAAAGAGTTCATTTTACGCATATAAACGACCAATGGCGTCTTCCAAGCCGTCAAACGCCGCATAAGCACGCACACACCTTCATCTCATGTTCTAGGGCAAACAACTACTACTAAGACTTGGTGAAATCAACGATTGAATGTAACTGCAAAATTAAGATAGAAATCCACGATTTTAAATTTATGTGAATGCTCATCTAGGTTTAACAAGTATACAATAGGCCAGTTTTTTCTTTTCTTGTTACAATGTTTCTTGTTTTAATGTTTATATATAAACATTTAAATGTGTTGTTTGTCATTTTTCTTATTTATTGTCATACTAACAAAGTATAGTATTTACATTGTTTAACTGGGCCAATTACAAGGTTACTTTTAAATTTATCCAGAAAGCAAAACTCCCCGGGATTAAAAAACAACAAATAGCACCAGACTAATACTTCCTGTAGGGTGAGTAAAAACAGGTGAAAGGAATTAGGACGTCACTAATGCTAACTATTAGATCAATGAAGTATAGCACAATTAAGTGGTTCATAAATTAATAATTAGGTAATATAATCTAATTTCTGTTGATTACGTAGAAAATGAGCATTCGTCCGGGTTTGTAGTTGTTTAATTTCCATTCTGAAACAATTGTAAAGAACCTGTGATTGGGTTATTCTTGGAGTGTTTGTCTTGGAAAATAAATCTATTTTGTTTCTACCTATCAAATGCTGGAGACACATGTAGCTGTACTCGGTCTCTCGAGGATACATAAACCGTTATAGGAAATTAAAAAAAACAAAAGCAGATAACCCAGAGATTGTTTTGACAATGTTGCCTTTTACCAGTGTTAGGATTTTTGGGTCTTTGTATTTTCTTGGTTATATATATATATATATATATATATATATATATATTTGGTGTATTGATCGATGGCTAAAGTGGTACTTTTCTATCCTGATCCCATTGGCTTATATATATATAGCAGCCTTTTTCCTTCCTCATATCTGTTTGCTATGATCCAGTCTTGACAGATGTGTGTTTCGTGTGTGGTTATAGCAAAGGTTAATATGCTTTTAAACTAATTTCTTAATGTTTGCCTACTGAGGAAATTCCAATGTATCATCAAGCTTAAATTAATTTGCATTCATTAGTTGTTCAGTTAATGCCCTTCTCCTATGAAACTTATTCAGACAACTCATGAATCTGTATTATGAACTGTGGAAGTATTTTTCATTCAGCAGAAACATCCTTTTAGAAAGGATTAAAGCCAAAAAACTGTTTTTGAGACACACTGATTGCAGGTTTTAAAAAGCCCCGTTTGCAACCAGTTCTTGGCACAAAACTATGATGTATATAATAAAAACCCGCAGTTTTCTGATAAAAAAAATAAGATTGTTCAACTCAAACTCAACAGCCACTTACTAAATTTAAATTTTATCTATGGACTGATTTGTTCAAAACTGGCTTATACCCAGACACAGAAAATTGCTTGCTGTATTTAATTTAGTTGTGGATATCTGACCTTCTGGCATGTAAAAAACGTTCTGTATTTGCACACATGCCAGTTCCAAGCCTCTCTGTAACAAACTTAGATAATGTATCAGAAAGAAAGATACAATTCCCCTCCCCCACCCCTTAAAAAAGAATGAAAAAAAGAATGTAATCAATTTCAACTTTCTTACTGTATTATTTAAAATAGAACTATTTTTAAACTATGAACCGCTTATTGAAGACAACAACATATCAGTTACATTGTATTACTTCCATTGATTTCGTTGTCATGATTAGTTCCATTTTAAGTGTAGTTCCTTGATATTTAATTGGTCTTACAGCAGTTCAGCATCAGTTACATTAAAGTAAGACGATGGGAAAGAAGATGGCATGTCATTAATTATTCACACACGCACAAAGAAACAATTGCTTTAATTTGATAATTTATTTTTGCATTAAAAAAGGGGGGACATAGAGGGAGGCTTTATTTGTACTGGTGAAATGACCATTTCCTAGCTTCAATTTTGTTGTTGTCAGGGAATCATTAGATTTGTGGAATCTTTTGCCCAAACATATGAGGAGTGGGGTTAATATTCTATAACAAGATTTCACACTGCACAGACAATAGCAGTATATTTCATTTAAAAAATCAAAAAAAAAAATATATATATATCCCTCGCACTAATGAAAGGGAGTTAAAACCCATAACTGTTCCCTTGTAATGAACTCAGCTGCTGGAACAAGACCTAAGCAGAATAACAACAAAATTCAGGACCTTGAACAGCGCTGAGAAAATTAACTCGGGTCTGCAGGATTCTAAGTGACAAAAAAAAAAATGCCCTGAATTGGAATCAGGCTCCGGTTCTCCGCCTGGGGATCGTTGAGAACAGCAGTGACTAATTGTTCTCCTTAGTGCATCTGAGGGCCATCTTCAGTTTTTTTTCCTCCCCCAGTCTGAATGGTAATAAAGTGATCTGTAGCACGCTGGTTATGTAACAATCATATCTTAGCAGAAGGAATCTCCAGTCATAGACAGTCTTGACTTATTGAAGCAAGGTTTATGTCCTTCCATTACTTGTGCCTGGAACATTAAGTGTATGTAGCAAAGCTGAATTTCCAGTAATCCATCTGAACCTGAGGCCTGCAAGTCATCTGTATATACCAAGCTATTTTGACAAACACAAAAACAAAACAAAGCATATACTTGTACTTATTTTGCAAGATATTCTAGTGGTTGGTTAAGGGGTTCAAGGGATACTTAAAGTTGATAAATTAACAGATGACAATCACAGAGAAAGTGCTGTTTTGCATATTGTGTTTCTTGAGGTGTTTAAAATGAATGCAATGAAGAGTAATTATGTCTTGTCAAACATACCTTTCCCTTTTCACCCTGCTTCTGTTTGTTTCAATGTGTTACATTAATTTTTGTCAGCATTTGCATGGAATTTTCCCAAAAGACATCAGACAGGGAAAAAAAGCACAGATTTTTTGTTAGCAAAGCATTTTATCTGTTTTGCAATTCCCGTTTGGAAAGCATCTTTAGATGAAGTGGTGACCTGCTAAAGGAAGTAAAAGGGTAGTGTTAAAAATGGAAATAAAAATAGAAATAAACTCTTCCTCGGATACTGTGGCACGCCGGGGTGTGCCTGGTCCAGAAGCGGCTGGAGACCAGGCGAGTGTTTATCTCTCTTATTTGGAAAGAGATATCTTTCTCTTACATATCTCTTATTCTTATTCATGTAACACAAAGCTTAAAAAACAAAACAGGTGAAACTCAAATTAACTGCACTCATTGGGGAAAACCAAAATAAAGCCACTTGTCAAACATTTACATCTAGATAATAAACACTATTAAACCTTTTAAGTATGAAAAAACCAAAATACTTTTTCAGTGTAACTAACCTTCTCCTAGCCAGCACTGCTGGCACTCTTTATAGCTGCCTATAATTGTTGGCACCTGAGTGTGGTTACACTGATGGTTACACTGATGGTTACGCTGATGGTTGCACTGATGGTTACACTGATGGTTACACTCGGGTCCGTAACAAGGTTCTTCCATTGGGCGTGGCCCACAGCTTGGCTGTCAGTCTTGCCTGCCCTGGGCATGTCCTCAAGGCTTGAGGGTATGTTTTTTGGCAGTGTACCTCAGATGCTTTGTCCATATATCGGTAGTTCTAATAGTTTTGTAGTTTTTAAACTATTTAAAAAAAATGTATTGCTGTTATAGTTATATATATGTGTCGATTCCTGAAATTTCTGTGTCAACAATGCTGTGTTTGTACTCAGCCATAACAAATAATTTACTTAGTTGTTGAATAATTTTGATTCTGAAGTTGAAGGCCCTACATCTGCCAGACTCAAAATTTGGAAACTGGACATTCTGATTATGCATCCTATTATTTTCTGTTTAGTATTTTAGCAATTTCCCCCAAATTACAGATGTATTTATACTTTTGTTTTGGGGGGGGGGGGGGTCCTTCTCATGAGAGAATGGCAAATACAAATTAATAGCAAGTATACTGTTCCTGTCATCTGCTTTTCATTGGGTTCTCTGGAGATTTTTTTTTGTTCTCTGTTTTGTGGATGAAGGGAAAGCGGCAAGGGCTTCCTGTGAAAAAACATATTTATTGCATAACCGTAATTACATATTGTAACCGTAATTACATAGTAACATGTGTTTGCTTTTAACACGGCTCCTCGCCATTAGGTCGATTTAGTCTGGAATAAATGAAAGACTTGCCTTACTTGAGAGAAGTGGAATTGCGATAGGCAATTACGTAATGAAGAGTTTACTTTCGCATTCGGTAAATTGGTTGACGGCTGAAGGATTGAAATGCAATATTTAAAAGGCCCATCCTTCAGTGGTCTGCTAGGATCCTTCCTGCTCTGCATCTCTCCAAGCAGCAGAACATCAAGTACCTTGCCTTTGGTGCTGGGTTTCTTTTCAATGGATTTTGCAGCAAAAAAAGACCTCTTCTAAACCCAGCATCTCTCTGAGACAATCAATTCGATTTTTTTGTTGTTTGTTTCTTTATTATGGATGTAAGCACTGCAGATTTTTAATTGGGTAGGAAAATAGACAATGGTGCAGTGAGAACAATAATGTAAGGGACATAGCACAGCTGGCCACAAGTTTAAGGGTACACCCAGGACAGGATTCCAGACCATTTCAGAGCAGACAGACTGACAGACAGACAGACACACACACACACACACGCACAAAAACAACAAATTTACCCAACACGCAGGTCTTGGACTAAGGAAGGAAATTGGAGGAAACCCAGGAGAGCACATGGAGGACTTGCCAATTCCACATAGACTGTGACCTTAGCCGGAGTGAAACCCAGGACCCATATGCTGTGTGGCTAACCACCAACCCACAGGGACACCCTAGCACCTAATTATTTAAAGGAACTACAATGCATTGATGTAAACTTTCGTTCTGCCAGCCTTTGTTGAACACAACAGTCTTAATTGTATTTGATTGACAGTGAGAGAAAATTATAGACGAACAAAACGCATAAAGTAGTTTGGCGGCTGTGTATTGAAGCTTTGTGGGGCCTTTATATTCTGGCAACAATGTTTCCTTAGGAAATTTAACCTGTACCCTGCTGGTTTCATGACCCGTTCCATAACCTTTAACTGTTTAACTAACGTTCCATAACGTTGAACTGCAAATAATTCTCAAGTTTTGGTCTTTGGAAAACAGTATAGCACTGTCCTGTATGTGCTATGGGATAAACCACTGCACCACTCAAGTGACTGTAGGCAAACGCAGATCACTTCATACACATGTGCAAACATACTGCTTCTTTAATATAGTTAATCTACAGATTACAAGAGCCTATTACATTATCTATTCTTTCTTAGGCTGCTATGCTTATGGATACAAATCTGTTGCTTTAGTGAAGATTCTACCTGTTGCAGATTTACATAGACTCCTTCAGAATACTGAATGGAGTAGCACAGCACTTCTGCGGTAAAATAATTATGGAAGTTCATATTGTATCTCTAAATACAAGTACCTCTGTACCTCTGTAAAAATATATTTTTAAATGTCCAAATTTCAGAAATGACCTCTAGACCTCTATGTAGTTTGTAAGATTTTTAAAATGTGTTCTTAATGAACTAAGAACTAAATGCCCATGCGAACTGCACCCTTCATGCATGAGAAAACATAATACAATTACAAAAAATACTCTATAAGACCAAAAAACCTCAGTCGCAAGTGAGTAATGCACATGGGAAATTTGACTTCTAACAATAAGAATCTTGGATTAAGGAGATGTATAGTTCCTGAACGTTGACCTGTCCTTTGTTACCGAAGTTCAACGCTAACATAGCCCTGCACTCTCTATCCGTTGCAGGTCTCTATGATAAATGCTTCTACGCTTCTAGCGACCGTGGCTGGTTGCTGGGCATCAAAGCGGTGAGCGAACAGGGCAACAGAGACGCCCGGATTTTCTTCTCCCTCAAGACTGACCGGGCTCACAAGGCCACCTCCATTGCCTCCAACACGTGCTACCTCCCTGGCCAGTGGTCCCACCTGGCCGTCACATACAACGGGCATCACATGAAGCTGTTTGTGAATGGCGCCCAGGTGGCCGTGAGCCTGGAGCAGTCTGGTGAGATTTTCAGCTCCCTCACCAAGAAGTGCAAGGTGCTGATGCTCGGTGGCAACGCCCTGAGCCACAACTACCGGGGCTCGGTGAAGCACGTGAGCCTTTGGGGCCGGGCCCGGTCCCAGCAGGAGATCATGGGAGGTTTGCGCCGCCGCAGTCCGCCACCGCAGGCAGGAGATGACCTCTCCGAGCTTGTTGTCTATGAGAACTTTGAGAACCCCTCCCGTAAGTGGCTAACAGTGAAGGATGGCTTCTTCCCCCAGGAGGACGAAGTGGGTGGGGCTGGGGGGGCTGGGGCAGCACTGGACACAATCCTGGAGCCCCCGCCCTGTGGCCAGACGGCCTGCGACAACGTGGAGGTGGCGATCAACTACAACCAATACTGGAGTTTCCGCAGGCCCAAGACGGTGCGCTACCGAGTGGTGAACGTATACGACGACGCCCACCGGAGGCCCACCGTCACGCCGCAGCAGGTGCACCTGCAGCACCAGCACCTGAACGAGGCCTTCAGTGTGTACAACATCACCTGGGAACTGAGCGTGCACAACGTGTACAACTCCTCTCTGCGCAACCGGCTGGTGCTGGCCAACTGCGACATCAGCAAGGTGGGCGACGAGGAGTGCGACCCCGAGTGCAACCATACGCTCACGGGCTTCGACGCCGGCTACTGCAAGAAGCAGAAGACCAACTGCCCTGGGAGCAAGCTGAGGAACGGCGTGTGTGACCCGGAGTGCAACTGGGACAACTATAACTATGACAATGGCGACTGCTGCAACCCTAATGTCACCGATGTCACCAAGACCTGCTTCAACCCTGCCTCATCGCTCAGGTTAGGCCACTCACTTCTCGTGAAGATCTTTTTTAATGCGCTCTACACAGTTTCAATGCTGTTTGCCGGGATGTTTTTTAGCAGAAGTATTAGCATGAGAGAACATCAAATAAAATGATACGTGATGGCTAGCAAAAGGCAGTAAACCTCATTTCTGAGGAACTCTATTGTGCGAATGCATCTTGGGCTTGTTTCTATTAATCATGCCACTACGCACGTGGAGGGTGAGGAAGAAGTATGGTCAGATTGGAGTAGAGGCACATTCCTCTCCGTGGCATTGCCGGCCTGTAGGAGTCCAGACAGTGAGACACTTGTGAGCGACAAGCCTAGAGAAGCCCTTCTGATTCCAACCCACATGCTCATATAGTCACAATTAGCAAATTACATTATCGAGAATCAAACCTGTAAAGTCGAGCTGAAAAAGAATGACTTTTTTTTTTTAAATCCTCGCAACACCTCAATTAGAAAGGAGCTCAAAATAAAACGGCATCCACGTTTCACACATTCGGTATGATTATATGGGGTTAAATGTAGTTTCTTCCTTGGGTTTTTCTAACGAGTGAAAAAACGCAAAATGCTCTTGAGCTGTGCCTGGCTTTGCTTAGAGGTTTCCCTTCCTGAGAAAAAACAAACAAACAGAGCCAGTGAGAGCAGAGGGGGACACAGCACATTCTTTGATTCGGCACCCAGTTTTGGAATAGGCCACACCAGTGTTTTCCCATGTCCATACTAGTCTCTGTCATTTATTAACATCAAATAAAAATCTTCAATGGTCATTCCTCTACTCCAACACTTTTGCACTGGACAAATTGGTATCCTCTGTTAGTTTTTAAAGTATTTTGAAGCCCTATTTGATGAAGGTGGGATCATTGAAAAAACATTTAATGACACGATCCCATAGCACACACAGCATTCAAACGCTCCTATAGAATCCATAATAAGTGCGTGGCTCCTGATTGAGTTCCTCCTCTGTGAAGGAAGCTGGCTACGATATGCGTTAGCGGGCGATCTTTGGTCCAAGGGGAGTTTCTGGACCTGCAGTGACCCATGCTGCTGAGCCAGCAGCCCACCGTGGGAGCCCCAAACAGCATTCACTCCCCATGCCACATCAAAGGGGTTCTTTCTGGATTATTTTCTGGGGGAAAGTATATCCCATTTGAGGCTGCCTCGCTGTCGCCATAGAGCTTTTAGGGGTAAACAGTCCCCCCCATACTGGTTCATGTAGATGTCTTGCAGGCACCAAAAATGTTTTTTTGTATTCAAATATGTTATACTTATAGTGATCCCACTCCCCTAATCCCCCAAACCAATCCCATCAGAACTTACATATGCATCTTTATATCAAGTTAATACATGTGATTAATTTGATCTAATTGAAAAATGTTAACCTTAACTCAGCCCTAACCCCAACCTGCTATACCAATAGATCTCAGCAGGATTTTTTAAACGTACTACTAAATTCCGTCAAGCTGGTTCTGTGGTTTAAAATTAATTTTGCCTGCCATATTCACTCTTCGGGTGAGTTTGGTGGCCAGAGTTTTAAGTATACATTATGTTTCATTCCACAATGGGTCTTGAGCCACCTTGAGCTCAAGCAAATCACAGTGGTCTATTCCATGTATTATGCAATACATTTCTACAGAATACAATGCTAGAAATGTATGTTTTGGTTTATTTCCACTTG
Organism: Hiodon tergisus; assembly: GCA_025775045.1. NCBI lineage: Eukaryota > Metazoa > Chordata > Actinopteri > Hiodontiformes > Hiodontidae > Hiodon > Hiodon tergisus. Next base: position 2,135,246 of record JAOVYW010000093.1, on the reverse strand, counting down.
CTTTATTATTACTGAATAATAATATAATAAAGGAACTTTTGTGGGACCACGAGCTGACCTTCATCACTGCACTGCGGCTCAGGGTTTCAGGCCTTTGGGCTGACTCTGATTCAGGCCTTTGGGCTGACTCTCTCTGTTGGGATTACAGCTCCACCAAAGCCGTTGTGGAAGTCGGAATGACTTACTCACAGGCAAAAACAAATTGCTCTCTTGGTAATTTTCAGGGAAAAAATGGAATCTTTCCCCTATATATTTTTCCAATATATTTTTTCCTTTTTAGAGATATATTTAGAATGTATTAAAATGGAGTGATATAAATTGAGTGAGAATGGAAACTGTGTCCCCCAGGGCTGCGTTTGAAGTAATTACGGTTCATCACAGGAATCCGACACTATCCCTTTCTTTAATGGGAATCGCTTGTGGAATGCTTCTCAGGAAACGCAACCTTCCAGAAAAGAACTTTTGCCATTAGCAACGACTACAAATGCAACACGACAGCAAAGGGACTATATTCTAATATATGGTAACGATCAACTTGTTCACAACTGATATCCTCTTGACTGGATTTTAAAGTGGGCTCGTGGATGAATGTATCAATGTCAGAATCAAAGGACAGGATTCAATGGTTAACTATGTCATAACACTACGATGATAAGGATTTCTGGAAATAACCAACTCAAGTTATCAGTATATATTGCATTACAAAAATGTATCCTGTGAAGGATAGCTAGTAGTTCAGATTCCAACAGTGGACTGGTGGATGTAAATAAGTTATGAGCTATATGTATGGCTCAGTAAGCTATGTTTATAGCTTAAAAACATATTTCATCATCACGGGGCACAAACATTTCAAAATACGAGGTTTCTTTCAGCGTCAGTGGTAATTGCAGTTGGTTGTGAAATGTCTAGCTAACCTTGGAGTAAAGAAGTCCAGAATTTCAAAGGACCTCGGGTAAAGGTAGTCGAGACCGTTAGAGGCGCGTTGGAGGCCCAATCGGACATTAGCAGGTCTGCATTGTCTGCTGAGCGGGTCAAATAACCTTTGGACCGTTCGGTGCTTTCCTTTTTTTCCACAGGAAGACTTCAAAGGAGTGAAGAGGCTTCGTGAGAGGCTTCGTGAGAGGCTCTGTACTTTGGCTAGGGTAGTCCAGTATGGCCTCCATCTGCTGACTGATTTAGTCCAGATATGTACTGGAAAAATATACAAATTACATCCTTACTGAAAACTTGCTTGTTTCAAATGTGGTATCAACAACATTATGAAGCTAAATAAATTAAAATAAATATATCTAGAACACGAATGAATGCCATTAGCCAAATCGGTTTTCTAACAGGGCTCTCAATGCTAAATGCCCTGCAGGAGTGTCTCAATTTTAAAATGAAATAAAATTTCCCCTGAAACTGACTTTACCACTTATTGTTAAAATAAAGAAAGACTGAACATGTGATGAGCCTTTAAGTGCTAATGAGGTTTGGTGTTTAAGATGGTGGCTGTTACCAACACTGGAGCCCTCCACCCTTTGTGTTATGTGCAAGTCCTTGCGGGCTGCTGCCCTTGGGAGGACCAGTTGTTTTGGTGTTCGGACGTTGTCCAGCAACCATCCCATCATGGGAATATTTCAAGTCGATGAACGCATCATGTTCTGCCAGGTTTCACTTTGAAATAACCAAAGCTTTGAGCGACACGGGCAGGTTTGTACTGGATATTACTCTATTCACTACTGCCAGCAACTTATCATTTCTTTATGCCTTGGACATTAAGAACGGTTTGTAATGTCTTATCCTTTCGGAAAAGGGGTAGCTACATAAATTAAGTTAATGGAAAGGCTATCCATAATTAAATGAAGCGCTTTAATTTTTTTTGCTATTTGATAAATGGCCAGGCTTTAGCAGAGGCTGACATTATTAACTGATGCTATAGGTAGCAAATAGTTGCATATTTAGGTTGGTTGAGGCTGTTTGAGGAGATCTCTTGGCAAAAAACCAAACCTTAAAACACTGATTTTAAGTTGAATGTACAGCTAGGGCAGGGTATTTTAGTTTCCATTTTCACTTTTTATGGAACAGAATGTTACTGATGCATCACTATCGTAATTGCATAGTAAGTGGTTTTTTCAAGGGCGTGTAAAATACAAGCAAAAAGCGTGATTTCAGTCATATTTTTCAACCTGCTTTGCCCTTTACAACAGTGTTTTAAAGAGAGAATTTAAGTTCCCAAATTAAAACAACATTATTAATTGAAAAAAATATGGGGAAGACTTGTATTGTACAATGCATTGAGAAAATAGTATTAACAGAGCTTGAAAATAATTCTGATCCCCATTCAGTCATTCAGAGGGTGTGCATTTAAAATAATTAATCCGCTCCAACAACAATGCTTTAGCACTTGGAACGCATGGGGTAGGCTGTTATTAAACAACGGCTTATAGGGGAAATTTTGAGTCTGAGGGGAAAAGGGCGGGTGCTCACGAAATCTGTACACGTGCCTGTGTCATGGTGAGAAAAGCTCTCACAATGCCCTAAGGAGACGCGCTCCTCTATCTGGGACATCCCATGGGATGTGACAAAAGACCCTCTGATAAACGCGCGGTTCTGAGGACCTCCAGCTGCAGAGCTGCTAAATCATAGCCTACAGGAGCCACTGCCTGCTTCCCGTACAGAGCTCTGTGTGGATCACACCAGGGTTTGAAGGCCTTTTACTACCCTATCAAAATGTTACAGTGGTGCACTACTACTGCTGCTGTTGATGATGATGATATAAACGACACAGGCAGGCGTAGAAACAGAAAAGCGGAAATGTCAGAAATGTGTTTACTGTTTGACCCACTTACTGATGACTGAAGTTTTTTTTTAAACTCTTATAGCAGATGACTGTTCTGTGTCGTAGATTTCATTCTGTCTCATTTTGGGTTATAATGGCAGTTGTGAGAGTGTTAAGCACGCTCATTAATTAATTATTGGAGTGGGTTAGGGACTTTTTATTTTACTTTGTTTTACTGAAAATATTAAATCAGATTTGTTATAGGGAGGTGAGAGAGAGCGAGAGAGAGCGAGAGAGAGAGAGAGAGAGAGAGAGAGAGAGAGAGAGAGAGAGAGAGAGAGAGAGAGAGAGAGAGAGAGAGAGAAAGTTCAAAAAGATAAGCTCCTTAATTAGTGGCTTATTTTTGTTTGATTATACTATGTCTGGAGTCCTTTTCGGAGGCCTGCATAACAAACATTATTTTACATTCCTTGTTGATTGAGGAATTCTGCATGAATAAAGCATTGCATTGCCAAAGGAACAATGGACATGAACGACTGAGTTTATTTTCATTGCCCCAGTGCCTGTTACCACTTAGTTTCTAAAGAATCTGGCTGGCTGTATGCTTGGGATTCATAGCGCTAGTCTGTACAAGGTGTCTGTGCTCTAAAAAGTACTGCATGTTAACAATATTAGTGCTGCTAAGCAGAAAGTTGTGCTGGTACATGAACGTAATGCCATTCAATACTGGTACATGGACGTTGGTAACTTTTTGTCATTGATTATTGCTGATCTTGTTTCTTGTCCAATGGCCCCTTCTTTCCTGAATAGAAAAGTGAAAATGCCCCAATTCGAATGCCAAGTGTGAAGAGTTCCCCCCCAATTCCAACACACTCCTTGGTTGACGTTAATCAATATTTAAAAGGGAGGCTATGAGTTCAGACTCAGGCACAAATGGCCTACAGCTACAGAACCCCGTTTGTTGGTTTGTTAGGTGGACCTTGGGCCGATGACTGATAACGGAGCGAGCTGGTGGGGGGACAGAGTAGGAGGAAGGCTTTGACAACATGACTACGTGGAGCGACGGCAGTCCGATCCAGCCGTCCTCACATTTTCCTCCTTTTTTCATTGGTTTCGCCGGATTGAGTTACATCTCTGGGAATCGCCTGTATGCCTTGTATTGCATCCGTGCTGCAATAAAAGGAGGGATGAATGATGGTTTGAGGGCCGTGGTGTTGAATGAGCTGGTGACAAGATTGCTTAGG
>JAOVYW010000093.1:2099576-2120136 GCA_025775045.1 Hiodon tergisus | reverse complement strand
TAATAATAATAATAATGAGAATTATGAAGATCATTTACTGACATTTACTAAATGAAGTCAAAATGCATTTACCTTAGACATCTGGAAAACCATGCTACGTAGCTATATGTAGGCTACGTAGCATGGAGGTAAATATGGCTACAAAGCAGCTCCAATCAACAAGAAGCAGACATTGAAAAGCTTAGCAAGAAACACATGCAAAAAATAGGGAAAATGGCCAGAAATGCATAATACAAAACAAACAAACAAATCAAAAGAAATCACGCTTCACTGCATGACTAATCTTGCAATTAGGCTAACCTATTACGATATCTGTGTGTCTAATTTGAATGTGCATTTGGATAATGAAAGTCATTTAATTGTGGCTTAGAGGGAACGAGCAGAATAAAATATAAAATAACACATCTACGGCATGACCCTTTCATGATACATAATAAAACAACAGTGATGTAAATTTAATCTGGGCTCCCAATCCCTGTGTCATGATTGATGGCAAGTTCTGCTTTCTGAAGAAAATTTCTGTGGCTGTGACTGTAGGTCTTTCCTCTCAGAATACGCCCGCTCCTCATCGTACGCCAGCACACTCGGGGCGATACCCCGTCCTGGAACCCTTTTGCCTGTCCCATACAGCCACATTGACTCGTCCGCAATGCAGCAGCCCGGCTGGTCTGAAGATTGACATCGTACTTAAACCCTGGCGTTACAGCATGTCTTTTCAATACATACATTGAGTTATTCTAATGCTTAGAAGTCACACTACATACTAAGCTCCTAAACTAAGAGCTTAGGTGGAAGCCCTGAGTGTGGAGTGATGTGGAACAGCCCTTCAGGGTGGACCTGCACTTGTGGTTTGGTCCAGCACTGGGCCTCCATCCAGCCGCCGCGATGGTGCCTACATCTTCTCTTGCCATTTTGCTATGGGGAATCGCTTCCTCGCTTACTGGAAACAAGGTGATTGGGCGGCCCGAAATCTTTTAAATGTTGCATTAAAAAAACTGCTGCATTAATATGTATCCGCTGGAGAACGCTTTCAGCTTACCCCGTTACTGTCAAAATTTCGGCCTCTAACGTGTAGAGACGAAAGCCAGCTGGCTCACACGGATTCATCAAATGGTCTGGAGATCATCAGAACATGGCCGCACTATTACTCAGGTTAATGTGGTAAACAGGGGAACATCTCTGTCCTCCTCGGAACTCCTTGAAAGTTAACGCTTCTTGGAAAGGTAGATTAGGCCTTGTTTCCTATTGAGTTCACAGGGAGGTAACAGGGAGAGCTGACGTGCAAGTGTTCATAGCACTGGAGATTTAAGCATGCAAGTTACTCTGCTTTGGGGACAGTGGAATTAAAACAAATGATAAAAGAACGGTAAGGATGTTCCATTTTCTTCCATGGAAAAGGCAAGGGCTGTTGTTGATTTGGTACTAGAAAATGGCGAGTGAAAAGTAATTCCATGGGTGTATTACAATAAACATTCTCCTATGCTAACCTCATAGGAGCCAACTCACTGATCATCACGACCTATTCACACCAGCTGAGGTTCATGTCGTTACCCTATTCAGAACATCTGAGAGTCTTGTTGTGACCCTTTTCAGACCAGCTGAGTTGATGGTATGACCCTATTCACACCAGCTGAGGTTTATGTCGTTACCCTATTCAAACCAGCTGAAATTCATGTTATTACCCTTTTCAGACCAGCTGAGTTGATGGCATGGCCCTTTTCAGACCAACTGAAAATCGTGACATGTCACGTTGTGGCCCTATTTAAGGCAGCCAAGATACATGCTGTGACTCAGCACTGCTCTGCAGTCACACAGGATCTGTCATGGAGGCAATGCGCACTAGACTACTCATAGTGTTCGTTACGTTACTCAACGAGGGCTAGAAGCAGGCTCCTCTGTCACGATTAGCCGTGTCACTAGGCAATCCTTTTTCCCCATTACCTGGCCAATTGCAAGCCCCACCGGGGAAGAGGAAAGGGAGACATTAGACCGCACTACGCAGCTACTTCAAATAAATCTTCTCTTAAACAAATCTCAGTAGGACGCCTGAGTCAAGCTGCATCCACTCCCAGCCTCGTGCCAGGGGAGATGTTTACGAAAACCAAAGCAGACAGTAAATGTAGATTTAGTCCCCGGAGACGGCCGCACAGTGTGATATATGATGTAATGAATCACATGCAACACATCCAATATCTTCAAAAGGTCTGCCATAATTTAATCAAACCCGCTGCCTAGGATACAGAACTGCTGGCGGTCCCCGATCTGGATTTATTTATTTATTTATTTATGAAATGGCTTATTTATTCGTTTTGGCAAAAAATGGGGAAAGGCCTTCATAAGGCCTAATGGCCCTTGTTCCTGGTGAGGTTTTCGTTATATTGAGATTTATTACTGCAAACCAGAGCTGCATATCGCTCCAATCCGTCAGCCCTACAAATCACAGAACAGACTGCAAAACTATCTTAGACAACAGTGTGATTGAACTGAGCTTGGGTTACTGGCTTATACAGATTACAGTTCAAATGCACAACCTACTGATGAACTGAAAAATGTACTATGAAAATTAAACAGAAGCGTGTTCAAAAAGTATGACAGACAGCTCTTAAGAACTTAAACAAATCCAGTGACACCATTTAAAATGTAGCATTTTACACCAAATAATTTAATTCATTTAAAATAAACATTCAAACAGTGAATTTTTGGCTACTAGGAGATTATATAATTATGGTATAATTAACTCAAAACTATGACATTTTTTGTCTCCAGCAAAGGACAAACATCTTTTCAGTTACAGCAACACCTGTCTTCCTCTGTTACAGAAAAATTATATATTGGACAAATTAGCAGGCAACTTTCACACCAAACATAATTTGGGAAAGGCCGGCTGTATATTGTACCTGTTTAATAGATGAAAATTTAAATAAATAAAAAACAGACTTTGTAAATGTCTTGTATGTGGCCCAGTCTACTGAATAATCTAAAATGGCACAGGTGTCTGGAGACTGATCAGGCTTCCGAAGCCTCAAAAAGTATCAGTTTTTAAAAATTCGGCTGCTGTTTCCTCACAAGGGGCAGGACTCAAAGATTGAGTGCGTTTCAGGTTGGCCTGCCTGCTAAGCTAATTAGAATCAGATTTTATTGGAAACCCAGCCAAGAGACCACTGATTCCACCCAAGGTCTCTGACTGCAATTGCAAAGTACCTGGGAACTTTGAGGCATGCCAGGTAATTAAACCACTATAGAGCGATCCAAGTTGAACTTACTTCTGGATATAACGTTTTTGACCCAGAAAAAACAATTAACTACTCATAGAACTAACAACTGGCTTGACCTCTTTACTACTATTGTTTACACAATTTCAGTGGGCTGTTTACACTGACGTAAGTTGTTTGTTTTGTTGTTTCACTGTGTACATTAAGGCGCATCTTGAGATTAATTGGGAGGTCAGGGCCTGTGAGTGTGAGTGTGGGTGTTTACGCGAATATGTTTCCTGGAGGATGACTGGTACCACTGATGACTCCCATCACCCATCACTATTCTATTGTGACGCTATTGGAAATTTCAAGACCTCACAAACAGGAAACGCAAAACCCGGAGACACAGTTCAGCAAGCCTTCTCAGACTACCTTGTGATACCTCAACGAATGAGTAAAAACTCTAACAGGGTCATGCATATATGTCCCCTTGTTGGACAAAAGATACAAAGACTTAAATAATTAAATAAACATATAGACAGAAAACTGAAGCATAAAGCAGGCAGTATAAAGGGACTTTTGACACCATTGATACAAGTTAAGAGGTTAACTCCCAACTGTAATGCCCTGCTCATTCTGTTATGTCCACGGAATACTCACAACATATGTTTTTCCCAGATAGAGAGATACAGATTCTGAACTGCGAAGCATTGGTGTGGGATTTACTCATGCATGGTTTTGAAAACCCATTCAAACATCATGTTCATCGCCGTTTTCCATCACAGGTCTTTAACATTGAACTGAATTACTACACATATTATTACACAAAAAGGGGATTCCTCCATAATTCCAGCAGAAAATCAAATGAGCATTACTAACTCTCCAATATACATGTGAGAGATAATTCTTCATAAACAAAAAAAAAGGGTATTAACACATTACTCAATATCCGAAGTATTTTCTATGCGGTTAAGTCTATGAGGACATATCCTTACATTACCTTAAACCAAACCACTTCCGCCACCTGCTGGAATACTCTGAGAACTACTACAATACAGTTGCTACTGTTAGCTTTGCTGTCAAATATGTCATTGTCACAGAAGAAAAAAAAGCTTCCAAATAAACTAAAATGACATTTTGGTTGACTAAACTAGTTTTTTCCCCAAGATTAACTTCTAAACAGGCATAAAAAGTATTTAGAGGGTTAGGTATTTGCTTAAGACTGTGGTGGATTAAAAATGATTATTCACTCAAATGATCCCGTACAGAAGAACAGTCTTTGTTTGCACGTGTGCACCTCTCTCTTACCTCTTTAGTGGTGTTGTCCTGAACCAGGCTGTAGAGAGGCACAATGCGGCTAACTTCCAGTAACACTGGCGTCGGGCTAGCAGGCTCCCGGCCAGGTTGGCGGCACAGGTGGCAGGCTGAGGGGCAGCGGCCTTTCTCTTCGCAGTGGATCTCCATCCCAGACGCCGGGTCCTCCGGAGGCAGTGGCCCCTTCAACAGGCCTGACAGGTAGGTGATGAAGGGCATGGAATTCAGCTCCCGCCGGCTGCCCAGCTCTGTGGCCTCTGCGGGGGGTTAGAGGAAAGAGGGCCCACATCGCCGTGAGGGACTGTGTATGCCTCCGAGCCTCAAACAGATCACTCGAAAAGCAGTGGAGGAAAAATGTGGTTTAAAAGGGAAAAAAACTGTGATTAAAAGGGACATCCAGGTATACTTTCACAGACAGAAAATGGGAAATTCTTAAGCAGGTATTGTAAATATGACAGTATTTCATGATTTTTTGCACACCGGTTTTTCTGTAGAACATTTTTCTCAGCCAGAGGAAACCCTTGGCAACTCAGGGTGGAAACATGCTAATTAAGTGTTAAATGCTTTCCTTGAACGAGAGAAACGTATGTTAGGCAAACAGAAGTGCTATTCACGATCTTGGAGAGCAGGTCTGCTCTTGGAAGCATGAGCAAAGTGTCTGAGTGAACACCCGATTCAACTGTAATCAATGCGCAGAATCGTCCTAATCAAGACCGAATCCGACCCATTTGAATGGTTTGTGTGGTCCCACATAGGTGATCACTGATCACCAACACGTTAAATGGTAATGACGGCTAGGCTCAAACCCCTGCATCTTGCACGTGCGCCTCTGTACATCACCAGACATTTTAGCCTGTTATAAACCTACTACTAGCTTCATAAACCGAAGACAGGCCTTCACTAACTGGTATGGATTTCTTTTCCTTGAGCTTCTCCTAATGATAAAGGAAATAAAGGTTTATGAGTAGATCTAACAGTTTCAGCTTCTAGGTTTTTTGCATTGGTGATCACCTAATACACCCCACGTGTGACTGATGTGGGACCACACAGACCATTCAAATAACTCTGACGTGTCTTGATTACAACGATCCCATGCATTGATGACAGTCTAATCGGGCTGAGTGAACCTAGCCTTAAACTTACTGTGCTGTCAGGACCACTGGCTTCAGTCTGGTTGCTGGAGATAAGCAAATATCATGCTTTCTCAAAGCTTAGTCAAACAGCCGCACCTTAAACCAAAGTAGGCAAAGGAACCCCCAAGACTAATGCTGTGAACTACCCCAAAGTAAATGAAAATCACATTTCCTGCATCTCAGTTTAAAAAACAAAAAAACAAAACAGATTGCAGATGCTTCAACATATTATAACTGGTAACAGTTTGAAGGGAAATTTTAAAGGCCATCAATTTCTTCAGCGGGTGTATTTTTTCAAGTAACAGTGGAGTAGCAAACACAATATTCCACTTAAATTAAAAAATAGGTAACTTAATAAGCAGTGTACCAGATAAAAATACAGCAGAAATAATAACCATTCCCAGGTACATTTATTTCAGCTTTAGAGGTCTCTGTTTTTAATTTATCTACACTTAACAAAATGCAGAATAATGAGCATAATTTAAAATATACTGCTAAGCAAAAAACGTTTTCTACTCTGATACATAAAGCAACTAAAAACTGCATTTGCAAACCTCTTAAATTAAACTAATATTTTTTTTAATTATGTTTAGTATTTTTTTCTTAAGAAAACACTAATATGAGTCCAGTAAGACTTACAAATAATTTTGTAATAACCTCAATGTTAATTCTAAAATAATCTTTAAAAAAGAAAAGAAAAAAAGAAAAAATAACTGAATAGCCAAGATGCAAACAGCAACAGTGGCATGGCCTGAGGATATTGACAGAAAATGTCTTCAAGCTCTACACAGGCGTATGGCTGCAGGCGTGGAGACGGAGTGAAAACAGAGCTGACCTTTTCAAATGCCAGAATGTCCCACCTTCTGGGGAATGATCAGCGGTTTGACTGAAGGACATATGGGCTGCTATGAGACGACGAGGGAAAACAGAATTCATTGTTGGTTTAAACAAGTTTCCCTTCCTTTCCACAGGAGACGTGTAACGCTACGGCCAGCATGCCTATTATGGCCGGGCCTGGATACAAGTGGGTTGTGACCCATGCTGCTCAACTGTAGCTTACAAAGGCTAGCAAACCGCCAAAAGGGTCCAGTCAACATCAGCACAAGCTACAATTTACCTAATAGATAAAAATAATAATATAAAAGACAACATTGGCTGGAATCACTGAAACACAATTAAGACAAACTCTAACTCTAACTATATACTGCATAATTAACTCATCTCATAATGAAAGAAAATATAGATCTATTTATCTTCCAAGGATTCTGTGAAATACTGACATTATTCAATATAATGTTTTGGCACGCTTCTAGAAAGTATAGAAAATTAGGATTCTTCACAATCTGCACAAGCTCCATTTGTAGCCTTCATAGCAATGGAAAAATAAATAATGTTTTAAATAATAGAATACTATTTCCAGGTTGGCCAGTAAATTATTAGGATTTAGATGTACACATTGGAGGTATAACGGTGTTTCTGCATATTTTGACAAATACCAGGGCAGATACCAGGGTAAATGCAAACATCAAAGTTACCATTGTTGCCCTGTTCTTATGCTGTCACCCTTACAATAGTTGTGATGCATGTCAATAGTAGTAACCTCGACGACAACTTATAATATTATTGTTGTAATAATATTACTATAAGATATACGTATACATGCATTTACATTTGGGCTACATAATTATTCAAGAACAGAAAATACCAAACCAACTATAAATGTAAATTTTTGCAAGGAAGATATTAAGTCTTCCTATGTTAATATGGTAATATATAATTCAAATTACTTCAAATGATGATGATCTGTTTTCAAGCATCGTTGTAATGACTTAAACTGAGTTGATATATAGATTATTTCCTTACAAAACAGAGATCTTCTAAAAAAATAAGTGAATTAAGACTACTTCAGCGTATTCGATGACAGATTCGTTTTAGTTAAAGATCGGAGTAAAATATACGGACATAACATCAAATTTTATTTTAGAATTGAGCAACATAAAAAATGTAATAAACACAGGTATGTGGTTAATAATGTGGTTTGAAGCTGTTTTAACTTCATATCCCAGGACAATATGCTTTAGGATTAACTGTCACCAATTCGCTCTGTATAAAATTGATCGATACTTTCACCAACTGGCTTGGGAAACTGGTCCAGTTGCACACGGTCAAACCAATGAAATTGGGTCTAGGGCGGGCTTTATATTCTCAGCAATATTACATCACAGTCAGAACTGCAATCTATTCTGAGCAGCTCTCCCTAAGCACGTCGTGCAGTTTGCTAGATCTGACATTGAAGAGAAGGTAAGAACGCTTCAAAAATGACAACCGGTCGACAGCAGACATTGGTTTAAAATGTTTTAAATTGGCTATATGAGACTTTTCTACATTTATTTTTTTCTCATTTTTCTGCAGAGAGAGAGAGAGTCGCGTTTTGGAGAGGCCTTCACACTGTTAGCCTATTGTGTTGCTCTCCTGAAAAGTACTACAGCTAACTCGCAAACATTATTTATAATAATAATAAATAATTAACAATAAGAAGAATGCAAATAATAACTTCACAAATTAATAAAACATTTGCCGACTGCTACTGTCCTTTTGTGTACTAGTGTGAAACAATGACAATGTAACCTTTACAAATAGTGTATATTGAAAACAATTAGCATGCTGCTATTTGCGGGTAGCCAAATTTCCTAGACATCTATTTCCGTTATTATTTAACGTGGATTTTCTGTGTTACTGGTGTCATGGCATTGACAGCTCGGTAAATGAGACCGACTTTAATCACGAAATGATCAGCTACTAAACAAGATTTAAATAGCGGTTACATATGTCTTAAAAATGAACTGAAGGCAGATTATCTGATCTCTAATATCCAAGGCTGGTAAAACAGATTTCAGGTACTGGCATAGATGGTCAATACAGTTAGATAGAATACTTCTAGGTTATCTAGGTTATGCATTGACAGAATAACTCATCAATAGTTGACAATTGACTGACTATTAATGATGATTGCTCAGATTTTGGTTATTGCGATTGTATTAGCACGTTCATTCTCTAGCTACCTGATGGAGATATCTGAATGTAACACGATTGGGGCTTCATTCTAAAATATCCTGAGTTGACATGCATGACATGGTGGCTGTCTTTTTTGGCCTGTTTTACTTCCTACCTTCTGGTTCTCTTTATTTACAGGTGTCAAGTGTGACAAGGTAGGAGGCACCATGGCCACAGCAGCAGCTCTGGATCCCGACTTTGTGCGGGAGGTGCTGGAGTGCCCCATCTGCCTGGAGACCTACAATCCGGACCAGCTGCGGCCCAAACTGCTGCAGTGCGGCCACACCGTGTGCCGGCAGTGCCTGGAGAAGCTGTTGGCCAGCACCATCAACGGCGTCCGCTGCCCCTTCTGCAGCAAGGTGTCCCGCATGAGCAGCATCTCTCAGCTGGCGGACAACCTCACCGTGCTGAAGATCATCGACTGTGCCAGCTCCGCCGCCGCGGGCCTCATGTGCCGGTCCTGCGTAAACCGGCTGCCCCGCCAGCACTGCCGGGAGTGTGGCCTGGTTCTGTGCGAAAGCTGCGCTGGGGACAGCCGCCAGCACCAGGGCCACAGCGTGCGGCCCATCCGCGCCGCTGCCGAGCAACGGCGCAGGGACCTTGGCGGGAAGCTGGCGACATTGCGGGAGACCATGGGCAGCATACAGCGGAAGAAGGCCGCCATCGACAACGTGTCGAAATCGCTGCGGCTGAAGTACCGGGCCGCGCAGCAGGAGTACGCGCGGGCGGAGCTGCGACTACAGGAGGAGCTGGGACGCTCCCGCCGGGCCTTCTCCGCATCCATGGCGGAGGTAGAGAAGTTCAACGCCCAAATCCTGGAGGAACAGACCTACCTGCTGAACATTGCCGAGGTGCAGGTGGTGTCCCGCTGTGACTACCTCACCACCAGGATCAAGCAAGCCGACATTGCACTGCTAGAGGACACAGGGAGCAACGACGAGGAGGAGCTGGACCTGAAGAGCGACCTGCCCATTGTGCTCAAGCTGCAGGACCCGGAGCTGGTCAAGACGGAGTATCCCAAGCCCCTGGAGGTGGGACAGTTGACCACCAAGCCTTGTACGATCAACACAGATGAGGAGGACGGGCAGGAGATGGCTGCGGCGGCAGCATCCGCTATGGTCCCCACGCTGGACCTCTACCGCGACATAGACATGGCCACGGTCACGGACGACGCCGTCTGTGCCTCCCCCGGCAGTTTCAAGTCCAAGTCCGTGGACGGAGGGGGGGCATCGCCGAGGACGACTGGGTCCGGGTCAGGTCCCCAGTTCTGTCAGTTTGTGAAGAAGATGGGCTGCAAGGGCAACCTGCCGGGGATGTTCAACCTTCCCGTGAGCATCTGCGTGACACCTCAGGGAGAGGTGCTGGTGGCTGACCGGGGCAACTACCGGATCCAGATCTTCAATCGCAAGGGGTTCCAGCGGGAGATCCGGCGCAACCCCAGCAGCATTGATAACTTTGTCCTGAGCTTCCTGGGCGCAGACCTGCCCAACCTGATCCCGCTCTCCATCGCTATCACCTCTCAGGGCCTCATCGGGATCACCGACAACTACGATAACTCCGTCAAGGTCTACACCACTGACGGCCACTGCGTCGCCTGCCACAAGAACCAGCTGATCAAGCCCTGGGGCATCGCCGCCATGCCCTCAGGGCAATTTGTGGTGTCGGATGTGGAGGGGGGAAAACTCTGGTGTCTGGCTGTGGACCGCAATGTGGGGGTGGTGAACTACAACCGCCTGTGCTCAGCCGTGCGGCCTAAGTTCGTAACCTGCGACCCCTCGGGGACCGTGTACTTCACGCAGGGGCTCGGGCTGAACATCGAGAACCGGCACAACGAGCACCACCTGGAAGGGGGCTTCTCCATTGGCTCGGTGGGCACTGATGGGCAGCTGGGAAAGCAGCTGAGCCACTTCTTCTCCGAGACTGAGGACTTCCGCTGCATCACTGGCATGTGCGTGGATGCCAACGGCGACCTGCTGGTGACCGACAGCGGGCGCAAAGAGATCCTGCGGTTCCCCAAGGAGGGCGGCTTCAATGTCCTGATCCAGGAGGGCCTCACGTGTCCGGTGGGTGTGGCCGTCACCCATAAAGGACAGTTACTGGTGCTGGATTGCTGGGACCACTGTGTCAAAGTGTACTCCTACCTACAGCGGAGGCGTTCTTCCACTTGCTAGGCTGGGCGGCGGTCAGGCTCGTTGCACTGCTTTAATCTGCCAGTTTCCTCCTGAACGCCCTGTTCCAGGAAATGTACAGTTGCATTCGGTACCTCCCCTCTTGCACTCCTGCTCTCTGGATCCGTAGCACGTAAGGAGGCTGCTTTGCCTGCTGATCGCTGATCAGGTATCAGTGAGACTGAGAGAATCAGGATGCGAGGGGGCAGGTAAGAATGCACCGTCTGTCTACCATTTTGGCTGCCTCTGTTTTATGTTTTTTTTTTTTTTTTTTGTAAATTATTTTTATTTTAATTTTTTCCTGCATAGCAGAGGAAAAAAAACAAAAAAAACAGAGAGCAATAAATTCAGTGTTGTCATGTCAAGGGAAAAAGAACAAAACGGAAACCGAACATACACCTTATTAATAAACAGGTAAACTATTTGACCTTGAATATAGTGGTTCCCCTCTACCCAGTGATGTGTATCCTGTGTACTTGTGTGGTTTATTGCAGTTCATAAAAGCAGGTGACAAAAGTATTCCTCCAGCCCACACACAATCGAGCGCTCTGCAGGATTCCTTTTGAACACTCCTGAGAAAATATGGTGCACAAGGCCGGTCATTTTCCTGTTGGTCAGAGCAGTTGTGCTCTTAAGGAAGGAAGGAAGAGAAAGGCATTTTGTTTTGGCAAGTGTTTGTCAGCAGTCATGCTGTGCTTTACCTCTTTGTCTTTCGTTCAAAAAACACAAAACATCCAACATATTTTATCACGTTTGGTTCTTCAGTTCACGTCCTCTATCGACTAGATATAATATGATATGATTTTCAGTGACCCCTTACATGCATGCCGATTATGTGACTGCATTAGTTCCAGTATACTCTGAAGGAATACTGTCTGATTAACATAAGTGTCCTTTTTTAATGTAACGAAGCACAGTACATTTTGTTCTGTGTGTCTGAATTGTGAATTATTGTTTACCTGGAAATAAAATTAAGAAGGCAGTGTTAATTAAATATTTTAAAGACCGAATACATGCATTGCAAAAGAACGCTGTTGTTTTTAGCAGGGTATGACACTATGTTTAAGATGTGCCCTGGTCCCTGAAGCTTTTAAGGACACATTTCCCCCCCTTTACGTCTTCATTCTGTGACAGGTTATTACAGCAGATATCTATTATGTGTAAATCGAGTCTCAATTACTTGTTTGTAATGTTTATTATTTAAGTGCAATAAACCTTAAGGACTTTAATTTGTGAAAGGAGCCCAGAAATCAATGTCCATTCAGCTTTATGAATATGGTATATAGCCCAGTTGGATGATTAAAAAAACCTAAACGGGTTTATTTTCTTGATTGGTAACATTTTTTTAAACTGAAGTGACTGGAGTCAGGAAAGCAGCGTTCACGTCCCCTTGTTTACAAACAACAGTTTAATTTCCACGATAAAAACTTCCTCTGGAAATGTAAATGTTTAATTTTTTAAATGGAGCCTCTCGAGTGGATCCGTCGGTAAGACTTGAGTCGTACAAGCCGGAGGTTTATCGATTTGAATCTGGCTTGCTTCATCAGCCGATAATACTCTAGTTGTTATATTGCGTAACTGCTGATTACGTTGTGAATAATAATACAGTAATTTAAGTTCCTATTGGGGAAATGTTGCACTCCCTGTCTGCAGGGTCCCCGGCCTTTCTGTTCCTCCCATTTAAGCCTGTTTAGAAGAAGGCTTTAAAAGTGACTTCAATTTAAGACCAGGCTCTAATTAAGACTTGTGAAACGGGTCTTATTTATTTTGGGCTTAAATCTCAAGTCGTAAGTCCAACAAGTGGTCTTTAAGGCATTTAAGACCTTTTAAGACTGGCCCTAGGCACTTAAAAACTACTGTTACTTAAAAGTAAAAAGTGATGAGAAACATGCCCTTTCCAGACATTCCATCCAAGAGTGTTGTCTGGTGTACAGCATTTTATACCACAGTTACTACAGCGTGCCTTTACTGAGACGAATACCCGGCTTCTATATTTCCAGACTCCAGTTAAACCCAAAGCAGAGAAACACAATCATGGGAATTTATGTTAGTACTTATATCACTCTGCACTCTTTGACCAAATAGTGTGAGCAGAAATAAAAGCTATTGTTGGTATATTGGTCGAGCACCAGGCCAAAGTGTAAAAGACTGTGAAAAACCAGTGTGTTCCACATAGCCCCTCTAATATCATCTATTACAAGTCTCCATAGGTCTGGAACTACCAGTAATGGACCAAAAAAATTAGATAGAGTCCTTATTAGTCCTTTCATCAGTCCTTTGTTTCATGTGTTTTGCCACCCAATGCATTTTGCTGGAAGTTTTTGTATTTTTCCCCCTGTATATATTGGGAAAATCACTTTGTGTCTTCTCCACACCATTCACAAAGCCACTTTTAACCAAGCCAGAGCAATTTCGTCGACATTTGACTTTTGTAATAAATATTCCTCTTTTTTTATCCTCCCCGATATAATTTATATGGATGTTAATCAAGTATGGTGTTAGAAGCTCTTTAATTCTCTACTTACATTGGTTACAATTCTACATTTATTTTAAAATGTATGTATATGCACTATATAAACAAGTTTGTTTTTTTTAAAGACAAAAAACTGTGCAGTCAAATCCATATATTTAATATATGGGGGAAAAGCCTTGAGCAATAACTTCTTTAGGAAGTAAGAAGTGAAGGACATGCAAATAAAATCCACAATAAATAAAGTCGGCCTCAAATTACCCGGTATTATACTTAATGTTCAAAATACGTTTGATAACCGTACACATATGTTTGAAAAATAAGGCTTTTTCTGGTGATTAATTTACTTTTCTGCAACATCCATCACAACATTGCAAATTCCTTATTTATACAATTATGGAATGATATATATTTATTGTGATCTGACCAATCAAACACCGGAGTTTGGTAGCGTTTTCCTGGAGGTTAATGAACCTGTACAGAATGGTCTAATAAAATATAAATGCTTAACAAATGCTCTTTATATATTCCTGTCCAATGTTCCTGAAGTGTAATTGCAGTGATTGTTAATAAAAAAAAGGCATCTCTTCCACAATTACCCTGTGTTTTTGTTATTATGCCATAGACATCAGAGAGAAGGGGTGCAGAGAATATACAAGTATTGTATTTTCAAGTTTGGGTCTTTCGCGAACTGTGGTGCAGAAGCCTTTGATATGGAGCTATGAAGATCATGGCATAGAGATGGTACCATCTGTACCAGATCTGTTTTTCAGTAACAGCACAACCC
Source organism: Hiodon tergisus (assembly GCA_025775045.1). Taxonomy (NCBI): domain Eukaryota; kingdom Metazoa; phylum Chordata; class Actinopteri; order Hiodontiformes; family Hiodontidae; genus Hiodon; species Hiodon tergisus. Next base: position 2,106,016 of record JAOVYW010000093.1, on the reverse strand, counting down.
GGGGAGCCCTAATTAGCACTTGGAACCATGGAACATTACAGAAACGACTGCGAAGTATTCAGATTATTGGATTGTGGTGTCAAAAACAACAAATGAAAATGAATAAAACCGTCAAATACAAATTTGACCTAGTCAGACCTAGCGATGGAGACACATTTCCAATATTTCAAGAGTCTTGAAGACACAATTGACGGCGACCAGATGAAAGTCTGATGACGTTTATAAGGGCCATAAATTTATTTAGTTATGCAGCTGATTAGCAACTATTAGCTATACTTAGCATTCTAGGTTAAATGCATTTTCTACGGTGTTCAATGGCGTTGGTGTTAGGTTTACCAAAGTCTGTTTTTGTATACTAATTGGCTGGCTAATGCAGTTTCTTTCCTACCCACCGCTGCGTTGCTGGTTTAAGTTTTTACATATTGTCATAGTTGTATTTATATATTTATTTCTTTTCTGTCTTTCTCTGTCTCCCATCTGACAAGCTTAAACTCAAAGTTCTTCCTTCAAAAAACGACCTCCTAAATGCACAACGATTTGAAGCGCAGGCCATTGTGAAATGGCTTGAGAAAAGCCCTGGAATGCCGTGGGTGGGCCACACCTAGGGTGATCTGCGATCTGGATCTGGACTCTACTTCTGACATGGAAAAAATGCTGCATCATGGGATTCTGACGACCACTGAGGACGGTAATGCACCCTGGACACATCGGCTTTATTTTGAAATGAGTGGACCTGGAGAATGCATCTTGCATCATTATGGGTCTGACTGAGAATGTTTCTGCTGTTATTTTAAATGTTATTGCTGCTATTTTGAAATGAGTGGACCTGGAAAATGCATCTTGCATAATTATGGGTCTGACTGAAACGTTTCCGCTGGAGCCAGACACTCACGGCTGTGTGGCGTTTTTCCCGTCTGCCGCGTGAGCACATTACGTTTCGTCCACAGGCATTAAGCTCTCCTAATGTTCGGCAGTCTGCCGCGACGCACATCAATCTGGCACTGCCTGTTTTTCAGCGAGTTTTGTGCACAGAATCCCCACTGTGGAGTTCTGCACCATGGAGTTCCCTCTGATGTCTTCCGACTGTAGGGGATACTCGCCATCCAATGTGGGGAAATGTTCCAGCCTAACGCTGGCATTTAAATTTGATGCATTATGTGAAAATTGAGAAGTTAACCACTGACTACAGGATTTTTAAAAATTAAAGTATGTATTCCTTGAAGACAAAGTATTTTGTCAATCTCACTGTTGATAGTGACTTTGCTAAGTGTGACCTTGAGGTACTGGAAAGGATTGACTGGGCCTATAACATAATCAAGTATATGAAAGGGTTCTGAGCCTCCTTTTATTTGTGGATACGATGAAAAAAAAAACTACTAGCCTTATGAACATAGTCAGACCATCAATTTCTATTTCACGCAGGATGCAGTGAACTACTGCTTACTGTTGATAGGTTTCCTGCTCAAGCTACAAAGAGAAGCTCCTCACTTGAACTTCACAGGGGAATAGAGACAGGTTTCTGTCATAATTCAAGGGAGTCTTCTCAAAACTAACCAGGCCTTAAAACCATCCACGGGTGAAAGGAAACCTACAACAGAGAATCATTAATGATTATTTTGCAAACATTCAGCCACTCGCGCTGATTACAACACTGTAGTGTCGACTATGATGGTTTAGTTATTTGCTGTGCGTGGCCATTTTCTCCTTCTTTGATTTTTATTCGGGGAAATTTTAGAGCGTCGCCTTTTTGTTATGTGTTCCAGCTCCAGAGTTGCGGGACCCTATAATTCCTTACCTTTTTGATACTGAAGCCATAGTTGCTGCTGGACTTTCTTGCTGGGGAAATAGATGGTGCAGGTCAACTCAGAGCCGTAAAGAGCCTCAGACACGTAGTGACTTCCGTACTGCTGGATGAAGGAAAGCATCTCCTCTCGTGTGCTATCTGGGTTAAGCATCTTCAGGACCTTTGAGAAACCTGCGGACCGGGGCAGCACAATGACTACTGTTGCGTCTGTCCAGCACCTGGAACCTGATTATCAACAGCTCGGTACATGGTTGCCGGCAGCACAGAAGCATGCACACAGGAGCCTTAGTCATTAACAGCGTGTGCTGATTAAACACAGAGCTACCACTTTTTGTGCTTTCATTTCTTTCTGAAGCAAAAAAAAGGTTGAAAATTGTCATTGAAACCACCATCCTTTGAAAAATATTGGCAACGTTAGAATGTTATTATAGTTTCTGTGTGTCTGTGTCCGTATGTTGGTGTTATTGGGATAATGCTGGGTTACCATACCTGTTGAAAGTGTGATGGCACTCAGCTTCACCTTGTACAGGTTGCTGCGCACTCTCCACTGCTGAACCATGGGATATCCTGTTGCCTCGTTGAACTGAGCGTCTCCTGTCACATAGGAACCAATATGTAATATAAAACAATTTGAAACGTAGCTTTCAGTTTACCTTCAGTGTCTTTCATTACTGGGCTGAGTGAGGAAATGTTTTGAGTCAAATGTTCTCTGGAGAGGCCCATAGTTAAACGGCAGCAGGGATGCACATTCCCACAGAGCCAGGATTCAACACTCCACCTCTCCCTGCTGTGAAAATGTGCTGCTACTGAGCTCGAGGAAACGAGAAGATTGCTGAAAACCTACAGAGCTCCAGAATCTTTCATCGCCTCACCTTGCATATTCAGTTTTCTTCCCTCACTTTACTGGGGAGAGAAAAGATAAAGCTCGAGGAAACGAGAAGATTGCTAAAAACCCCATGAGAAAAATCTAACGGCGTGCGGACACGCGGGAGTGAGGAGAAGACAACGGGGCGGAGAGATTTCTAAAAGCGCTACACTGAGGCAGCAGTCTGCTGTGAAGTGATAAACCTCTTCACCGCATGTCTGCACGGAACCAGACACTGTTTGTTATACTTAGTCCAAGCCGGCTCGCTCAGCTTTTCTTAACCATTTACTCACATCGTTCGTTCTGTAGGAAGGGGTTTGACAGTAGATGTCTAGGGATGAACCAGCGACCCAACACACACACAAAGTTAAACACTGAATCACACACCTGTGAGGAGCTGCAGGTTGGCCAGCGGCTCCGAGAGAACTCCTCTGCACTGCTCCTCCACAGGCAGAGGGATGACCATAAGTCCGTCAGCAAGCTGTGGGAAATCCTTGATGAAGTTGTTGTCCCTGCCACACACAGGTCACAGGATGGTTTGTCATTTTGGTCAGGTGAAGGGCACTTTAAGATCAGCACATAGATTTAACTTCAACATGTATCGCAAAACTACCTGTCATCTGGTATGCTTTTAATAATAAGTCGTATACAATTATTTTGTCATTATTAAGATTTGATGCTTTGGGAAATGCTCATTGGAACAACAAAGTGCCCACCTATAAAGAAGCAGTGTACAAAAGTTTTATTGAGCTATTATTTATAAAGACTGCACCAGCACAATCTTGTCTTTCAGTGGGTTTTAGGGAGTCCTGGATCACTAGTTCTTTTCTTCCTGATCTGCTAAGTGTTTTTCTTTTTCTTCTATTGAGTGAATGATGATGGATTGATCGGTGATAATGATTGGTTCTCCCCCTTTGGTCGCCCTGTCAAACAGGGAGAGTTGTGGCAACGTCTGATAGCTGGGAGGACAGAGGACAGATAAATCGTTGGCATCGGGAATAGCTTTTTGCTGGAGGTGATTTGTGCCAGATCCACAGCTGTTACGATGAGGGAGTAAGCAGGCAGTGGGCAGTCAATTACAAGTTCTTGAGTAGCCACCGCCATGGGAAGGACACTGGATAACACTTTGGGTCCCTAATACAGCAGAGAGAGCAAATAAGCGCTTTGCACACATACGCTGACCCTCCTGCCCACTTGGATGCCCAGAGTGAGATCCAAGTGGATCCAAGTGTCACGCCACTGAGAGGTCGCAGTCTTGCGTCAAGAAAAGCCAGTGCCTCAGCCTTGGATAACGCTGAAGGCAATCACCTCTACTTCACTGGAAAAGTGGCTTGGAAACTCAAGGGCAGAGGGAAGGGCTGTAAATAGATTACTCCGCAGTGGTCAAAGCGATGTATTGATTACAAAATGAAATCAGAGTAACCTGGCTGAGAAGCCTCGGAAACACCTAAACTGTGGATATGAAAGTTTATGGATTTTTTTTCGCCAAATGAGAGTTTGCCCTTGTCTGCCCCGGGGGGACTCTTGTTAATTTATTTCCTTCTTTTCGAGTGACCTAGTGTTCTTGGTTACGGCGCAGCATAGGTTAGTTGGAAGATCTATTGCATTGGTTTTCAGATAAAAATAAACTGCATACAGCACAATACACTGCGCAGGTCAGCTGCAATAGATTAGCTTTTTATGTAGAAAAAATAGGTAGGATATTGCCTTAAATAACCGAACGACCTTGTTCAGCTCTCAATAGAACACAACCTAAAGGATATTATTAATAAATAGATCAATTTAAAAAGATTGCAGTTCTCTGGTTACCATGTTTCCCTTTTCAGACACACTATACTCCATGCAAAAATAATGCTTTCAAAAGTGAAACCTTCAGTCAGACCTAGGGCTACACTGGAAGGCATTGCTTCACTGAATAAACAACAATCTGGTGATTATGGTTTAATTTCCTTAAATATAGGGGGAAAAAAACAATGTAGTTAAGAGCTGCTACTTCTCTGGGGTTTGTAATAGGTATTATAGTTGCCACCGTTTTCTAAAATGCAAGGGAAACCTAAAACATTGGTGTAGAATGTTTTATTCAGTTGCAAACTGAATTTGTTTAAAGACTGTGCTCAGAAAGGCAATACTGTACAGCAAAGCACGGAGAATCTTTAGTGGTTACGCATCTGGTGATCCAGCAGACAAAGCAGTCTCTGGGGATCATGAACATTTAACTTTCCTTCAGGTTCCTACTCTAGTCTCCAGGTAACTGTAAACAATACAACACATTTGCAATGCCAAGCCTGTTTACTTATTCAAGGAACAGCGGCTTAGGGAGCTCTATTCAAAAAGCCCTCCTGGAACGAGCCCCAAGCCTGGGAAGCCAGGGTCACTGATCTTGCCTGTTTATAGGAAATGGCCACGAGGAAAATGACTGGCTAACAAGAGAAACGTTCTGTTCCTTAAGCAAAACTGCATCAATATTGGTATTCGTTTCTAGCGTTTGGAAACGAGCAAACGTGGGCGGCATAAACAGGCTACTCAGATATGGATGCCTCTCCAGTAAAGTCGTCCCCACTGAGTCTAGACTTACAGGTATGCCATGTCTCCAACACAGTGAGATTGACAGGTGTTTTAAGTTAAGTATAACTGGCTCCAGCAACATCCCCATTTGTTAGCCATTCTCAGCTTTCTTTCTCTCTGCAAACTCTTAATTTCCAAATTACATTAAATTACAAATTACAAATTACAAACAACAGAGCGACAGATAAAACCTTTATTAACACACACGCATCAGCACATGGATAAACATTATCCAGTAAATGATTGTGCTTCAGTGGGTTCCAAAAACACTTCCCGGCTTGCGTACAAACTTCAGATTGGCCTCAGTTTTTTTACCTTTTAGCCTTGAAAGACACAAAAAAGAAAGCCAGACCTCCACTGACTGTCATCTAAAGAATAACCTCAGAAAACCCGTTTATTAATATGGCATTCTTTTCCCTTACATGTTTTCAAAAGTGAATTTCAAACATTTCAGAATTTTTTCTCCTCCTCTCTCTCCCTATTAAAGGAAGGAGAAAGACAAGACAACGAAAAGAGAAAACCTCCCTCCGTTCTCACACCACTCTTTCGGTTGCCTCTCTGTTGATTGGCAGGCGTTCAGTGATGCATGGCAGTGACCTTGTTTTCTAAGGAAGTCCATCACTAACCTGTGTTTTTTTTTTTCTTCTGGATTTTTCAGTGCATTGGCTGTGGAGAAGGCTAGCATACATTAAGTGCAGCGTGATTCTGGTGACGATTCGGAAAGTTCCGATTGAGCCTATTGAAGGTCGGGATTAATTGTTGAAAGCCTGTGTGCACCTGTGCAGAGAACCAGCAATTAAGAAGTAAGAATATTTTGAATTTTCAGAATATCTGAAAACAAACTCATCAAATTCTATTGGAGGGAAAAAAACGCAGCTCTACGCATGTTGAACCCAGAGCATTCCATTAGTTACATTGTGTTATAAATACTAGAGAATGAGTATGGTAGCTGAAAGAAATTGATGAGTCCCAGACCCCTTACTACCACCAGAGGGCGCCCCCACTCTCCCTGTCAAAGTAGCTGGATTTAGGAATTATCACCATATTCTCTTTTACTTAAAAATATCAGGCAACCTGAGATCACAGTATACCAGCAACAATGATAAAAACACTGACAATCAGGCACACGCACACACACACACACACACACACACACACACACACACACACACAAATTAAGCCTATTCAGCCCACCTCAACTCTCTC
>JAOVYW010000093.1:2079973-2099476 GCA_025775045.1 Hiodon tergisus | reverse complement strand
CACACACACACACACACACACACACACACACACACACACACACAAATTAAGCCTATTCAGCCCACCTCAACTCTCTCAACCCTCTCTTTATTCCTGGATGTCCCTTCCAGCTTTTGAATTAATAACAAAAACATTAACATACCATTTAAACCAACAATTGCCTTTATATAAGGTAATATTCATTACTTTTCCATTATCTTATAATAAAGAAAAAACAGTGCCTCGCACACAACACAGCCAATAGAGAGCTGCTGAAAATCCAGATGCCAAAGGCATCGAGACCAAATGCACATAAATTCTTATACGTTCTGAAAGATTACAAAAATCAACAAGTGTTTGGCGATTGAGATGATTCTGATGGAGAAGTCTGGGGGATTCTCGCTCCAAGGTAATTCAAATAAAGATAAAGGGACATCCCAAGGTAATAAGGGCAAGTGCAGCTCTCTGGGGAGGTTGAGGGGAAAGAGAAATGTCACACTGGGAAGTGGTTACATAAAAGCCGCAACACTGAAATGGTTTTTTAAGACTGCCAATCAGATTATCTCCACCAAATGCTAAGAACCGTTACACACCATAAGCAGATATGAGAAATAAATACAAACTGTGGGTTTCCATTAAGAATGTGAGGAGGGAAATATCATAAGGAAGCAGTCTATTGAAAGCGCCTTTATGTCTCAAGCGAGCGTAGTCGTAGTTCTGGTATCCATCCCTGTGCTGATGAGGTTGGTGGATAGGGCCCCACATATTAAAAAGTAATTCAGCCCATTAGTCCAATGCAACGCAACAATAGCTACAAAAATTGTTACAAAAAACAATAGTTACAAAATTGAGTATTCATGTGTTATATGCATACTGTCAATATAAGTCATATATGTGCCATATATGTCCTCAAGTTATATAGTCAAAAAAATTTAAATTGTAGTAGCAGTTCTCCCCCGGATTTGGAAATGAATCATAGGTGCCAGCTGAAAAAATTAAAACTGATGACTTCATCTTTTTTTCTCTTTTTTTTTCCCTTTCTGCCATGAATAAAATTCTCTAAAAAATTAAATGTGCAATCAAAATCCTTTTTTCCCCTGGGTGTCTCGGTCTGAGACTGGTTGATCCAAATTTCAAAGTAACTATCATTATACAGTACAGTGTACAGTGACTTCTGTATTTCTAAATGGGAAAAAAAAAAAAAAAAATTCTGAGGTCTTGATGTTGCCACATAAATAAATTAAACTCTATTTAGTGACAGGAATAACTTGGGCTAATATACCATTCAGCGCGATAAAAAAGTCTGTCTATCAACTTCTTTGAACCTTTGGTACTCGGTTATGATGCCGTGCGCTTTCAGATTTCTGTTAGAGATCTAAGCTTACTTTCATCCACCTAAAATGGCTGCCACTGACAGGGCATGATGACATTTCTTTCCTGTTTCACAGAAGACAAGATAATATTTATTTTTCTCAGCTGCACCTCATTAATACTGATAAGGTTTTTTTTTTTTTTTTTTTTTTACATAAGTTTAAGTCCCTCTTTTCCCTGAGCAATACAGTTAACCATGACATTAAATTTTTTATGTCTTATTTTTGTCAGAGAACAGATTGATCCAGCTGGTCTGTAACAGATCTTAAATGTGTTGCGTATGACTAACACATTGAAAACTGCTAATATCATGGTTTTAGAAAACGACTAAAGTCATGCTTTCCTGAATCAGATAAATCAGAAACAAAGTTTAAATATATATATATATATTTACCTGCCTGTCCAGCAGGATGTCAAAATCAGACAAAATCTAAAACTTGCTTCAAAACCGGCGATCATATGGCCATGATTACAAGGAATAATTGCAAAAGCCCCATTTACATCATATGCGTTTGGTGGCCGATGGGATAGGATAGGATAGGTTTAGCCAAGCTCTAATGGTTTTGAGCTGGTCACACCTACAAAGTTGTCCTGTACAATTCAAAAACACACAAAACTACACAGATGGGACATGGGACCTGACAAACGTAACAAACTAGCAAATTACCCAACAAACGTAACTGGGCCGCAAATGACCTGGCAATTGTAACAGCAAGTATTTTAGTCATAATTAAAAAGACTGATGACCACAAAGATCAATAAAAAGAAGAAGAAGAAAAAAATATATATATATTTATACTAGCAAGCCACTTAGGACCCGTGGCTGGAAGAGGAATCCCATTTCCAGTGTTATCCTAGACAAATCCGCCAGCATATCAGGCCATTGATATATTTGGATTTGACATCAATAAAGGCCCGGGTTAAGTTGTGGCTTGACATCTTCTTTGTGACCCCGGGAGTCATACCCCGAGAATGCGTGATCGGTGTGTCTGTAAGAATATGTCAAAGATAATTCTAAATTGTATTCCACCTCAGATGACTGTATATATCGACGCGTGTCAGTGTTTGTCTGTGTGTGTGTGTGAAACTGGTGATTGAAAGAGTAAAACCCCTTTGTTTTGATGTGGGTGTAAATAGGATAATTAGAATCCTGCTTAAAGGAAGTGCGTAACAAAGGCGCTCCAGTGCAGGGCTGTAAGATTCCTGTCATTGAGCCAGCCCAGGGGAGGATTCGCTGTCTTAAACTTTGATCCACAGGAGATAAGTGCCGAGATCTGGGTAGCCAGACACTGGCTTCATCGTTTCAACTGAAGTTTCTCTGATTTGACATTGACTTTTGAAGTTGGAAGGCAAAACGACAATTCTGCATGCACTCAGGCCTATTATTTCAAATGGATAGACTGGTTGAAAGAACTCGCCTGCTGTTTCTCCTTCTTTTCATATTTTAGATTACCTTTTTGTCTAAGATTATTATTCATGGCCAAGTCCTGGTATTCAAAATTATCTTATTAAGTTCTGACAAGATTAACATCATTAATTTGAATTCCACTGAATGGGAACATGCAGTTTGTCTCTTTTGGTAGGTGCTGTATTGGCTGTATAATATGCATTTGATGGTGGTAAAAAGCATATATAGTTTCTTTTCCATATTTTGAATCTTGTTGGTGATAATGGATAGCGGTTGTGACTATCCGAAGAGGCTGCTGATGTATTAATGGAAACCATAGAGACTGAGTTAGAAGGGAAACTTTTTTGGGCTGAACCTACATATAAAATTGATTTAAAAACATCTCCACAGGTCAATGCCATGCATGGGAAATAGGATACGTAACGTGGAAGTGTGAGCGGCAGGTCTGAGGCCTGTGAAGTTCTGTGCATGCCAATGATCATTTTGTGTCGGTTCCCACTTGCCGCTTTCAAAATAAAAGCCCTTTCCTTTTCCCAAATCGGCCGATGACCTTTGAAACACGCACATGCCTGCATCCGAAACGAACCCAATAAATAGCTGTGTTTAACGTCACCTAATAACGCGGTGTCTCACAGCTTTGCAATGTTGTCTCGTCTTTGAGGGGTTCCTATCCAAATATGAGTAATATGCTGGAAAGCTTTAATATCTGTGGTGAGGATGAATGTGCAATGAGGCAGGGCTGGCAGCCTCGACGTAACGATGATAAACCTGGGATGTCACCCCAGAGTGTCATTCTGCAGTGAGGCCCTGCAGACGGAGTACTTTATCACCCTCATAAAAGGAAAACAAGCACTAAATTAAGGATTAAAGAGTTATTAGCAAAGCTCGAGGCGCACTGAATAATTCATGTTCCTAATAAAATTATTGTGTCAGTTTACCTAAAGTCGGATGCTTAGCGTTGATTAAACCTGTTTTTTTTCCACCCATGAATGATGTTTTAATCAAGAAGTGTCACAATGCTAACCAGCACATGGTAAATATATCATAGATTAACCTTCAGCACTCAGCACAGAACCCCCCCCCCACACACCCATAAACTCTCTAATGCAGCAGATCTGAAGGTGAAATAGAGAACATGCACCATTTTTTAAATGTTCTTTAAAAACTTGCAGCTGTCAAAAGATCCTAACAAAAACCCAAGAGAGCCTCATGCTGCCTGAACTTTTCTTGGGCAAGATCCGAGCACCAAGTTCGTGGTATCTAGAACTGGACTTTATCAAACGGTTTGGTCATCTGATTTATTTTGCGAGAGTACAGTTGTACAAAGAGTTAAATATTATAATCAAATGAAAAACCGAACAATGGATTGTCGTTGATAACTGCACAGCTCAAGGGAGGATGATACTGTTTTTAACAGATGTGTAACATCTGGGTTCAGACAGAAACAGTCATGGAAGCAGTAGCTCGACCCTCATTATTGTTGATACGTCGTAATTGAAACCACTATGCATGATTAATTTGATTAACCTAAATTGAATTAAATCTAATCGATGCCATCATTAGCCAATTAGACAGTTTAGTTCAGTTAAAAACACTGGTTTTATTAAAAACATTGATTTCATTGACACCTCTTCAGAGTCTACTTTACTTAGGCTTGGGGCGGGGCTGAAAAAGACCCGCACAACCAGCACACACTTGATCACATACGGAGTGACGGAGAAGGATCTCTTGCCACCAGTGGCCATGCACATGTTTTATATATATACATACATGCCCTGCTTTATATCAGACCACGCTTTATGTAACCGTGCATGCTCGTGTGAAAGTATGAATGCCTCAACAGCTCAAATTAGGATTAGTTAAAATAAGGTAATCAGCTACATTACTTAATATAACTTGGATTCCGACCTGATATTCCTCTGTATGAATAGTGTGATAAAAATATATGTCAACCCTTGCAGTCAGCACTTGTTCATTTAAAAAGGTGGTTTAAGAAGTCCCGGATTATGAATGCTTTTTGTGTTTGTGTACGTGCATGGTGTATGTGGTTCTCTATCTCTCCCCCAGCTCTGTATTGGACAGTCCTGTCTCATGCTCTATTTCTGCTGGGCTCAGCTCTGGCACCCCGCACATTTTCGAAAAATAAATGACAGAGTAAGGCAGAATTGTAAATAATAGTGAATGTGTTATTTTTTTCTATAATGCCTTCGTATGCAGCACATTTTAACTGGGTAAAAAAATGATGACAGTATACTTTGGGTAAAGAAGAATGCCCATGATACTCTGTGAAATGAAGGGAAATTGTATTGTCACATTGCAGAAATAAATTAGGGAGTGTGAGCCCAGTAAGGGTAGCCTGATAAATGAAAATGAACATATGTTGATTTTTAGGTGTGGGTGTTCAGATAAGATTAGGCCTGCAGCCTGTCTTTGCAAATACAGAAACACAAACAGTGTGCATTCGATGGCAAAGGCAAGGAAACAGCTATGAATCAAATGCTCATCACTGGACAAAAGGAAAGTTCCCCACTAATATTGACAGCATGGTGGTTATTGTGTTTTGAGGAGTTTCATCAGTATGGTTAGCCGTAATGTGGAAATTTCCAGCACTCGGTGCATTGCAGAGAAATTACAAATAAGGAAGGAATATTAAAACAAAGAGGATAAAAACTTATTTTTTTAGGACAAAATAAACTAGATTTATTTTTTACATTCTCAAGAGTAAAAAACAGCTTTCCTGTCAACCACATTTACACTTCATTAGAAGTTATCTCACCAGAAAAACGGAATTAGAGGAGCGTTCTTACCGTCTCTCAGTCCCCTCTGGTTAATGCATTTCTCATTTGAAGAATTGCAAGAACAGCATATGTAAGTATGTAAGGAGTCGTATGTCTACAATGGCTTCTAAAAAAGCACAAAGTAGACAGAGAAAACAGACAATTTGGAGTGGACAGACAATTTTTTTTTCTTTGTTCTGCCTGACCATTACAATGCAAAACCAATGTGCCTGCTGTGCACACAAACAGCAGCAGTCTGCAAAGCAGCAAATATTTGTGGACATTTTAGAACAAAGCATAGCAGCTTTAACAAAAACTTCCCACCAAAGTCAAACTCATGCAAAGCTAATCTCTTTTTAACACAATTCTGCCCTAGCAATCAATAAAACAGCCACCATCCAGTAAAACTCAACTGCACCATTCGATTGCATTGCACGGCATCTTTCAAAAAGGACAGGTAGAATAAATATAGTGGAAGTGCTAAATCATGACGAAAAAGACAAAAAAAATCTACCATAGAGCAGGTTATCATGAATGCAGTATATCATGTTCATTTTGGAGAAATTAGGACCATTTGGAAGGATATGTCAGTACACAAAGGCCTGCTACTTCAGAAAAAGCCTAAATGTGGGTGCCTTTTTTAATTTGTTAATGACAGCCCGTCAATGGCAAAACTCTATTATCTGTGCGACATGACTTCCCGCCTAAAACAGTTCAAGGTATACCTGCTATCGTAAAATCTTTCAAGGCCCTCTGGCGAGCCTTTTCGTGGATCATCCTGGGGAAAACCCAGCACAGAGCAACATATCTGACCCTTTTTCCCCCAGCTGGTCCTCTTAAATATGACCTGGCAACGAGGAGCAAAAACGGCTCAGAACGGGCTAGAGAGTTCAAACATGTGCACCCTGTGCAAAGTTACAACACCGGCGCAGCAGAACAAAGGATTCACCTGGAGGCTAAATCCTGCAACGTGTATGACGGATAATCTTAAAAAATAAAGAAAAAATTTCTTCTTCACTGCTTTGCCTGGGGCCAGTCTTTGTTGCAGCATCCATTCTGTTTCACTTGATCAGTTCGTAAACTTTCCGCTCTGTTCTCTGCTCGTGAACGCACCCCCCAAAGGAGCGCAAAAGACACCCTCGTGCTGCTCAGGGTTCACCTGGATCGCCTGGCATCCCGCGAAAAAAAACAAAAACGTTGCAATCTTTCTTTGACCACCGTGAGAGTTGTTTGATTGAGCGTTTTGACATGACACTGATGAGCTCAGACCTCGTCTCGCTTTCTCACCCTCCCAGGAGGTCTCTGTGAAAAGGCGGGGCTGGGGGGTGCTCAGTGTCGGGCTGAAGCATAATAGTCACGCTTGATGGACAGTGGCCTTCACTCCCCCACGAGGAAAGCCCGTACAGGGTGTGTATGAAATTAACTAACCGCACACAGCACAGAGACGAGAGTCACTTCCAACACAAGTCCGCACTGACTGGAGTCACTGGCTGCTATCCTCCTTCATATCTGAAAAGCTCACAGGCTAAATGAGCTGAATTTCATGGAATGGAATTGATTTTCTTTTACTCAGTAAGTCACTTTCTTATTTGAATAAACCATGATTTGCCACCATGTGATAGATACACTAGTCATACAGTTCCATATGATCACTGGAGGTTGGTCAGGAGTGTCTGCAAAATTAATCCATAATAAACTTGATTCTGATTCTGATTATTATTATTATCATGATTATAATAAGTAGTTGTAGAACCAATAAAAAACCTTGCAACAAAGTTTGACAATCAGTTCAGTCATCTTCACCGATATACTGAGGCAATATAACCACACACTACTTGTGCATACAATAAAGTGATTAGTGGCTATTCTGCATTTACTGTAGTACGCAGCGTACAAGTAGCAACACTCTTTCCAGGGAATTTGGCTTCCCTGTGCACAGATGGGGAGGGCCTGAAAAGTCTGACATCAGCAGCGTCAGACACCGGGTAGCCAGGGTTATTAGGGTTATTAAATCTCACCAGGACCCCTGGAAACCCAGAGACCTAGCTCTGCAGAACAGGGCATAATCTGCTCCCCATTTTGGAGACCAGCTGTGTATTTTGCTTGTGAATCCTTTTCTAGTGAACTTGCCAAAGTCATTATGTTCAAAGCAAATTGTGTGTGTGAGTCTTCGTGCATGTGTGTATTCCAAAAGCCAGTTTCTTGGTATCTGCCCTGTTCTCGAGTTAATTTACTAAATTTTCCATACAGTGGCATGTAGGTCGAGAATGTTTCCATCGACAAGGCGGAGACTGTGACATCTGGTGATGAGATTTTTGATAAGATTCAGATATCATATTCTGATATAGAACGAACGCTCTGGCCTGAGGTTCTAATGAAGAAATCACAATCCGGCATGAGCAGAAACCATCAGCTGACCGACTGGCGGTCATTGACATGCTTCACACGAGACTGTGTGGGGTTAACTGCAGTATACAGCTGAAAGACTGAGGCGGTTTAGCGCTTCTATTTTAGAAAACAAAGGGTTTTTATTTTATTTTAAATAAAACAACTGTTAGGCTAAATTGATACCCGTGAGAGAGATTAATATTAGTAGTTAGTGCTGCTTCAATCAATTCAACTCTCAATTCAATGTATATTGTACTTAGCACATATTTACACAGCTCAATTCTAAGCAATTCAGGTTAAGTGCCAGGCCTATTATTAGCGCTTTAATCTTGACAGTCAACGTGGCGATGCGTAGCGAGGATTAAACTGAATAAGGAATACATATGCCATACCACTCAGTAATCCATTTTTGTTTTTACCGTAAGTTTACAGCAGTTGTGAAGCACTAATCGATTTTTTACCAAAGGTGGTAAATATCTGCATCAGTCAATACAGTTTTCACGACTTGTGCACAAAATATGACTTCTACACTGTTTTCATGACCCCGAAAACAAAGATCAAGCAGTTATGTAAATTCCTGCCAATATCTGACTTTGTTAAAAAGATGAAAATATAACCAACCCTAACTGTTATGTCATGAGGAAAATACAATACTATTTTACAGTTGATTCATTGTCATTACCCATTATTATTAATACTTATGACTGTCTTAAAAACAAGACTTTAATATATACTTATCTATATATAGAATATATGGAATAATTCAGCCTTAGTTTTAATTTCTGATTTATATTCACCTAAACAGAAGAAAAACGTGTTATGTGTAGGTTTTTTTTTTTTTACTTCAAAATCAGTGACATAACTGAATAAGTGTAACAATAATAATATAATGATTCCCGATTTAGTTAGCATTAGTTAGTTAGTTTAATTTAAAGCAGATCCTTTGCATATTTAAGATACATTTCAGTTAAGGATGACGGTTAGCACCGGATTTTCCAGGGTCTCAAGATAATTGCACAACCTTGCATTGCTCCAGGTCTCGATTGGTCATTCCTTTAAATTTGCTTGCCATTCTGTTTTATGTTCACAGAACCAAAATGCCCACACACAAAAAAAATTTGCCTGAAGACTGACACACAATTGGCAAAATACCTTATTCAGTAACATTTAATACATGCCAATGTTATTAGGAATGTTTAGAAAAATATCCTTGGACATTATAATGCATTGTCTAGCGTTTCATGGCTAGCCTACTAAACACGTGCAAAATCCACGTGCAAATGTATTAGCTGACCGATAATCTTTCTCCCACTCAGATATTTCAGATATCACTCAGCAACTTTATCGTGTCACTGATCTTTTTCATCTTGTCATCCATTTTGTGAAAAGCATCACAGTGAGATGTATTTAGCATTTTCATCTGGACTTAATTGCTAATGTCCCAACAATGAACAATTAACATATTTCAAAATAAAGTCACAAATCAAATACCAAATATACTGTGTGGGCACAATTAGAGACTAGAATGTTGGTTGTATTTGTTTCTAGCCTGAAAAGTGAGAGATTACCGTTTACCGCCCGATCATTCAAAAAAAATTTTTTTATGTAAGCGTTAACAATACTACCGTAGATTGGCACGATGGTGAAAATCCGTGGACTGCCTCTAACAGAAGATTGTGTTAGAGATGAGCCACACTGGATGAAAATTAATCTTCCAATCAGTTCTCCAGTGGAAGTGCCGCCATGTGATAAAAACACAATTTTCAGAGGAGGAAATGATTAAAAAAAATAAAAAAAGGCTTAAGAGAAAAACTCTGAGGAGCCATTTTAAGTGTAAAGGTCTGAAAAATGTTAATTGCTCTTTTTAGTTTGTGTCATCTGCTTAATATTTAATCTCTTTAAACAATATCGAATCAAGCATCAAACATTTGTTGAAGTAAGCGGAAATTAAGTTAATTTTATTTTTAACCGAAAAGTTGATGCCCACTAACAGTGCCCACTAAAACAACACACCTCTCTGTTCAGCACCAAGGTCTGTGGACGTGGCATTGATCTCACCGATGTCAGCCAGGGTCCTAACCTAACAAACATGCTACGGTCACTGAATGAAAACGTACATACCCAGCAAGGACAGCCTGTCCTTGTGAACTGAGATTGGTATGAGGGGCGCTGTATCTCCATCTCAAGGCAATAATTGAAACATTACAGACTGACCATTAATCCATGGAACAACTCCATTAAATCGATCAAGCCCGGCCAGCAAACCATCCTGGCCCCACAACTTCCGCTCATGCAGTATGCTTGCTTGACAATGTCTTTGTCAACTCCCCTGCCCTCCACAGAACAGAGGCAGCTGTTTCAGACTCAATATATTTCAGAAAATCCTTCTTGCTTGATTAAGTAACACTGAGTTGTGTAGTGGGGGAGGCCAACAGACAGTTTCTCATTTTTTCTTATTACTGAAACCTCACCCTGTGGGCAGTATTCATCTTGATTACAAAACAGAACATCTGTTTTCAGATTGCTGACAATAGGAATGAGTACTGGGACTTTTCCGCCCTGCACATTTGGGCAGCCGATAAGACTTTGCTGCAGGCATTTCAGAATTGCCGGAGAATTGGCTCTAATATTGCTTGCATCTGTATGTTTCTGATTCTAAACCATCTCTATTAAATAGAGCCATTTCTTTGAGAATATTTACAGGTCTCCTGGTTCTGTCTTCTTAGAATTTCTAAATCTGCTGTAAATAGTCTGTGCTTGGTGTGGCTGAGTATTAATTGCTTCATTAATTCTATATCAATAAATTTTTGTCATTGTTGTAAAATCAACTAATTAACATCAAAGGAGCAAAGTAAATAACAAGTTTGTAAGCTTTGAACAAAGATAAATCGTACGTCAACGAAAACTGCAGCAAGGGGGATAAAATCCACTCCATGGGGCAGGACCGAGACTCACCGAAACGTCATCTTGAAGACTTGGCCCAGGCTGGCCTGCTGGGTCTTGTTGTTGTACCCGTGAAGCATCTCGCCGAAAAGGGTGTCGTTGAAGCGCACAACGTTCCGCTGACACTTGGTCCCCTCGCAGGCGTCTGCCAGCAGGACACAGGAGCGCCCATCGGCTGACAGCCTGTACTCCTGCACGCACCTGGGAAGGTGATGGAACAGATCCAGGGGGTTGCATTAAAGGCCCCGAGGACAGCAATGAATGGCGCAACCCTGCACACCTTCTTCCAAAAGGGAGAGGTCGAGAACAGGGGGGAGGTAGAGACAGAAGCTCTGTCTTAACCAAATTATCAATCCTCATAACTGATGAATGTTTGCAGCGTTTTTCAATGATCAAAGCCCAGCCATATGAGACAACAGGGGGTTCTATATTCAACAAAGGAATGGGGCTTAAAAAATTAGAAAAGGTAGGTAGAGTGGAAACTACTATAAAGGCACAATGCATAGGTGGGGAAGGGTGGTGATGGTCTCATTTTAATTTTACCATTTTTTTTTATACATCCAAAGAAACCATGACGCTTTTGGGGGAATGGGGGAAATAAAGTCAATGGGGGAAATAAAGAAGTATATAAATTATGAAGTCTAGCCCTAGTATGTGCTTACCAGATCTGAGAGCATTATTCTGTTATTCTGAATCTGAGTCTGCAGTAATATTTTCCGTAAATGGTTGAGCATTTTAATGAAGCGTTTTCTACACACAAAAGTGCCTCATATTTATGCAGCTGGTGAAGGAAGGAACTGACAGAGCGCCACAGCATGGATCTAGCTCACCCCTCAGGTTAATAGTGTGGTAACACCTCCCAATCACTTAAACTCTGCTAACAGATGCACGTCACGAGAGGTTACCTGCTACAAAATCAAGGATTAACGTTTGCTGCTACCTGCTAGCTACAGTTTGATACCGGTCAAAGGAGGAGGATTGCTACCATATCTGGGACTGTTGATATCTGCAGTTGACGTCATGGGAGTGGCTCGCTGCCCGATGTGTGTGCTTTGCACTCACCCGCAGGACATGAGAACATTGCTGGAGGTGGGGTCGTCCGGCAGTGGCACCAGCTGCTGCAGGCAGAGCTGTTCGCAGCCCCCGTTGAAGCCGTCTGAACAGTCCGTGCCCTTGGAGTAGTCGTAGCAGCCGGAGCCGTCCTTCATCGGCCGCAAACCTTCAGGACACTAGTGCAGGGGGATATGGGGAGCAGGGGGGGTGGGGCCAGGATAGGGAAGGGGGAGGGGTTGGGTGGGGCCAGGGTTAGGTTTGGGAAGAGAAGTGTCAATGCTCTTTTATTTACCTTATTTTTCAGGAAGTGTGGACAAGCAATAAAACAATATAACAGGGGTACGTTGTCCAGTTTGAAGTTATATATCAATCATCTGCCAGCCTTCAATCTAACCAAGATTGCGAGATGCTGTTAAATTAAAATGCAGAGCTCCTTCAGTTACTAAAGGGCATGCTCTGGCATTAAATCAAGTTTACAGATTTTTGTTTAGGTAAACATGAATATTTAAAGGAATCACTTTCACATCATGTCACCTCCAAAGAATACCGAGATTTTATAGTATGTAAATAAATTAGAATGTCAAAAACATTTTTAAAATCACATAATTCATAGCATATTACTGAATGGTTTCACGTAATATCTTCCAGTTATATCTGCGGTTTAATGTTAATTCTTGTGCATGCAACAGCAAAATGGAAAAGAGGGGAAAAGTTCACCCTGACAGGGTAAGGGATAGTGGCTCAGGGCATTTGTTCGGTTAATTAAGGGTGCTGGACGGGGCCCATAGTTATAAAAATTATCTTTGGAACATGGAATTCAAGTGCAGGGCTAGGTGTGGGGTACATCTACGGTGGCTAACTATTGTGTGTGTGATTGGCCACCAAAATGCATCTGTATCAAACCTGTGCTGTACCTCTTCAAAGATTACCTAGGTTTGGAAGCTAGTGTTGTGCAACGATTAAAGATTTCTATATAAACCCACCTGGGACTAATTAGCAAGCACCATGCTTTTCTTAGGCAGATTTATGGTTCTGACTTCAACAAGTTCACACTTTTCAACCCCATGCTTTTCTTAGACACATTAATGGTTCTGACCTCAACAAGTTTACACTTTTCAAGCCCTACTGTGACACGATGCCTTGACTTCAAAAAAACCACTTCTATTCTGCATGGAACATTTCTGTTTATGTAAATTAAAGGATTAAATGAAACAATAGGAAGGTGTTTAACAGAAAATAGGTCCGTTTTTAGAACACTCTGTCGCACCTATCCGGGCAAAAGCATTCTCTGCTTTTCACCAGTCCTGTAATTAGGATATGGAGACAAAGATAACGTAAAAACTGCATTGACGGTATAGGCGAAGAGTCGACAAAGGGCCGCGGGGTCTTCACGCTTCATGATTTAAATACTAGTCCTATATGGGCTTATAATGTATAGCGTTTAAACTGAATGGGAAGGAGAATGGCACATATAACAACAGCGCACAGATAGAGACGGTTGTTAATTTGACATGCGAAAGAACGAGAGGCACAATGAGGTATTGATATTGATCAGGTGGCTAAACCAATAGAGATTATGTCGATGAGGAGATTAAAAAAAACAAATAAAGCATGCCAAAGCAATTACACAGCACTCCAGAAAGGCGACAATATAGGGCCAAAGGCTTCCTATTAAAGTGCCCATGCATTATCTGTCAAAACCCTGCAACAAGCACGGAGAAGCACAGCCCTCAGGAGTTTGCCTCTGCTTCTCAATTTACCGCAGTCGGGGTTGGTTTTAATCACCTTTCAGCATTCTGGTTTTTAATCAGCAGCTAACTACAGGGCCGCTCTCTTTAAGGTGCTCAGTGCTGACAGTTCAGTACGGGTGGTTTTATTCATAGCGGTGAGCTGCGGGTCAAACCACTGGGCTGATATAAAGGTCAGTATGTCTGAGATCTGGATGGATTTGTCAGGGGCTGCTCTACGACTACTTCAGGAGCCTTGTAAACACCAGGATGTGAACACCAAGGGAAAAAAAGATGCCCACAGCTCAAATTTGTCACTGACACCATCGAACCCTCACTTTGGACCACCGGTTTATGACTTATAATTTTTATTATCGTTATTATAATATGCTAAGCTAATGTCTTTATCCAGATGACTTGATACAAATTCTAATTGAATGCCAACAATTATTTATGTGACTTGTAGATGTGCAGCACAAAATTTTTAGCTCTGAATTTACTTAACTCTGAATTTTTGAAGATATTATAATTGCATTCTCATTATTCTGATTATGATAGAAGCCTCACTGATTTCAAGAGTTATAGATTTTCTTTGTACACGGCCAGGGTAATTATGCTTTATAATGCATTAGTAGAAATTAAGATCAATTCAATTTAAATTGCTTTTTGCTGGGTTTTAAACAAAAAGCAATTCACTGCTATTATGATTATGACATGAAGAGATTGCAAACAATTTCATAAGAATGCATTTGCGATGGTTTAAATGTTTTTCACTTGGAATTTCTAATTATTATGAAGTTTTTTTTTATGTCTCCAATTAGGAATGGGCAATTGTGCAGAGGAATCACTCTTCAGTACGAATCCTGCCTCTACAGATGAGGAGGAAGTTCAACCTGTCTCCTCCCATCCAATCATCTTGGAGCCAACCATCTCTTTCACAATCTGCAGGCTACACAGCTTGGACAAGGTGTTCAGAGTCCATGGGAGGAGAGACAACAGCCCTGCCAGCCTGCAGGCACCCAGGAAGCTGACATGAGATTTGGGTTTGGAACAAGCTGAGGGAAGCCCTTCTCATGGCTCTGCCAATCCGGCACTCCCACAGCGCACTCTCGAACCCAGGCTCCAGACGGCATGAGCTGGATTTGAACTTGTAAAATCCAGCTCATAAGGTTGACTAAAACACTTTTAGCTGAGACTAAGGCTTTTAACACAAATTTTATTAAAAATCTGTAAAATGTATACGGGAGCCATTCAAAAATAAACAAGTAAAGAGAATTGATTTTAAGTCATAACAATTATTAAACTATTAAACTATGTGCTGTGATGACACTAACTATGTGCTGAAGTGCACATGAGAGGGGGAAAATATTGTTTTTACCATCTATTGGTAATTATGTTCCAGTTATGTTGATTATGTTCTAATGTGAAGAATGCTTAGTAAAACGTTTAATGGTAACTGCAAGAGTGCTTAGACCACAGAACAGAGTCAGTAGGCCTTTCACACTTGATCCTGTTTCAAAACTTGTGAGTCTGCATGAAATAAAGTGTCATGGTGAGGTCAAGGAAATGCAAGTGTGGTTTTCTGTGAGACTGTGTTTCCAGAAAGGTTAAAACAAGCTATATGTTGCTATGTAGTCCCGGAAAAACATGAACAGTTCCACAACAAATTACACCTTTTTTCGGTCATATGATCAGTCCTATGAAAAAAGCATAGCTCAATACAATTTTACAATATAGATAAAATATCTATAAAATACCAGCTCTAGTGTTCTTTGTATTTTCCTCCTGTTTTCAGGCTGCTATTCTGTTCACTTCTGTGCTGTACAGAGATCATTAACAATCAGCTCATTTGATGACCTAACCATCATCAATTCACAAGGCTTCCACATCATTCTTGTATCAACTACACCCACAACAAGAAATATCTGGCTGGGCTTGGCTGGCAACACGTTTAATGCCAGAGGGTAGAGTGATAAAAATGTAATTTGTCAGCTTATCTTTTGCCCAAACATATCTTTTTAATCTATGTGCAATCGTGTTATTATGAATTCGGTGAACTATTAAAGATGAACATATTGTCGTACCTAACATGGCTTCATTACCATCTGGAAATTCAGTCGGTGAATAGAATATCCTTCAGGTTTAATGTCAGGCTTTGACTGAGCCAAATTAAATTCTTCCTCTTTTTCAACCCTGGCATGATCTTATCAACAAATGCATTAAACACGGCATGGCAAGGGAACAAAAATATTTCTTAAACCATCCTTTGAAACGTAAATGAAATGGTTGGGATTAAATTGTAACCATTCAGCAACAGTTAGCACATGAAAAATAACCAATCCTTTAGTAAAATGTCTAAAACATCATATTAATTTATTTATAAATTATAACCTATATATTAAAATTTTAGAGGTCATACGATCAATTAATCTGAGCCCCCTAACAAAGGTAAAATACTACAAATGCATATTGCTAGACGACAGTAGTCCACTTGTCAGAGACTATCAATGGTTCCTCATGACTGCCTAACTTAACTATTTGGTTCTCAATATTATCGTTTGGCGTTAGCCAATCCTTTATGAACAATCAGCTAGTTGGATGATTAAATGTGTGTGCTATTGGGAGTGTCCAAATCAAAACCATAGTGCACTTGCAATAATAAAATTATTTTTTCCAGTAACACATAAAAATAAATAAATAAATATGTAGGCCATGTTTTTGACGCTAGTGTTCAAGTGGAATTTTTTCAGAATTCACGGTAGACACAGAAGATGGCTAGCTAGGCTACTAAGTAGGATTATGTGTGGACCTCTTCAGTAGCTGTCCACCACTACCAAGACCTATTTCAAAATCAACTACCCTGTAACCTCTATGGGCAAATAAGACGTCCGGTCTGGAATCAGTGTTGCAGGATAGGATGAAGGATCACAGCACATTCATGGCAACGTGATTAAACACTGATGGCTTTTATTAGAATGTTTACAGTGTGAATTGTAGAAGAATGATGAATAAATAATGTGTGAGAGCTACCGGATCTGGGTACCGGATCTGTCTTTTAGTGCCTTCAACTTCAACCGTAGAAGAAAAAAAGATAATTGGTAATTAAATCACACTGAAATGGTCTCTCTGTAGAACACAGTTTTGGGTTCCTCCGCTGATTTTTTTTTAGGAAATGAAAGGCAGTGACTGACTACAGGCTACAGATCCAACCTTTGACAATTCAACAGAATCTGTGCCTTCTGATTGACAGAAACCATTTGGCTGCCAAACATCTAAATGGACTATTCATTAAGCACGTTTTATTAGAGATGGTTTGCATGCAGTTAAGTTGCCAATTAAAAGTATGTAAAATATGAATTAGACGGAAAGAGCAGAGAATGTTGAAATTAAATTACAACCTGTCACCAAACAGGGAAGATCAGGTTGGTTTCCTGATCACTTCATCAAATCATAGGCAACTTCCTTATCATATTTTTCTTCCCTATAATACTAGCCCCATCAAATAAAAGTTTGATATATATATATATATATATATATATATATATATATATATACACACACACACACACACACAAGGCAGTCGAGTTGTTGAGAAAGTTGAGAAAATATATAAATACCTAAGTGCTTTATATCCAAGAACTGTTTATTTGTTAACGTTTACCTTTGGAGACCTGTTGGGATGGAAACAGGTTTACAAAGCATATTCCTAAGCAACTGTCTCCTACCAAATTAAACCCTTTATCAGATCATTTAAATACCAATGTGACTGCAATGGAACCTGAGTTATTAAAATAGATTACAAAAAAATTGAAATGCATAATGTATGACAGTGAGCTGTTCAGTGGGGCGGAGTGAATTGCAGTGCCCCTCTGCAGAGCAAGGCTGGCTGGAAGTGGCCAATAATTTGTCTGGAGGAGAAAAAGGAGTCACATGCACACCGTGAGAGAGCCCATTGATTTTCTCCATAAGAATGCTCAAACTTCTCCGTGCAGATATAACAGAACATAGAATAAATTTGCAGCTTGTGCAAATGAGTTGTGGCCACATTTGCACATTTGGAAAGAGCATGTTTTAAATGACAATACCGCTCAAGAAAAAAAAACAAAAACCTCTTTCCATAGTATTTAATAACATTTTAAATATTTTAAAAATCTACATTCAAAATGATATATTCGTATTTGTTGTATTGTAAAATTATTGTCGCATTTTATAAAAATCCTTAAAAAATCCTTACAATTAAGATCATCAAAAGGATGATCGATAAATGGTTTTGTATTTCCCGAAGTCGTACAGAACAGTGAGTAAGGCTCATCAGGACAACTCAATAAGAGCTTACGACTGCAAGAGAGCTGAAGAACCGTTGAGGATGCCATAATGTCCCACCAAACTTGCAATGAATACAGTTGATTCATCTATTGCTAAATAAAAACAATAGGACATTGTAGCTGGGTACCTATAATTGCTCCTTTTTGACTCTCATGGTACTTGTGTACGTCGCTCTGGATAAGACTGTGAAAATGTAAAATGTAAAATGTAAATTGATTTTTTTTTCAGGAAAATATGTAGCTATCGAACTGAGCGTCACAATGGCAGTCGCGTGAATAGTTTGATTATGCACTGCTGGGTGCCAGTATGCAAATATTTATATTTAATAATATTTACTGATTTAAGTTTTGGTTTCTCCTTTGGAGAGCTCAGAACCAATGCACATTCTTCAGCCCTTGGCGTATTGGTTTGATGTACCACAGCGTATTGTGACATGTCATATTAATAACGACCAAGCACATTTCCCCCAGAAACAAGTTGGATAGGTGTGTAAGAACTAATGAGCCTAACCTGCACTGCAATCTCGCTGCAGTGTTCATTTATTCATCACCAAACTCGGCATGTGTGATCTTTGCTGAACCTCCTGATTTTAATACCTTCTGATCTGGCATCCTCAGACAGCCAATCGAGTTTCATCCGCTCCAATTAATACAGCCCTGACCATGCAGGAGAATGGATTCCTCTGAGCAACACTTGGGCGGTTTGTTTCAGCCAGTTGGAGACAATTGAACGTCTCTTAGGATGACAAACACAGGCTGCAACTTATTAAAGTTGAATGATGAAACAAAATAACAAATCAACTTTAAAATATTGTATACATGAAAATCCCTGGTAATTTGTAATTTGAGTCGTAAATCCTCTTTGACTCTTTGGTAGAGTGGGACATTCAAAGATCTGTATCCTGTCTTGTGGAAGGTCTTTAGGACAGTTGTTTTTGACAAATGTGCCGCCCAGGAAAGGTCCCCAAAATACAAGTTGTCAGCAGACAACTTGATTAACTACACACCTCCAACAAAACTAAAAGATCATAAAAAGAAGCTATAAATTGATTCTAAAAAAATACTTGTAAACACCTACAGCTGGACAGACGGATTCAGTCTGGCCTAAATGAAGATACTTTAGAAAATGGATAGACAATACTCATGGCTTTCCATTGTGGCTAGATGAATTGATAACCAAAAAAAAAAAAAAAAAACACCTTGAAAACTAGCTAAAAAACAGAATCCTTAGCAGATGGCCCCTCCAAAAATAAAATAAAAATAAACAAATAAATAAAAGGAAACTGTTAGCTGACTAACCCAACTCTGAACTGAAGTATATTAACTGTAAGTGTCCAACCTAAGCACTGCAGAGATTCCGGCTTTAAACTGGTTGGATGTAGAATTATAGAGATCTTTGTGAGACACCTTCCAAGTGTGTTACAGCCTGAAAGGCACTGACACCAGTGTCCGTACACAGTCTCTCACTCATGATTTTATGAGGCCATCCGCCTTACCGTTTTACAATAAATATGCCATTGCTTACCACGAAA
>JAOVYW010000093.1:2038444-2053617 GCA_025775045.1 Hiodon tergisus | reverse complement strand
ACTAAATAATCTAAAAGCAAAGTTTTGCATTTCATGGAAGCTAGAGCAGGGACTACAATTAAATTTTTTTTTTTTTAAACCTTAAAGATTTAAATAAATTGATGCAGTAATTATGGCAGAAAAAAATGGCTGTTTAATTTAGCCTCTGCCAGGTCTCCTTCAGCCAGCATAGCCTCTAAGTTTGTTCAGGGCTGGATAGTGCTTGGAGAGGGTCTAGCCTCAATTCATAAGTCATGATCAAGACTTGGGCAGTTTTATGGGCTTTGAGGCATAGCTCTGTTCAGACTTCTGCTATCTGGGACAAAGCATGGAAGTCTCCAGACTACATTATGTTTAAATGTGTCAATCAGAGGCTTACGAGAAAAGTGAGGTTATTAAATACATAATTACAAAATTTATGGAGAGGGAAAGATATAAATGCCAAATTATTATGCCTTGTACTGGCAAGGTAACTTTCATCCTTTATATTAAGGAGAGCACAATATTCAACTTTAAATTAAAAAAAAGCTTTATTTCCATATCCTCTTTAGATCTGTTGTTTACCTGCTGTTCACGATAACAAGTTATTTCATTTCAAATGAATTTATTTAAATTTTAAATGCAAACCACATACCCAAAAATGCCTTTCAGCGCTTATTTAAATGGTAAGAAATATACTGATACAGCAGAGCATATACCCAGGTGCAATCAGATGATCCTGCTCATCTTACATCAGACACATATGACGTGAAATTCCTTAACTGATTGTCGAATCAAAGCAAGAAGTACGTTTATTTTATTTTTTGAAAAGAAAAAAACCCCACTTCCACAGAACTAATATTTTAATTATTCATTACCAGTTTGATAACAGTCACACAAAAGGCCAGATCCAATCAGTGTTGAGATAGTGTTTTATTTCACCTGCTCACTCCAGTCTCTTGTTCAAATATTACCATGTTCTTTAGCAGCGCCTGAAGACAATACCAAGATAATATTCCATCTTTGCCTGAGATGGCCAAATAGTACATGTACACTTTGGGTCAAAGCCTTTGGGAACTCTCTCTTAAGCAAAGAAACTAAAGCCATCAGCAAGCAGAAGGTCTTCTTGTACAGCCAGTGAAATTAGTATGATTCTTATGCATTTGTATGTCTATCCTGGCCCAGAAAGCCTGAAGTACTCGGATTATGCCAACCATTAGGTTTTCTACATGAATTAATTCAACTTTTATGGTCCTGGTGAGGACATTTGTACTCGTTCAATAACCACATAAAAAGACAACAACAAAATAAAAGAAGAAATTAACTGGGTTTGCATGTCTTCCTTATGTGAAATTGGGCTTTAAAAAATGACAACAAATTGAAAAAGGAATAAATGAAAAATGTGTAAAAATAAAAAAGTTATAGCATTGAAATCCCTCCGATAGACCCTTCCCAGCTATTTTGTTCCATGGCATGTGGGGAAAAAAAATAAAATAAAAATAAGCGTTAGGGGGGAGGATTGTGAAAATACCGGAAATGGTCATGAGCACAATTAATTCTTTATAACTCAGCTGTTTAATAGTGTACTCAGGGAACAGAGTACCCAGCTGTGGCCTTTGTTTCCCCTGATTTACTCACAATTTTCTCTTGCTTGTTCCTATTTTTAAACATGCGTTTTTCTTAACAAAAAGGCCAAAAATTGTTAGCAACAACCAGTGAGAGCTCATCATTAAAAATAAGATGATATGTTTTGTCATTAATTATTGCATTTTAATGCATTTGCTTCAACCAAGTAAGGCCTACCACTGCTTCTCATATTGAGATTGTATTACAGGGTGAAGCTAAGGCTGTGACCAAATCAAAACTTTGACAACCCGCTAATCACATCCTTTATCAAAAGGCTTTTAAAGAGAGTTATGTAAAGTACGATTAGCAGGCTGCCAAAGTTTACATTTGGTCCCAGTATGGTCATTTATTTATTTATTTAATTGTTTTATGAATACCGCATTATTATTATTTTTATGCTTCAACAAATTGAGAAAACTTTCTATTATGCATGCTCCTTTTAAATAAAGGTGGTTCATCACATACAATAGTGGATATATCAGGAACATCATGTGAGTTAATTTTAAAAAGCCTTGGTAAGTCATTCATGAGTAATAAACTGTGTTTAAATCGTGTTTGAATAATGTCAGCTTTCAAAACTTCTGCTGGATAGTTCAGGCAGAAAGGAACTCATCAGCCTGAATCAAACTAATATTTTTCGTTCTTCATATATCAATTATATTCCAAAAAGACAAAGTAAATCGCATATACGTGTAACTCAATATGGGAACGACCTTAGGGTTACTGTAGACAATGTGCACACAGCCAACTTAGGTTCAAAAGAAGAATGGTATATAAAGCAATGTCTTCTAATAGGGTGAAGACTTCATACGTATGAATTTGAAGTTTTTTTAAATTTTCATCAAAGATCACTTGGTTCAGTAGTGTCTGCCGCTTGTATGTTGTCACACCTGATGCAGCCAATGCAGAAAATAATTCTAATCTGGCACCCCAATAGGCCTCCAAGAAGCTGGGAGGGTCTGATCAATTGCAATCAGAATATAACTAGAGCTATATAAACATACTAATCGCTGGACAATCCCCTGTTGCTGCTTTTTTGCAATTGACTCGACATTTCGGTATGCTTACAGGTGTATATCGTACATTTGAATAAAAACTTAAGATTGATCGAATCGCTTCCATAGGTCCTTTGAAATTTTTGGAAAACTTTGCACAGCAACACTACGGCATTTGGTATACTCTCCAACATAGCCAACATGGTCGTAACAATAAGGTACAAAAACATGTGCGGATCGATACTGAGATGCAGCATTACAAATGCATCGATATTGTTAAAAACAAACCGCTACACAGTGGCTTTATATTGTTGCTGAAGTTACGTACGATTGTTTAAACGAAAACATAATGGATTGTAGACATGTCAGTACAGAACCGGAAAAACGCCATGTGGCGTGTAGCTGTCTCCCAGACACGTGCAGCTGGGAGAGGGGCACGCCTCATCCCATCTAACAAGTGCCATGAGCAGTGACATGCAAGTGACATGTGCAGATATCGGGAATAACGAGCCCGGCTCCGTGGTGGGGGGGCAGTAATGACCTTACTTATTTTCGACAGCAAAGGAGGCTGGGGAGAGGAAAAGCTGACTCCGGTGCCAGCAGAACAATTCCCGATCTGGAACCCTGGGAGAACCAAGCCCAGACAGCGCTGGTGGTTGCAGATACTGGTTTTATTGTGTTTTTCCCATCAAGGGTGGTCATATATTTGTCATATATTTTCTTTCTTTTAATGTTTGACGGAAACCCATGAGGTTTAAAAGAGGTTGCATTTTTAAAAAACATTTTTCGTTTTATTTTCTGTTTTGCTTATTAAAAAAAGAGTGTGGGCACCAAACCCACTGGGTTTTTCCCAGCATAAGCCAGAGTCCTCTGTGATCAATCGTGAACCAAGAACGTGCGGAGCTACACTGAATTATACAAAAAGAAATCAACATTTTAGTTGGATCCAAAGCTACACAGAAATGAGGTCTAGGTCTGCCCTCAGCTAATGGGTATCAGTGACCCTGTAGAGGATGGCGATGAACTGACAGTACTAATATAAAGGGAACATCTGAGGCAAAAATGTCAGACCAGGGTTAACAAATCCACTGGTTTGAAGGCATATAGCACATTTTTAAATATCAGTCTTTAGTTTTTGTTTTCTATCTCAAAATAAACTGAGAACCCACCAAGAAAATTTGCAAAACAACAAACTAACAAATGACAGAACATCCAACTTTTCCCTGAGTAAAAGTAGTGCTTTACTTAAATTCTTTAGTTTCAAAATTAAAAATGACGCTGCCTCCCTTTTCGTTTAAGGCAATATAGGTAAATAGACGTTCATTCTCTATACTAGCATACATTAGAGGGCAGTAGCAAATTCCTCCCAACCAACCTTATTGTATACTTATCATTTCTAGTAAGAAAGGGATAATTGACATTTTTAAGTCTCTAGCCAACCATATGCTTTATAATATAATGTGATGGAGCTAGGTCCTACCACAATTCCCTGAAGCGAAGGCTAAATCAACACCTCAAAACACTTTCAGGGGTTATTTCAGGGGTCCTAAATATATAACACTGGTGATAGCTATATGACTGCTTGGCAAACATCCATTGAATGTCAAAGGGGATTATTAAATCTGAGCAATAAAGATTAATTCCACGCAGTTACATTTTCTTCCAAAAGGACAAATCTTGCTCTAGGCTTAAATTATGTCCACACTGTACTGAGCTTAATATTATCGTCTGAATAACTTTATTATCTCAGTTATAACTAACTGGTCACCAATCATTGTATTAAAATATTGTCAGTTCTCATAGTTCCATGGAGTTTGCATGGCTACAAACAAATGTCAAGTTGCTGAACCGTGAAACCCTTTCCCAGATGTAAACCTGAACTAAACTCTTTCCTTTTTACTGTGAGGATGTTCTGACAATATTCTCCATTTACATTAATGTTATTGCAGGATTTGTATCAATGAATAAATCAAACAACTAACAATCAGATTGACTTAAAGAGATGATGGAAACCTTTTAAATTATTCTTTAAGAAATAACATACAATAGTCATTTGAAACAGCTATGTTAATCTGAAAACAACAGACAATATCAACAAAACCTTACACATAATTCTTACTCGCATAGGATTTTTCTTGGTTATTGGACATTTAGTTGGAGTGGCAGTATAGTTACCACTGAACATTGTTACTTTCATATAACATTTTTTTTAAATTTTTTTATGAAAGTGATCAGTGATAACCGCAATACTCAAGGGCACTGTTATTTTTTAAGGTTTCTCTATAAAAGGTTCAACACTCCCTTATGGTCAAGTGGGAAATCTGTGCTTACAGGGTTCTTAATACATCCCTATGAGTTTCAACTGTAGAAAATGCTCGAAAGTCCACCTTTGATTTTTCTTACCGATCCATTCCCCTTGACTGGGAGGCCTAATTTTGTAACATCTTAACAGAAACATTGGAGTAGCCATCTCTGGTTCCGTGCCTGTTTGTGGCATTGTTCCTTGAGAGAAAATATTTCTTGAGGTAATAGAACTAGTTCTTTCATTGCCCGAGTTATAATTGCTTTTACTTAATTTCACAGGACCAATTTACAATTCATTATCTTTCAATTTATGCACCATGTGGAAGGTGAATTCCAGGTTAATTATTGTTTAATGGAGAATCTGTGAAAAAATTGAATTCAAATATAATTTGGATAATTCATTAGTGGAAAACAAAAATCTGGCTTTTAAAGCTAACAATATATACCTGCAGGCTTTCCTATTGGGAAATTAATTATCAATTGCACTTTGGATTGCAATTATCAACACAAGCTATAATTATGATTTTATTTGAATTTTTTTGCCATCATTTCTTTACATAAAAGCATAACAAAGGAACCTGTCAACCCAGCTCCATTATCTAAATTGTACGTTATTAAGCGTAAATAAAATCAAAATTTCTTAACCTAAACTGTTTCCGTTTGTGCATGGATGTTGATCCGAACTGTGACACGTGAGCCATACCAGAGCCGTGGGCAAAGCACAAAGAGGCTCAAAGACAACGGGAACACATGTAGGTGACAAGAATCACTTGGTTGTGCTTGCTTGGTACCTCAAACTGAGAAATGTAAGCCTCTGTCAACTAGTCGAAAAATGTTGACTGAAGATGGTGACAACGAGACAAAGAGGATTCACCCACTGAACATAAACCTCCTGATAGCCATCAATAGGATGTTTTGGCAAGTTGGCTTCCACAAAGGTGACCAGCGAGAGGGAATTCACACCCATTGAAGGGGAGTGGTTTGTTGGGTATAAGAGGAGGGAAGGCCCTCTCATTTTCGTGTAATTTACTTGCCTTGCCTTTACCTGGTATATTCATGCTGTGACTGATGCTATTTTTTCTTGATTAAATTGTTATTAACCTGAGATTTGTAGTGCCACAGTTTATAAGTCATACTTGATATACTTGAGGGCGAAAGTAAATCAAGGTGGTTTCTCTTTCAATATTTATTTTCAATCAAATTAACCTCTATTTAACCTGCAAAGTGTCCAACTGAGATTAAAAATATGTCATGCATGTCCCCTGTGAGCCCCGGATGTGTGTGATCGAGAGTGTCACAGTTCCTTTTCATTAGGTTCTACTGAACGACATTGGTGACACAGTTGTTGCCGTCACAGCACACTCAATGCGTTTTCATCATCTGTTTAGTCACTTGCAATGCTTTATTTCTGATGATTTTGTCTCTTTAACCGATTAACTGCCACTCCTGTAGTCTCTTCAGTGCCTCACGGCCATCCAATGTCAGTTTTAAAGGACTAAAATGAATAATATAAATAAATAAAACTTCCCCAGACAGGAGGGAAAAAGTAGTGCTTTCTCAAGCTTTTCTGGTCAAATCTTTTTTAAAGACCAGACAGCAGCGCTTTACAGAGGCTGATCCAGGTGTGGGTAATTAATTAATCAGCATAAGGGTTTCTGGACCCCGCCTACCAATCAATTATCAGGATCCGCAGGGATGCATAACACTAGGGCTGTAGAATTAATGCTGCAAACTGAAAAGGTTCCTACGAGAGCATAGCTTTGGTGTGCTGGGATCCAGGCTTTGTTGGTCTTTCAGACTAAAGATGGAAAAACAAGCAATTGTAAAAAAATACGTCATCTTTTTGAATCTGAAAAGGTCAAATTTGCAGTCAACATCAGTCCTCTTTGTAAACAGCAATTTGAAAATGATGGCCATGTGTAAATGTGTAAATAATTATGAGGACACATAAAAATATAATGGAATTTACCAGCACAGAGAAAAGGTGAGTGAAATTCTACTAAACGGGCATTCTGAAAACTGAATGCGAACACTGGAGATTACTTATGACCCACATTTGAAACAACGCCTATACCAGAATCAGCAGCCTTTCAATTTTATCGTTCGAAAAATATGTAACAAGCTCCCTATTTGTCAAAGAATAGCGAATTGATTTATGGAATTCTCATTCACAAGATTGGCCTGTCAAACAGGGATGGCAGCTTTCTTTTCTTTTTTTAAGTGCATTAAGATTCATAACATGACAAAATAAATAATATAGACATCCTTCTTGTTATTTTTGCAGGTTATTCTACCATATGCTTGAAAGTTCAAACTCTGGTCAGCGGATAATGTCCAAACTGTCATCTTACTTCTGCTATCCTACTTTGAGAATATAACAGCTTATCCAAAGTGAGTACAGCGGGTGGGGAGAAGCTACAACCAATTGGAGCTGTGTGGTGCTTAATAAAACCCTTGGTCCTTTAGACCATTTCTGTCAGTACCTCACCAAAATACCTCCATATACACTTTTAGGCTAGTGGGGACATTTGGGGCTCCTTTGGGGTTTATAAATGCGTCCTAGCGATGGGTGCTTGCACAATCTTGAGGCATTTACCTGCCCTTGACTGGAAATTAAGATTTATCAAAGCTGTTCAAAGATGATTTATGTTGTTTTCTTACAGGAAGCTTAAAATAATGCAGAAGATTTCATGGAGCGCCCCCCCCCCCTCCACACACCCATCTTACTTCTAACAGCCGCCCAGTGCTGCATGCCTAACTGATTTAAATTTGCACACAAATATGTGCAGAGAAAGCTTGCTGTAATTTAAGGGAGGAGGGTAGGTTAATGAAATCCTTGTTAGCTGATATATTTTCAGAGGATCAAAGACACAAAGGTCTTACAGTACAAGCTTTGACAAAGTGTGAGCAAGTAAAATAAAGTGAATAGGCATTTTGTGAAAGGCAGACTACGAGAGGTAGACAGAGTCTTTGTGGCCCATTTAAAAAACCAAAAACAAATTCTGAACAGGAAGTGAGCCATGTGTGGGGCTTGACTGCTAAAGGGCTCAAAAGCTCAGTGGATAGGTAATGTCCAAAAACTGTTTATTTGAAAAATAAAAAGGCTTGGTGCAAGGATAAGTTATTTACTTAAAAAAAGAAGATAAAGTTATTTAAAAATAAAATAAAAACTATAGAGTATCCAGCTATCATATATACTCATGGTGCCCTTACTTCAAATCAGACTATTCTGAAGTACTTAAGGCGGTCCACTCTAAACAAATCTACATAAATAAATTAAAAAGAAATAAAAGAAATAATAATTGTCTGCTACTCATGAAATGCTCCCCGTCACTCAAATAAATGGGCTCGACACTCGACCATGGGTAATTACTCTTTTGTTGTGAGAATTGCCATCTGTGTAGATGCTACTCGTTGCTATAAACGCTTCTCAACTGTTGAATGATCAATACAGTGAACACAATTACATGCCAGAAAGCCACCAGGAAGCGCTCCAACAACACAATCATTACCAAAGAACCGGATGGACCAACCCCCCCTTTCAAAAATATGCACCAAACGTGGACTGCAGATAACGTATGGGATGGTTCCTACTGCTCGAGGTTTTCTCTGGGTGGCTGCTTGCGAAACAGGTTTTTGAATTTACTGCTGGTGGCAACAGTAAAGTAATGAAATTGGCTGTCTGGTTTAAATGGGATGCTGTGTCTTTTCCAAGTTGGAAAGAAATTACGAAGTGAAGGGCAGGCACCATTTAATTTGCAAATGAGAAGATAAGCACATTTATCAAGCGTGTTTTCTCTGTCTGAAGGTTGCATTTCTGCATTGCTGAACAGAAGAGACAGGGTTTAGAATTTAAATACAGCGTCTGGCAGTGTACTGCATTACTATAAGTCCCATTGGAAGACCCCCTACTAACTTATGAATTAGGCGAGGAAACTGAGGGAAATCCTTTATGACTGAGTGCTGAGAGCAATTCAATAACAATCCTATTTGCAGTCAGTCATACATGGAGACCATGTTGGTCTACTCTGGTACTATGTCATATTATTAATGGAATGGAACGAGTTACTAAAACTGGATCTGGCAAATTAGTTGTAATGAGGAACGTTAAGAATGTCATAACTTAAAAAATGAAATTTGCTATTCTGATAAGTCCATAATAATAACATATTTTCTGATGCCAAATATCTTCCCAAGTTATGCAAAGGAATACTTTAAAAACCAATGGAACACTGTTATTGATGTGCCAGTTCATCTACTATTAAACCATATGAATAATTTGAAATATGTTATATGTGTGTGCTTACCAGGCCTAACTATTTTCATGTCTATTTTCAATCGAAGCAAATAAAACATGAGGCATTTGCAAACCTTCAAAGTGATCTCACTAGGGGCTCAACCAGTAAAGGTGTTCTCAAAGGCTAGGCCCTATGATTCATTTTGAAAGGTTTATGCCTGGACCATGCCCCAGGGTGTGGGGTTGAGTAATTGTGAATTTTGAATTGTCTTAATTGATGAATAACTCGAAAGTGGGTGTGTTGGAGGAGTTCAGCAATACTACCTCATTCTCCCTGTGTGAGGATGCAGGGTTAGTGAGTTATGCCACAATACAACGAAATTTAGCAAAGAGAAAGGGCACACTTGTTTCTGTGAGAATGAGGAAAAAGTTATATTTAAACTGATCTGAAAATACAATAAACAATTTTACATGAAACAAAACCCTAATTAAATGAATGAAAACCTGTTAGAAATTATATTACACAAGTGTTTTTTTTTTTTTTTTTTTACTTACAGTTCAATACAATACAATACAATACAATACAATACCATTTTTTTCTTACTTTGAATGGGATGGTGGCCAGAACTACATAGGGCCACTATCCTCCGAGTTTTATGAGGTTTTTCCTCAAGCAGAGGTTTGATCCCACCCCGACAACATCTGTGTTGGGGACCTTTAGTTGAAATGGCCCATATCTGCTGAGTTTTAAACATAATTGAATGTATGCTCATCACAACTGCTGGCAGTTGTTTTATTAATATGTACATTTTATTTGTTCTGATACAGCAGCTATTCTAAATAGTTACATCCAGGTAAAGTACTGATCAGTATTAAAGAAATAAATATTAATGCAGTCATAGAGAGAGTGCATTTATACCTTTCAAATCTTTGCCCAATAGATTTTATCGTCGCGATAAACCAACGTAATGCTTTTCACTTTTCACATTTTAACCTTTTTATTTTTTTGTTAATGCTTATGTAAGTCATGAGATCATAACAAAACATACTAACTCTGCATTGATACTCAGTGCTGTTCTACACCGCTTCACAATCCGCTTTTCTGCAGCCAAGCTTTGCAGGACTTTCTCTTTATTGAAAGCGATGGCCTGCAGTGCGTGGTTGCAAGCCTAAGAGCTCCACGACGCATTTTTGACTGAGGACCACTGCTCATAATCCCCGCTAAAGTGAATTTCATTTGCTCAGGCTGATCCTCACTCCAGAGGAGTCAGCATGTTCAATTAATGTACCAGGTAGACGCCGCTTCAGAAATTAATCAATGATTTATGAGGCACACGTTCCTCCATGTTCCCCCATGTTCCCCTTTCGGAGTGTGGATCAGCCTGGGGGGCTTTGTGCGGCACACCCTTCTCACACACTCTTTTCTAATAAGTCCGTCGCAGACCTTTATCGGTGTTCCTTGGGTATCGGACCGCTCCATCTCAGCCAATTTATCTCCACTGCAGGTCAAGTAGAAATTAGATTGGCCTTTCTGTTTTTGTGCAAATCCTAATCATATTGTTGCTGTTAAATATAAATCATTTCGAATTATTATTATTACAGCTGTTTTTATAAATGAAACCCGGCAACCTGGTACTTAGTATTTGTTAAAATTCCGTCAACATCAAAAGCTTTGCTGTGGAGCTCACACACACACAAAAGACTCATCACGCATACACAATGTAGATGACAACTAATTCTCATATAATGAAACAAAAAGAAGAAAAAAAAACAGGCATAGAGGTTTGGTACTTTCTTACCTCGTTAAATTCTGCGCCAATTATAGATCCAAAAGACAATCAATGTAACAGCTGTTTTTCTGTCTGCGGGTGAGGGTCCTGGGTGATTTTGGTCTTAGCTGTGAATGGTTAAGCCTGCACTTCCTGAAAGCCCTTACTTTCTGGAGAACAAATTTAATTCGAAAGAGCAGAAAAGCATAAAGTAGAACAGAAAATGTATCACACAGATTAAACACAATGCTCAGAATAAAGCCTTTAAAAATCGGCGAAAGAGATTTTAATAACACTGACAATAAAAACGAAATAAAATGATAAGGTGTCATGAATTGAATAATTCAAAGTAAAAAAAAAAAAAAAAGGTAACAAGCCAGAGAGGACTTTTTGCCTCCGGGATCTGAGGATCCGGTGTGTCAAAAGCAGTAGAAAGATCAAGGGAGATGACAGAGAAAAAAAGGCCTCTGTTGCTTAGTTATCAGCCACTGAAAGAAAGAAGAATGTCCCAGAGGACGTACCGATGCATGACTCAGACTGTTATGAGTTCGGAGGATTTGGTGGTGTTACCTAAAGGATGGCGGCGATGACATTGATCGTCAAGTACTGAACAGAAGAGGGATCAAACTTCTGTGCACCTTTTAAGACCTGTTTTCAGCCCAGCTACCTTGAGTTG
Source organism: Hiodon tergisus (assembly GCA_025775045.1). Lineage (NCBI taxonomy): Eukaryota > Metazoa > Chordata > Actinopteri > Hiodontiformes > Hiodontidae > Hiodon > Hiodon tergisus. The sequence continues at coordinate 2,042,052 of JAOVYW010000093.1, read as the reverse complement.
AATCCTTTTTAAGGCCGGGCATTGTTAGCACCAGGCAGAGGGATTGTGAAGAGGCCCGGGTTAAAGGATGTTAATGTTCACAATCAATTATTTGCCCTCATATTATGAGGACAAAATTCAGACTGTTTTACTCATTCATTCAATTTTCATTGATGGTTTAATTGCATTATGCCCGAATGTGTCCCGGTGGGACGTGGAGGGGGGGGTAGCAGGTACGGGGGCTTTGGTGCCAGAAGTTGTGGAAGAAGACATGGGTGCGTACTGATCCAAAGCAGCAGTGGCAATGTAAAACCTCTAATCATTGTGAAACAGACGGATTTAGAGCTCTTCATCGAGAAGCTACGTGGGAGAGTGAGGAGCCCAAATGAGCTAACAATAAATGATGCGTCTAACAAGTTAAACACGGGACTGATGCAGCACGCCCAACTCAGCAACCTCTTTTTCACAATAAATTGTGTCTATTTAAAATTCTGCTTAAGTGTTTCATTTTAAACTTAATGCACGTAGCCCCACTAATCTACTTGCTAGCCAACATGTATCAGATCCTTTTCATCCAGCTTTCATTTTATGCATTTATGCACTTTATTTATTCTGAAGCCGTTCGGTTCAAATGCTCCAGTTAAGGTTTTGATCTTGAAACCTTATACTTACAAGAATGGTTTCTTCACACTTCCGCCTTCTAATACTATAGGAAGCATATGAATAATCATGGTCTCCAACATAAGCTGCTTCAATAAACTTCACAATTATTCTGTTTTCTTCATCTCTTATTTCCTTTCAACTTTCAGAGATAATGTCTTGTTGAATCCCCTAGTTCCTTTGTGTTGTAATTGTTGTAATGATTGAAGAGTCCAGCACAAGCACGTTCTTTTATGTTCCTCTTTACTTATGCAACCCTTTTGATAACCTCACATCATAGATGCATTACACTTCCTTTACCCTACTCATTCTCTCTCTCACTTTCTTTCACACACACACACACGCGCACGCACACACACACACACACACACACACACATTTACATTACATGTTTTCCACTAAAGGGAACATATATTATTTATTATTCAAAAGTCCACATACATAAGCATACTTATTTAAAAGCAAAACCTTGGCCAATCAATCTGAATTGGAATATCAATAAAAACTTCTAAATAATAATAATATTTTCTAAAAAAAAGTAATAAAAACATTATTGTATGCAACGCATTTTTGAAACTACACTGTGTATATGTGTGTGTGTGTGTGTGTGTGTGTGTGTGTGTATATATATACACACACATATATATATATAAAGCACAGTAAAGCATTTTTATACACAAATTTCCTTCACTTCCCCCATGCCACAACTAATCTCTATCATCTTATATGTATTTATTGTTTTTTTCTTTTCTTTAGTACATTTGCAAAACTCACATATCCTCTATGATATTTAGCCCACATACTATTGGATGCTGTTCAGGCCATACTTATCCCATATTCTCTGCATCTCTGTGACTCTCACTTCCCATATAACACGTGTCTTCTACCGTTTTGTATAAAATTGTTGTTGTTGTTTTGTTGTGACACTGCTTCCCATAGTCAACTTCTTATCTGTAGTTGCATGAGCATATTATGCATATAATGCAATATTCCTTATCAGATGCGTGGTGGACACTGACTGTGAAGAGCAATAGTAATAACTAATATACATTTATTTTATTTCCATAAAGACCAACCCTGTTAACTGTGGCTTATTCTTAATACATTTCCTTTCGAAGACCCAGGGTGCTACATTGATTTCAATTTTCCACAGAGCCCACAATGCACAGACGAGCCTACGAACTTAAAATAGAATAAAATTATTTTTAAAACTCGTATTATGCTATCCCCAAACAGAATCACAGATTCAGTTGATGTGTATACACACAAACACAGCACACAAAAGTGATTAAACAAATGTGTTGGGCAGTTGGTCAAATTCTCAGGGATGGCTTGAACAAAAAAGAGACATCAAAACCTCAGTGCAAAATTAGAAACAAGCCCAGTATCTATAAAACACAATTCAAATCTTTTGTTCGGGGGAAACGAAAATGGCACTGAGGATGCTCTGAGGTCTTGTGATAAATGACCCACAATAGCTGTATATTCCACAGCTCTTGCTTGGAAATGTGACTCTTATTATGCATACTACCCAGGCAGAGGCAATAATTGTTTTGGTGGAAGGATCGCCAAAGCACCGGTCTCTCATTAAAAGAGCAAAGTAAATAAATAAATAAATAAATAACAATTAAAAAACTGAAAGCCGCTTGCGGCACAAAATAAATCCCAAATTATTACTCACGTTTGTTATCGCTGGATACGCTCATAGGACAAGTAATTGTTGACTCATTTGAAAAAATGCATCTCATAAGGCTTTCAGCTAGACTTATAGATAAAAAGACCAGTGTGTAAGCCAGTGTAGTTTTTTTTTGTTTGTCTTTTGTCCCTTAATGTCAGAGTACCAAAGGGGTACAGCATAAATTTAAACAAGAACATAAATAAACGTAAATGTTTTAATTTTTACCATACTGTTTATATTCTCTTGACAAAAAATATGGATTTGGATTTCCATTAAAAGCATGTTATCACTTCCTTCAATGTTCATGCCGAAACTAAAAATGAAGCATAAAGCATTTAAATAAATAGGTGAGGATACAGTCTCCAAACAACTGAACGATACAAAGGCCTTTTAAAAACACCAGTGTTAATACAATTGCACGATGCCACAATTACGGCAATTAGGGAGACCATAAAATTCCATTACATGCCAAACACCTGATGTCCTGAAGTCAGCATCGATCTTAATGTCTCTGCCACATAATCACTGGACAATTTTATTTCACATTATCCGTGAATAGTAGCTCTTCAAACAAACTGATTCTGAATGGTAGACAGATGACCACAGGATTAACCCTAGTTAGTCCCATAAATGGGTGTGTAGTGGCTTTGTAAAATGTTGGGCATATTTTAGCACATGATTGGTTGTATAAAGTGTCCAATAAGATTCAAAGTGTATAGCCTAGCGTTTATGCTATGGCTACTTAATTTAAACATATTATAAACGTTTTCCACTTCATTCTAGGAATGTGTTAGCATGGCATGCTATATACCTAATACAGTACACTCAGACATATTTGGTTTTATGAAGGTCAGTTCTAAGAGATCATCTCAACCTGAGCAGCTGAACATGTTGTTTTTTTGGACATACTAAAACCGTGTATCACCTTTAAATAAATAAATTAGCATGGGGTCCATTTTGATTCATGACATGTTCCAACATCAGTTTTGGATTTTTTAATTAGCACTATATGATAAAAGAGATAAGCTGCTGGCATCTGACAGAAAGAAAAAAAAAATCTCACCTCATTATCCTTTCCCGGCGGAGGAAAGATGAGCTGGACAACCTGTCACTGTGAGGGGGTTGAGAGGCAGACACCAACAAAATAAATACTGTGGGTGGACCTGTCCACTACTGTGGCCCAGAATGTGCTAGGCGGAAATTATGAGCTCAACATACAGTGCCTTGCAAAAGTATTCACCCCCCTTGGCATTTTTTGTGTTTTGTTGCCTTACAACCTGGAATTCACATG
>JAOVYW010000093.1:1996441-2038344 GCA_025775045.1 Hiodon tergisus | reverse complement strand
GACCCCCTAGAAAAAATTCTGTGTTTTTCATCTGGGGACTCTTTCATCATTTTCTTGCAGGGGTATCTATAGTAGGACAGGGAGGAAAAAGGATAAAAAAGGATAAAAGGTCTAGAGAAGGACAAACCTAGGAAGCATTGTTATTTTTCCATGTTTAATCTTCCATCTCCCACAGTGCTTAAAATGCTATTATATTAGTTCAAGTTGTGAATTGGAACTTGTTTCTTTCAGGATTTTTTCTTTCAAGGTTTCGGGACAGAAGAATACCAAATACAATGTAACAGACACCACTCAAGCATGGCAAGTTTTAGCCCACTCGGATGTTCGGGGAAAATAAATAAGGCTATTTTCCCCTCCGTATAAAAAGGGACTTGGAAAATTGACCACATTCTCAAGTTAGCAACTACATATATTCTGAAATAGGCAGAGCCTCCAAATGCATTTTCTATGAAATTGCTGTGCCTGTGTGGAAAACAAATGGGAGTTTGTGTAAATGGAATTTTTTGGCCAGCTTGTATGTATATCTCCACTGAATCAAGGCAAATTTCACAATTTGCACATAATAATCTAAACCAGAACAAAAGAAGCAAAAAATAAGATCAAAGCTTGATGTTCTCCAAGAAGTTATCTTCTATAACCATCAGCCTTATTCCAGATGCGACTCACAAAGCACGGTATAAGAAATTTCAGCCCCCATTAATCAAAGCAACAAGGAATGTCTGCACTGAAGGACAGAAGTAGAACCCACAGTCACGTGTGTAACTGCAATTTGGCAAGTCTGTGCGACAGTTCTCGCACACAGATCATCTCCATTTAAACTGTATGTGTTTTCTGGTCGGGTGGAGTGGGATTGAATGTCTTTCTGTAGGGGTGTTGAAGGCTACTAAAATTGAGCTCAACAGTCTTCAATAGGGACCTCAGCTTGTTCTGCAAACCTGCATTACTCTGGCTTCCTGGGAGTGGCTAAACTTCTCCTTTTGTGGCTCATGGTGGGTGTTCGTTCTGCGGCCACTTGCCAGGTTCCTGATGTGCAGAACGTGCCAGAAAAACTGAAAAGAAGATCAACAAACACCCCATTTACCACCAGGTGGCCCATTGAAATCTGGGGAATAAATTTTCTGCACCTTAAGGCTCCATCTTAGAAAATAGGAGATACGCCTACCATTACTATGATAGAGGGCATCTCACGTCCTGTTTTGTGAAATAGTGATAATAGAAATATTAGAATAAATGTGTTTAAAAAACATTTTATGTGGCTAACATTTGTCAACTTAATTGTCTATGTGTTTAAATATTTAATTGAGCAGGGTATATAATTTCTGCTTTGTTTTAAAAAGTTGACATTACCCCGTATCGTGGCATAAAGTGATTACTTTTAAGAACATGAACTAAAAAAAAGAGTACTGACGCGAACAGTTAATTCATCCCCAGCATAGCCTGCTTTAGTCTAATTAAATTGTGTTGAGCCTTTACCTTTGCAACACAATCCCTGCAGGTTATTCAATTAACTTAACTGTATGGGGGATACTTTTTTGTGTCATTGTGAAATAACAACTTATTACTTATGGTTTTATTCACAGAACTTAGCATGCGATGTATCCATTTAAAAGCGGCTTTTATCAAATCCCCCACATGCTAATTTAACTGAGAGTAAAAACAAGCAATTTTGTTTTACTGTTTGTGTTTAGCCATGGTTTCCTGCAGCTCTCAGCAGAGCAAACATAGGACCTTTTTAAGACTTTTTAAAGACCTATCTTAAGAAAATGTACGAAGTATTTTCACTAGATGAAAACCAAATGTTAATACAAAAATTGTGACTAGTTCAAACACCATCTAATAATTAATAATAATAATATTATTAAATAATATTCCAGCTGTGTGGAGGAGGAAAGGACAAAAATTGTGTGGCAAATTCCAGGGGAAAAAAGCCTGCAATTAGTAAAAGAATGACCATTGTCATTCACTGCCTCCAACCGCAAGGGGGTCTTCAGTAGTGTGTGACATAAACAAAAAGATTGTTTTAAATATTACATCTCTTAAAATAGGGATGATTAAACCATTCCTGAAAATACATATACAATATGCAATAGCCTATTTGTAACCTTAGTTTCTTTCTCTGCATAAATAGACACTGGATGACTTTAAATCTGTGCGGAGAAATGAGGCTGCTGCTTTCTCAAGCATCCTGTGTATAACTTTGTGGACTTTCCTGTGACAAGGTTATCTCATCCTCTGAAGTTCAATTTGCTCTCACGTTAACAATTGATGCCTTCAGCTTGTCTCTCAGCAGAACAGAGTTTCCCTCTGTTTGCTTTTAATGCACACCTGGTAATGAATACATGAGGCAGAACATTAAGATACATTGTAATCCACCGCAGCCAAATAGCATTCAGTGGGGTGTGACTGGAGGGCAACATTAATCATTAAGTCAGGTCTTAACAGTGCCTCATGGCCGTATAAGAGCTTGTGATAGTCCAAAGGAAAGGCAATTTTGGACCATCTAAAATTGTCCTCGATGCTTAAGCCCATAACGCTGAACACAGCAGAGCCCCTGTTTAGGAAGAAAACTCAGTCAGTCACCTTGCAAATTGTCAGTCTGATGCGGTGCCCTTAATTGGTTTTGGGGTTTGTGAGTCCCAGCCCACTCAAACATGGGAAGGCTTGACCTGAGTGCAGGTTTGCAATGTCAGGCAACTGTCTGCACCGTGTCTGTCCGATGGTCCCTTTGTGCATTGTATTGGTAAACTTTTACCAAAGTCTTAACTTATTTAAGCATCCTCCTGATGTCTTATTTTCTGTTATTTTTATGGGCAGATTGCCCATTTTTTTCCACCATAAACTTGGCATAAACTGTATAATATGACTATTTTGGACTCTTAGGGCTACACCTCAAGTTAGCTGTTGAACTTTTTGGATATGAGCCCATAACACCTTTTCAACTTTTCAAACATTTGTGTGGGTTGTATTCAATTGAGAACATGTTTCTAGCTAGCAGGATACTATTATCACATTTGCATTTGCAGACCGGCAGCATGCTGAAACTTTTGGGTCAGGAACCCAGTTCTATTGTAGGATTAAGTAGCAGTCTAAAAATAATGATTTTAGAAGGGATTTTTCAGTTGTTTTCTCAGCAAACTAGCCAAAATAACTATGACAAGAATCTATGTTCCTTGCTTTTACACACCAACTCCACCAGAGCTGTCACTTGACCCTCTGAGAAGTTCAAAGGAAACTCGTGGTTTTCAGTTAAAATAAGTTATTTTAAAATGCTGAAAACAATTGTAAACATTTCTGATTGCATTTGGGCCCTTCATGCTAAACAAACCAGAAAAGCAGGAAACAGCACCTTCATTTCATAATGAAATTATACATTCTTATTTGTCTTCACTTATGTTATTTTTACCACAAGTACCAAAAGGTTATGCTTGAAACCTGACAAAACAGAATATGATGTGGAGAGAATGTGTTAATGGAACATTTATATTTTACAGCAAATGACAACAAGAAAAACCCTAGATGACTATTTTACCAAGTTGTAATTTCCCTGATGTGAAAACTGTTGTGGAATGTGGGAATTGGGGGAGGGAAGGGTTCATGTTTGCCCCACTATGGCATCTCTGTGTAAATCTACCTGCCTGCTAGCATCTACAGTACTGTCTCATTCCAATATGTTCCAACAGAACATTTTGCCGTTGATGATATGTATATTATTGAAATAACACTGCAAGTGGACGCACAGAAAAACAAAAGGCGGTTAAAAATGATGTGATTATATATTTTTTGGCATAATGTAGAGACTAATTAGGATACATGCCCTTGAAAATAACCCCTACGTCAGCTGTGAAGCCCAGGGCGTACTAAAGATTAGATTCTAATTCTTTGCTTGAACGAGAGGGCTCGTTATATTTCATTATCTCTGCCATCACTTCCTTAGTTTTTTTAAATGCCTGGCATGTTAACTATCACGTTTGTCATCACCCCCGCCCCCCACCCACCCACACACATCACTTACGTACAAACACCCTTCCATACCATTGCAGATGATTAAAGTTTTTTTTCTACTGGCACCTGATAATGTGGTTAAACTATGATATCATTCTACAGAAGAATTGTATAACATCATTGACAAAACATGGGACAGTCGGACAGTCCAAGTTGTGGAGAAAATAAATAAAAACACATTAAACAAAAAAGGAACAAGAAAGAAAAAAATGCAGATGCATCCTTAATGCAAATACCAGACAGAAGGTCTAGCTGAACAAGCACCGATCTCAGTGATCTGTGAATTTATAACTTAAAAAGGCCTTATGTCTGTGATTTGCAGTTTTTGTTAGCAATGTATGTCATTGAAGTTGAAGTTGAGCTGAGTTTTTTTTTTTTACTTTCAAAATGTAATCAATCCCACTGCAATTCTGGTGTTAATTCAGCTGTCAAATCACAAATTAACTTTCGTTTTGTCACTTACTATATGGTCCTGAAATTAGATTATTCGGCGTGATGTGTACCAGTATCTAAACCTAGTTGTAAGGATAATCAAGGAAAACATTACCAATTAAGATGATGATCTTGAAGCTCGGTTTTCTCAACATGATATGGGAGTTGCATTTGACTGTGTTTAATCACTGTAAAACATTATTTTATTTATGGACCTGTCTCCTAAGTCTAATTAACTCTGGTGGTTTGGTATTGAATTGACAATGTAAAAGTGACTTTTAGATAAATTCACCTGCATAAGCTATGTATAAAATGATTTTTTTTTTTGCATGTACCTAAGTGTAATTGTACTTTATACTCCAATCTGCTGACCTATTTATTGATTCTCCGCATGTCCCTTGCCAAATTAATTATATAATTCAAACAGAGTTTTGAATGACAAAATTCAAACAGAGTAACCTTGAGGAAACCCTTCACTACTTGGTAAATTTTGACATCCTGACATAAGAACTCCGGAACAGATGGAGAGGAGGGACACGTCACTACTCCCTCGTCCTTCGGAGCATCCAGGAAATGGGGTTGGTGTGGGACGGGGGGTTATCTGATTGTTCGGATCTGATGCACATCCCACTGCTTCCCTGGAACTGTCCTTGACAAGGTGCATTGGCAGCGGGTGGCTTCACCGCCAAAGCTCAACCTTGCCCGCGTTAGCCAGCCTGGGAGATCCTGCACTGTGGAGCCGGAGTTACAGGGGCGTGTCGGGACCAGGAAAAAGGTGGTGGGGGTTGGTCAGTGGCCCAATTCCCGCACAAAAGTTAGATACGAAGGAAGAGTGCTGTCTAAAGATGTACTCTGCCGTTTAAAAAATATATTTCATTTGTTTATTTTCATTTGTTTATTCTGACTCTTGCGAGTACATTGCAAGACGTATTACATAAAAACACCAATTTTCCTTCCCACAATGACTATGGATGTAGTTATAACAGCACACTGTGCTAAATGTCAGGAGGAGAGCTAACTGCCACATGTCACAAACACAAGTATCAGAGACGGCATGAATGTTGACACTATTGTTTGGGTCTGACCAGTGTGCTCAAACCTTAAATTATTTTGCTAACATGTGGTATGCAAGTGCAATGATTGCCTTAGTTTTAAAATACTTTTACATCACCCTAGAAAGGAGCAACACTAAATAACAAAATAATATATTTTTTGTAATTTATCATCACCAGGGTTGATAAATAAGACTCAACTGTTTCAACAGTCCCGGTTATTGCCACCAGCGATTGTAATCAATGAAAATTGTATTTTCTATTGCACCATTTGATTTCCCCATGACACACTCCGGTTCACAACACAGAAGTGATTACTCATACTGAAATCAATATCAATGTACAGGTGTTCCTGCAAAAATCTTGTGTCCTGTCTACATAGGAATCAGAAGACCTTGGAGCAGAGAATCCAGCCAAGCAAAGCAGGGTGGCAGGAAACTAAATTAGGGTGAGTTCAGGTATCGGTAAAGCGTCTCTCCAATCTGGTGGCCGCTGGTTCACTGACCCAGATTCAGTCGGCCCAAAAGTTACCCTTTCTTACCCTGGTGCAGATCTGGTAAGCATTAGCATGTGGACATGTGAGTAAGGACGACTGTTAGTAATGAATATTTAAGACTGGGACTGAATGCGGCTGCCACAATGCAGATTGGTGAGTTTTTGTCATGCTGCAGAAGGCCAGAGTCTACATCCTAAAGCACACAGCAACTTAAGCCAAACCAAAGGACAACCTTGAAAAAGGTCCCACGTTGTTATTATCAGTATCTTGGCGGGACAGAGATATTAACTGATGCGAATAACCGTTGGCAATTCACTTGGAGCTTTTTTCCTGTTTTCTTTGTAAATCTTACACAGAAACCACCAAAGCTGAACTGACTGTAAGGTGGTGTATTTTTGGGGTGGTCTTACATAGCATTTTTATATTATAGTGAAGTGATTGGAATGAATGAATGCAGCTGTCATCTTACACAATAATAATGCAGGTAACATTATTAATAGGGTAGCAAATTACTACATTAAGGTACTATGTCAAAATATAACAATAAATTAATTTTGCCATCAAGATCACATTTTGGGTTAAATGTTTGGTTACTTAAAATATTTCAGTGCTTTTTTAGATCTTTAGAATTAGTCTACTACTGCAGAGGCAAGCATATAATTTGGACAGCATTTTCAGTTAATGGCTTCTCTTGTAGGCATTAGAGTATAATTTTTGCATTTCAGAAATTTCCATTTCAAGGCACAGAAGCCCTGGGATGTATCATTTGGATCCAGTACAGAGCTTTTCAAAGCCTTGTGCCAGCTTGCGCTGATTGTCTTGGAGTTAACAGGACGTCCATTCCTAGATCAAATCTCATTAGTTCATTGACCCAAAACACACATATCACAGTGAATTTATGGCTTGGTCTCCACCTGCACAAAAAAGCATGTTCATGCTGTATCTTTATTGGAGTGATGGTGTCCTCATTTATTTGCAAATGCCTGGTCTTGCAAACTCACAGATCTGTTCTTGCCTCATGTTTACAAAAAAGAAACCAGCAGACAATTCATTAGTATGGTATTGTACTTAAATTGTGAGTATTTAATTAGCTAAGGGTGCTTATACTCATCTTAGAAAATTGCTAAATGACCAGGTGGTATCATAAAAAGTGTTATACATTTTAACTGTGTGGTTATATCACATCAGTCTGGTAGAATAGCAGCATACTCGTAATGATTAATAATGCTTGTGGTTATAAAAAACGGTGTTACAGTAATCGTTTATATTTTGTAAATATATCGTCAGTGCCAACTTAGATTTAAATAAATAGAACGTTGACAGGTTGCAGCTAACTATCTTACACGTATAAGATAGCCGTTTACTTAACTAGTAACAATCTAATGATTAATTAATTAATTAATATAAATGAGTTGTAAATGCACTGATTTTTATTTTATTTTTTAAATGTAAAGTTTAAATTCACTAGAGTAGACTTTCTAGTCAGAGTATATTTCTAAGGCATGTCAACAGATGCAAAAAATTGTTACAATGCCATTATGATGCAACCCGGACACTTGGTATGACAGTACCACTTAAAAGCTTTGTTCATGACAGTTCTTAACAAAGCAGATATTGCTCATTTAATAGCATTTAAAGGTAAAACCAAAACAGCCATGGCTCTGTCAGTGCTAATTCATTTTGGCGTGGGTGCTTGAGCCCCAGAGAACGCACAGAGTTGGGCCCTGTGCTCACTATTTACAGAATGAACTAAAAAGTTTTTTTTTTAATTATAGGAAAAGAAACATAGTTGCAGCGTTGCATTTCCATTTCACTGGCATGCCTTAGATATGTTCCAACATAATAATAGCAATAAAGCTTTCACCCTCTACAGCTAGCACCTACTTCCAGGGATTGCGCGGGGTTAAATCCGAACATATAATTACATTGATTAATTCAAATTGATATGCAGCAGAAAAAAAATAAAAGGAAGCAGTGCTACTTTTTCTGAACCTCTTGAGAGACCTAAGACAAACTTGTATGAATAGATTTAAAGAAATAACACAAAATGTATGGAAAATGAATTTCACAGAATCTTAGGGGCTGTGAATCTTGGACCAGGAGCACATTTCCACCAGGCCGCCCCTAAACGCATTGGCAGTTAGCTCAGGCCCCTGCGCTCCTTTGTCTCCTTTGCCTGGCAGACTTTGATGAAAGCCTCCTGGGAGATTCGCTCTTAATTACAGCAGTGCACGGCTGTTAGGATTTTTCTCAACAGAACCGAGAGGCAGAGAGTGAGAGTTGCGAACAAGGACAGAGAGTTTAATCTCTCTTTACACCTTCACACGTTGCCGGGAAATGAGTCCGTGCGAGCTTCTGCACGGCTGAGCAGCTGAGAAGAGGAGGCCCCTCACAATGCAAGGTGTCAGCTTGCCGAGAGGGCTCATGCTCATTGGTGGGTGGATTCACAAAGCAGCGATACACTACATTTGTCAGACAAGTGAGCTGTAATTTGACAAGACCTCAAAACGGAGCTTTGCTCCTATAAATAGAAAAAAGACAAATGTTCAGATGGAGGTTTTTTTCCCTTTTCTTCCAAAGTTGAGGCACACAAATATTTGACATTATGAAAATGTAGAACAGTTGAAAAAAATTCAATAAAATCCTGTGGGTCAAATGACTGCTTTAGCCAGTGGTAACCCAGCACGGCCAGAACAATTGATCAGATAATTCAAAACGAACTGTGTGGCACGCAGGAACACACTCTCAAGCCCTGAGGACATGCCCAGGGCAGCCAAGACAGACAGCAAAGCTTTGGGGCCATGCTCAGCTGAAAAAACCTTGTTACGCACCTTTGTGTGGTTATAGTTTAGTGTGGTTTGAGTTTATCCTGTTGGTTAAGAATGCCAAATCAAGGGTGGATACAGTCCTCCAGTGTCCCTGACTCCAGCCATTCCAAACCGGGCACATCCCGGCATGCCACAAATTGAACACCTCAGATATCATATGGTGATATTAAGCTATAAAACTATTCAATATTTATTCAATAATTTTATTTTTTTTGCTTTTTTCAAATTTAAAGACCCCTGTGGTCATCTCTGGACAATGGGTCTGTCATACTTGATAGGCACTAATGCCCTCAGAGACACCTGTCCCCAAAAACATTCTGCTCATGTCAATGAATGTGGTCCGCTAAAGCTCCTTATTTCTTTTTCTCCATTCACCTGAGGGCAATTCTCATTCACTCTGCCCCTGACTGATGGGTGCGGGGGGGGGGGGTCTGCCACAGTCAGCTAGTGTGCTAATCCACACAAGCCCTGGCAACCTGTTTCCCCTGGAGCCACCTTGGCGGGGGTTATAAATGATGCCTTCATACAGTAAAGGTGTGGCACCCTGTGTCCTGTTGCAGCAGAGATGGGTGTCTGGGATCCTGACAGAGACAAATGGAGCTGGAGCTGCCAAATTTTCAGCTGGATGCAATTTATAGAATGCTGTCAGAAGGGAATTATAGGACTTGCTGTAATACAGAGCTCGGCTCCAGATCGCCAATCTCCCATAGTGCCTAGCTGGATCCGAGTTTAAGATGCTGTGTGCACTAACAATCAAACTTACTTTTCAACCTGTGAATGGCTAGTGGTAGTGCACTCAATGATTCAAGGGGTTATTATGTTATGTGATTGGAACCTAAGTATGTCATTGCTTTCCCCCCCTTGTCGGGTACTATTGAGGCCGGGAATCTGACCTGACTGGCTAGCTGTCCCAAGAAACCTTTGTATTGCATCCAAATGAGAGGCAGTAGTTTAATCCTAACTAAAGGCTATTTCGATTAAGTCACTTGGCTTTTTTGTTACTATTTGCTACTATTTTTCTGTCACTAATATGTTCTTTTAATTAATAGCTGCTTTTACTTATCATCTTCATAGACAATCCATCTGATTGTATAAACGAAATGGCAATTTTGTTGTGCACACAGGGATTATGCAGGACTTCCCTTTTTGTAAACAGTCCGGGGGAGTTTTTCGGAGCTTGGTGAGCTTAAGTGATAGTTGCTTGGGATGGCCTATTTAGCAACTCTGTGGAGGCACCGCACACAGCTAGCTCTTCGCAGCAGACTGCTTAGAGAGAGAAAAGCCTGGTCCAAAACTATCAGTAGTGGAGTCCCAGCTAAACTGAGTTTAAGTACTCTATAGAAAATATAAGTTGCACATGTGAGTTGGTAGGACTCTTATTCCAGTCTTAATTGTCAGGTTATTTGGCTAATATCGTAGACTGATGCTACATCTTGTGAAATGTTGAATGGATTTTATGTTGCATCGGACTGTTTTTGTTTTATTTTACCTTTGACAAATGACGTAGTTTCAGCTTAGTACATGCAAAATCAAGTATAGACTCACAAGCTGCTCCAGAAAGTGTGATGTTTGTTCTTTAACAGATGGTTCTCATCAACAGTTACTTTTTTAACATTGCACTTATATTTACATATCAGAACCGATCAATACTCCTGACAGAACCAAATCTCTACTCTACAAATATTTGTGCTGTGGACGCTGACAGTTCTGGTCACAAATGCTCTCCCAATTACTTACTTTGTCGTTTCTGTACAACACAACTGAAAATAAATTTGCCACAGGATGTTCCGTGAGTCCACCCCAAAAACGCTGTGAATAGAGAAGTTGAGTGACATACAATTATTTCTGGCAGCTAGATTTATGTTGGTTCTTTGTTGAGGTGAAGTCACATTTTTACTGGCCTGACTGTTTGTAGATTCACGTGTGGTAATGAATGCAGTTTTCCAGAAAAAGGAGCATTGAGTTTCCTTTTGGGATTACTTTTAATGCTGCATTGAAGTGACTCGTTTCCAGTGTGGCCACATTGCAAATTGTTCTCTTTGAATAATGTGCAAGGTGATATTTTATGTTTTTTTTGGTCACTGTCAGGTATTCAAAATTGAATCAGAATCCTAAAACTAGTGCTATCAACACTGAATACGGTTTCAGAGTCAGACAGTGACATGGAAGGGTAAGGGGGGGGGGGGGTGGGCACTGGATTAGGGATTACTCAGATCCTCAGGGGTCTTTGGACTCTGCTCTTCTTCCCCTGGGTCTTCCTGCTTGGGTGCCCTCAGTTCAGCTGCCCCATGTACTTCAGCCGAGCATAGGCGTCCCAGTGGACTGAAACTATCTGACCACTTCTGCAAGGAACATAGTGGTCATCACGTACCTGTCCACTGTCTACAGAGCCGCCCACCCCCTCCCAACATGAGGACCAAAATCTTTGTGTTGCCTGCTGTCTCTATTCATCAGCCAGGGTCCTCCTGGGAGTCACTGTCTGCGGCAGGATTTGATTGCACCGTTCTCCCAAAATTCCTGCTTCTAATGCTCTGTGTTCACTTGTCTTTTATGGCATCTAAAAGACTCTGTAGAAAAAGAAAACCAGCACACTTTTTTGTGCTCATATCCAGGTCCCGGGTCTTCTATGCTCTCCGGCTAGAATGTCATTAAGGCAGTTCAGAGCGCCCCCTCTCATCCTGATGTAGAGGACCCACTTGCAGTCCTAGTAAGAACTGATACTACAACAAGATATCATTTTCTGCACCGTTTCCCTGCGCATAGGCGTGCAAGCACAAGAACAGTTCTATGAGATGCAGCAGGTGAGTGTCCAGCGGGTATCCAGGTTCTCATTAGCATTGGAAGAACGGTGCCCTCAGCCCTGACAGACGAGTCTCCACGTTCAGCAATGCTTCCAGTCCCACCCAATACGATGGAACAGGGACCTTCTGCTAATCAACTCATTACACAGTTGGGCATTGATTTTTGACCTGTCCTTTCACAAGACCCTGAGCCCATAAAATGGCCTTTAACTGTTCCTGCCATTCACCAAATTTCAACAGTCCCCCTTCAGATAAACAAAAAAAACCTGGGAGTAAAAGAACGTCTATAAATCAGAACAATGTGAGATTACTAAACATGCCAGCTCCTGTAGTACTGCTGGGAGCTTATTCCTGTCTGCCTCCCATTCTCTGGGAATGGGCTAGTGTATAATGGTAGATGCTACAGACAACTCTGGTTTCCCTTTGTTGTGCATCGGGGCCGATGCTGAAGCGTCTTACATCTGTGGCATTCTGTGATTTTCCTCCAAACACATAAAAACACCATGAGAAATGCAAGACACACACAGTCTTCTGCAACCCCACTCCCCCTGAAAAAACATTGTACAACCAAAACCAGATTTTTTTTTAAAGAAAATAAGAAGAACATCCCTGTTTTTCTACACTACTGGCAACCTACCTGACCCAGGCTCAGTATGGAACTACGGAAGCAGTTGAGGGACAACAATAACCAAAACTCTGTGCCCAACTATACGAATATACCTGCTTCATAAAAATTTATATCTATCACCCTGAGGTACTATAATTGTTAAAACTAGCATTTTTTATTTTTTGTAATAACTTGGCTTGCTAAAATATTTCATATTTCCTGGAATGTCTATTAGAGCCACTTACAGCTAGAGAAATAAAGGACTAACAAGAACGCTAATTTGGATATTATGTTGATTACTGCCATTTATGATTATGTGCTATTCAATTTTGAAGAGTTTAGCAGTGAAGGCATATATGGCGAAAGACTGATTAAGTGTCTGAATAAAACACAAGATTTTTCACTGATGAATGGCTATTTTGAAATAATTCAAAATCCGAAACTACACCTATCTCAGGTGCACTGAGATAGGTGTAGTTTCGGATTTTGAATTATTTCATACTACTAAGTAGCAAAATGCAACACACATGAGACCTGAAGTTTCATAAACTCTTTACTTTCCCACACAAGTAAATTTTAAAAAGTTACTTCACTTATGGAATGCTGTCTCACCCATCAGTTTTAAGGTGAGTTTTCACGATTTATTTGGCACCAATTAATTAGCTGTGACTTTGAGAACATGGGGGGGAAAAAAGTGTACAATTCATTGTTAATTGCCCTGGCTTATATATTGCTAACAAGGCACTATAAATTATGCTGATTGTGTTATGGCACGTTGAAACAACCTGGTGGAGAGACTTCAGGAGTCATTACTTTTGGTTTTAATTTGCGATGGTTCCCAAAGGTATCGCCCATTCTTCCCTCATTTATTCATTCACTCCGAGGACACCAAGGTGCTTCACGCCTGTGACACATCTCAGCATGACTTTCTGCAATATGAATGCTTTCCAATTTACATTAGTAAATCCAAGACCTGACTGTGTGCATGATTAATACTTTTAGATTAAGCACTTGGATTTGCAATTAACCACAGGTTAAGTATGTTATACAGATACCTAACATTTTGTATACATTTGCATTAATTGAAAATAGCCAGTTTTTCAACGAAGGCATAAGGGATAATTCCATGCTATTCTGATCCTCTCCTTCGTGCCCTCTAACCAATGCGTTTTAAATCATTCTGCAGCCATCTCTGTATTCTTTGGATCCTGAGGGTGTTATTTAAAGTCATGCAGCAGATTGCACAGTATTAGTTTTCCTGACAGAATAAATTACATGATTGGTGTCGCACAGGTTGTGCCTGTTTTATACACTATAAAATAAATAAATAAATAAATACACATACACCCACACATACATGCATATGCATACATGCTGAGTGGGTAAAAAAGAAACAGGCAAGCCTTTCAAACTTGATTAAATCATTATTATTATTATTATTATTAGTGTTTATTAACAAAACAGCAAGAGACCTGAAATATAAAAACAATGATTTCTCAAATAATTAAACATAGTAGCAATAAAAAGAGAACTGCAATACATGAAAGAAAGAAACAAATAATCACAATACTATATCCCAAGATTCAGACACACAGTGCTATTTGTGCTCTCACCAGTTCTGTAAAAGAGTGTGTCAGCTCCTTGAGTTCGCTGACTAGCATGCAAAAAGGTTTTTTCTTTGTGTGTCAGTACTTCAGTGCAAGAATGTGCATTCAGCTCTTACTTTTCTTAAGCGATTTTGACCCTGGTGCTCTCAGACAGTAATTGGTAATCATGGGTCAAAATTTGTGCTAAAAATTTGAAAGCTAAAAGTAAAATTGAAAACTATTGCCTTTGTAATTGCATGGCCCACAGTATCAAGTGACCTGTTTGTGAACAAATTCACTATCTCTCAAGGCTATGAGATGAGTGATGAAATGACTGATGTTGAAGGTGTCAGTCCATATGCCACCACTGTTTCAGTACAGATTAGTGATGCATTTTGATAAGAACCCCTAGTACACATATGTGTGTCAAAAGGTAGAGCACAAATAAATCAAAACACTTATATTCCCAGGTTACATGAGTCGTCATATGTGTGACATTAAATCATGGTGGACTGCTGCTTGAGACATTTGAGATTAAGTGCCAACATTGTTAGGCACAGGAGATTCTAAATTTGAATAGTTCACTCAAATGACAAGCTGTAATGCTTACAAATAGAGATTTATTTTTTGACCTGCATGATGGAGATAATACAATGATAGATTACAATAGAAAATGCAATTTTATAGTCATTTTTGGGAGGTATCAAAACCGAGCTTTACGAGTGTGTAGAAATTAACAGTAATGTATTTGTCTTGTACAAGCGGGAGAGGAGCAATACAGCAAGGAAAATTGCATAATCTCGCCCATTCCGTCGGGCTTTATATGTCTCCCATCCTTAACGTCCCGTTATCAGTTCTGCCTTGACGCAGAGAAAGCAGGACACCGCACATCTAATCAGTCTGTTCTGAGAATATACGGTTTCATGAACATAGCAGGCGTGCCCGATTCGCAAGAATTCATATGGAGAGAGAGTGTGCGTTTATTGAAAATTGAAAACAATAAACAAAAGATACTAAATGAAATCGTCAGCAGACCCCTCATGGGTTCCAACCAAAAACAAACTAAAATAAGAAATAAAATGAAAATCGTCCAATGTCGGAAATTTAATTAGACTCGCCGTTTAATCTGGCTTCAGTAGCACAATTAACCGCATCGCTTTTTCCGACCTCGTGGTTCTTGCCACAGTACCCCTTGCCTTTGTTCACGATGGAATATATGAATATATGAATATATATATATATATATATATATATATATTATATTAAGGTTATCATCGTCCACTAGCCTTAAGACCGGGCGTGATTTACCGGAATTTCGCACGTGTTTGGACAACTGCACGTGTCAGGGAGACATCTCAAAGACATACTCGCGTAATTAGATTACTAAAAATGTACAGAAACACTAAATAGCTGAGAAGTCACAGAGATCCAAAGCTCACATTTTTGACATTCCTTTTAAAAAACCCCACCGACTACAGTTTAACCAATCACGTTTCTGATATTTGCATAGTTTGGTAAGGTTGGATAATTCCCTCGTTGATTATTCATCAGGTCGTTTCCACGTTTTAACATCCCTTAGTGCGTAGTCTTCCTCAAGTATTAAAGTCGCTGGTCTTTAGGACCATGTATTAATATTCTGCCTGATTTAAGTATTTTGATACTCTTTAAACAAGACAATAGTTGTTAAATTGGCCCAAATAGTATTTTGAATTTTTTAAAATTATTATTATTATTTTATTTTTTAATGGAGCAGGTTCTGTTTTGTATTTGCATTTCTCTGCCTGTAAGGACACTCAAAGACTTGCTATCCTCATCGAAAGTTTGAAAATAAATTAAACGACCTTTAAATCAATGCAACATTTCAACAGAATTAGATTGTGTTGCAGAACATAACAAAAGCTCTGCCTAGACTCCTTCCTGCTGTTTATCTGTAATTACATTCTGCAGAGTCTTTAAGAAATGTTTTCTTTAAACCTCAGCAGCATTGAATTTTTAAGTCAGTTTTATCATCCGCATGGACTTGCAGCAGAAGCGTAATGTTAAGAAAGATGTTTTGAAAATTGAACATTTTATCATATAAGGCGTATCTACGGTTGAGAATAGCACTCATGCCCCCCGACCCACCTGTCCCCCAACAAACCTTACCCTGAAGGGAACAAATAAACCCAAGTGTAGAGCTCAGCGGCATTGACATATAGCTGGCTGTTTTAAAAGTAGTTACCTTTACCATTTGACCCCTGAAGGGCTTTTAAAATAATCCTGTTATGCTAGCTCAATCGGCTATGCTTCAGTAACTCAGTGCCTGTGGAAGTACTTCTTCCATAGTCAACGTCGCCAGGTGATTTAGGACAGGAAACAGGGTTAAGGATTAGATAAATGTATCCAAAGGATATTGCTGAGTCATGGTAGATGGACATGGATGCTGCTACACATCAAGTGAAATGAAAGAGAAATACTGCAAGTCTTCTAGTATGAACACATGTTTTACTGGGACGTGGGGACTCTCAACTACCCCTCATTTGTAGGCTTAGTTTTAGAGAATAACATAAACTGCCTGATCATGGTACATTACACACAACTTGTGGTTGCAAAATCATCATCACTGATCATTTTTGTTGGTTCACTAATTATTATTATTGTTGTTGTTGTTGTTGTTACAATTATTAGCATTTTGGCACAGTGTTTTCCTGGGCAATCTCAAAAGTAGCAGAGGGTAGATTGAGCACTGACCAGACAGTCCATCAAGAATGATGATTATGTCCTTAGTGCTCCAAAAATGTAATCAATGCTCAATCCCCAAATTTAAATGACCATCAATAAGCAGAAATTATTCAAAGAATGTAAACATTTTATTACATTTAGAGTCCCCAAACATCAGTCGTAGGCCTTTATAAATAGCATAATGAGCAGATGCAACCTTTCTTCCCTGTGTGCAGACATTGTGTTCTTTTACGTTTCACTTTTTTTTTGTTTTTTTGGTCTAGCACCTGGTTATTTGGGATGTTTCTCTTCTTTCTAAGCCTGTGCTTAATTTGGGTGCACATATAAATATTTCCCACCAGTTTACCATCAGAAGTGCTGGACACCTCAGTTCATTAATTTAATGAGTGTAGCAATATAATTAATGGTTCCATTATTCAGTGTTTAATTATTTAATAATTGATTTACTCATTAACGGAACAACATTCAAATAGATTACTAGTGTTGACTGTGCAAGACCATAAATCAAAGATCACTCACAGACATCATCATCCATCCACATCCAACTAAATTTGATCATCCAGAAACTGAAAACAGCCACAAAACAAGAAGGATATTATATATACAAACAGAACTAAAAAAAATTTGAATGGCTTGGCGTCAAAGCATTAAGTTACATTGCCCATACGTTGCCTATACACTGCCTATACAAACCCTTTGATGTTGTTTTTGTTTTACCTTTGATGTCTGTCTTCAATGCAACCAATCTGTAAATTATTGATTTTATGTATTTTATGTTCTTCTGTCTTCTGTCTCAAAGCAACTATTTATTATTTGAAAACCTGACTTTGAGAGAGGGATGAACCTACACATTCTAAAAGTACTATTAGACAGTACTTTGACTATTTATCACAAAAAAGGCACATAAATAAGGAGGGAATACAAAATATTAAGAAATACTGTAATGAAGTTCAGTGTTATAGACACTAAGGAAGATGATTTCTGAGTGGCAAATAAAAAATAAATAAAAATATTCCTGTATGTTTTCTGAAAACATCTGTAAAAGTATGCGATAGAAAACATTCCAAAATACCAGTAATACAAATAATAGTAAGAACAGAAGGCTGCAATATGTGCATCAAGGAAAAATGTGGAAAGATGTGAAATTCCTAGCGAGCCATCAGACCCCTGACCTCTGTGCCCTTCTCCCACCTATCCCTGCTGCAGAAAGCCTACCCCTCCTAAGAAGGCATCCTGTCTGCATTTGCAGGAAAAACATCAAGCACCAGACCGAAATGTAACGCATCTGGTAGTTAGTCTAACAGCCTACAATGATAGCATTTGTGAAGAGAAAAAGCATACACCAGAAAGATGATAGCAAACTGACTAAGTGGAAAATTGAAGCATCTGATGCCTCAAAGGCTTCTGCAGAAGCCGAGGTAGTGACAGAATATGTTTCAACAGTATGAGTATAAAAAGTGAATGTTGTGGCAGTTGAGAGGAGGGAGAGAGTGAGTGAGTGATAGAATCCTCAAACACAGAATGCTGAGCACAGTACACTCGGCAGTTCGGGCAAACCTTAGAAACGTATTGATGGATATTTTTCTTTTCTTTTTTTATCTTTTTTTTTTTCACGGTCATGTAGTTTGTTGGTGAGAAGTAGCTGTGTTATATATCTGCTGCACGTCAGGATGGATACAGGAGCCTTGGTACATAGTTTCCACATGAGTAGCATACTACAAGCCCAGCAAAAATTCTCTAATTATTCCCATTTGCGTTCCTGGAGGCAGGGGCTGTGATTCTTGATTATTGAGTGTTGAGTCTCTAAAGGCCTCATGTCTCATGATGTTCATCAGGACTTGTTTGGTGTTTCCACAGGGCACATTTGTCAGTGCAAATGAGGTACTTCAGTTTGGTTATAGGAACAGCGGAGTGGATCACATGACAAGCTGCCAGGGGCACCAGGAACGATGCTGAAGCGTTGTTAAAGGGGCTTGCAAATGCAATGTAAAGCCACAAACACAAAGGCTGCAGCCATGTATGAGTCAGCCAGGGTGTCTAACACGAGGGGGCATTGTTCAGTGTTTGAACAATTTATGTAACCTTGCACTGCAAAGTTACTTGATTCACGTACTTAGACAGGTACTTAGACAGTTTTTAATGATGTCAGAAGGTTACTTTTGAAGCGGTTTAATTGTCTCACATATGTTGGGTTCTTGTGCCACTGCTAAAACCTCCCGCATGTGCTTTGTCAGCTGGTGAATCTTTAGCCTGAAGGACAAATCCCTGCTGGGATGAAAAGCTGCATTACGGGATTTTTTAATGATCTGGACTGTAATGTATTGTGCTGCGTCAACTGCCTTCCAGTGGACAAAGTGGAAACAGGCCTCACAAAGAAAATGCACCCTATAACCAATGATTCTTCCTAACCAGGGCTGTCCAAAGAGAGGGATGTCGATTGTCAGTAGAGGATATGTGTATTGTCAATGAGAGTTATTTTTGTCCAAAACATTTGCATGCCTTGACACAGCGCCTTTTGATATATTGGGTGTGTTAGGCACAAAATACTGATACTGAATATGTTGAGAATTCAGATTAAGGTAATATTCCTACTATGCTGTTTACATGATCTCCTCTCCTCTTTAATGTATGTGCTCATTGCATCAATGCAAGTCTAAGCAGCTGTTACCATGTGTTGTGGGAGATTTGTGCATCTCATCCCAGACATGGTATTCAGCCCTGTGAAAGTTCCTTCTCTTTGCAATGGTACTGAATGTTTACAACGCCGGCTAAACCATTTCTCATGCTGATCATGTAAGTGTGGCCCTTCTACTGTTGTGAAAAAAAGAACAAGCCTGATAACCAATAAGAGGGGGTTTAAAATAACCTCAGTCCTTTGCAAATTGGATTATATGATTTAACTGTATGTAAGTGAGAAAACAGTTTGAAGCCGGTGGAAAAAAAATCATCTGTTCCAGAATTGTATTCACAGGTGCGGCTTATAATGAATGTAAGCAGGAAACAAAGGAAACGCACACGCACACAAACACACACACATGAAAGTGTGAACGTTAAAGAAACAAATTTCCCAGGGTCACATCAAAGACCATGCCATCCACTACGCCTTCTGCATCAGACAATAAAGCTGGCCAAAGATGCGTATCTGCCAGACGGACCGGCCCACGCCAGATTGATAATGTCGACTACATGATTAGGGCCGCAATCCAGGTGGGAGGATTCGGCTTCAAATCCTTCATCTTTTGTTTGTTTTCTTCATTTGCATTCACTGTATGTTGTTTACTTGCTCTGAAGCCAGACACAAAAACAGGGTAAAATTCTTGCCTTTTCTTGATGACTGATTTAAACAGATACTCGTCTGCCAAAGGATTTGGAGTAATGACAACAATCAACATCAGACTTGCCTAGTATTTTTGGTCAAAATTAATTTAATATGATATATCATTTGTAAAGGGTCATGTTTCTTATGCCACCAATCATGAGCAGTTATGTACAGTGGTTCTGAGAGCACGATCCAATACTGAAAAGGGGTGTGTTTAAAATGTGCTTTAAAAAATAAAAAAAATTATATATACATATTTATATATATATGTACATTTAATCCTCCTTAAAAAATGTTTTAAATTATTTTATCAGCTACTTCACAAATTTTGTTTATTGGTTTACTTTCCAAGAACACTCTAGGTAGCCCTAATAAATGCAATTAAGAAATGTTTTCTAAATATGTAGATTTTTAATATTAAGCGGATATTCAGAGTGTGCATTGATCTGACTATATAGCATTACCTGTTAAGTATATGTTGGCACTCTTTTATAAACATGCCTATTATGATTGGGGATATTATATGTCAAACTAAGAAGGAAAGGCATCGTTCTATCTCAGGTAGTTTTCAAAACATTGCCTTATTTTACTGTAAAAGGCAGTAAAATAGGGGCACAGCATTTTGGCTTTGTTATTGATTCATTTATTTTTTCAGCTGTGTGCCACACCTGTCTGAAAAGTAATGGGATGATAACAGAGTGAACTACTGCAATTCACACACAGCAATCTATTATCTAAAAATACATCCAAACTACCAAAGCGAAAGTGCTTTACTATTTTTACTTTACTTTACTTTACTATTTAACTTATTTAATCTTCATCTCTCGCAAGATGGAAATAGATACTCCTTATAAAATAAATCTGCATGTCTTCCTCCTTTTTATCTCTATGCGTATTATGATCAAACAACCCAGTAATTTTTAAATCATATATGAAGATGTAAAAATGTAGGAGATTTAGGATGAATTCAAATTGATATTGAGGCTGAAACCATAATTGAACAGTACATACAGTACTGTGCAAAAGTCTTAGGCACCCTAGCTTTTTTCACATAAATTTAGTCTTTGATATTTATGTTTTGTCTTCAATTTCCAAACCCTCCGAAAGAAGACCAAGGATTTCGGCAACAGACGGTTTTGCCTCCATAGAGCCCTGATATCAACATCATCGAGGCTGTCTGGGATTACCTGGACAGACAGATGCAAGCGAAACAAAATCTGAAGAACTGTGGAAAGTTCTCCAAGATGCTCTCCAAGATCTACCTGCTGATTGTCTTATAAAACTGCACGACCTAAGAGAATTGAAGCAGTATTTAAGGCAAAGGATGGTCACACCAAATATTGAATTTATTATTTCGTTGCTTTCGTGTTTTTATTTTTTTATTTGTTTACTGCCCTTTACAGTTTTTTTTTTAATATTTCGAAACTTTTCATTTAATCAATTTTGAAAGCAATTTCACTTTAGATAATTTTTTGCACAGTGCTGTAGATCTGGTTCATAGCATGTACATACACAGAAAAACACAAATTCTCATATCTGTTGTTCCAACTGTGCGTCTTTGATAACAAAATGTGTAGTTGGAATGCTCCCAAGTGAAATTTTGGAAAACAATGTGGCCCTTCAGCTGTGGGATTATAATGTAATCGATGTGTAATGAGCTCGAAATTGAATGATCCACTGCCAATTTACACCAGGAATGCCAATAAGGCATGATTCCTTGATGTCGAAGAGGAATAGATATTTACATGTTGGAAGTCTCATTGTGTCAGATAAGAAAACCCAATTTGTCCGTGAAGAATAATACTGTATCACATATTTTTCTTTCCCCTTCAAGGAATTTACATTTCAAAAAGCAGGATCTAATTACCATGTCGGTGCACAGTCCTATAATAAAGGGAATAATTTTATAATAAATCAAATGGGCCTGTAATCATTGAAGTTAGTGGCAATAATTTGCTCTTTGGGGCTGTCTGTGTTCATTTTATTAAGCATACATATATGACGGAAAAGAGACATTTCTAAAAAGCAGCTCATAATGCTGATCAAACCAATCTATTAGGGCACTGTGCTATATTTTATGACAAAAGCATTTTATTGCAGGCTCTATAAGTACCTGGACTTAACAGAACCGCGGGGCTGATATTCCTGATTGGTTATGCAGAGCCACTGTGGCTTGTAGCCTCATGGACACACCCCCAGGCCGGCTCCAGACCAACAGGCATACGCTCTGAGGACACACCCTCTGTTACAGACAGATTAATCTGAATTGCGGTTTCCTTAACGAAACCACAAGTCTAGAAACATGCCAACGAGTAAGTCTTTAAAAGGGGACTGCAGTGCTTTTTTTCTGCCTTTTTATTCTTGGGGGGCTCATTTTTATTTCCTGTTACATTTATAAAGTTTTGCTCTCTTGACTGAAAATTCTGTGCCATTGTTCATTTAATTATTTTAAAGCAGAATAGTCTGCTTATTTTTGGTATATACCTGGAAGGGTATTTTTCAGCTGTTTTACTTATTTTTCTTACTTAATGAAGTGAGAATAAAAACCATAAACTGGATATTAATGTCCCAGTGTTTGATCCCTCCTAGACCAGGCTTGCCATGCTGCGACATGTTGCGACATGGTTCTTTACTTTTCTTTCATGGTTTATTCTAGTCACTGTCTTTTCGTGCTGGCTTGAAGCTATGCTGTGAAGGTTGCAATGCCAGTTTTAGACGTTTATTTACCTGGCTGTACAAAAGGTTTGTTTGTGCATACTGTTGCCAATTAGACGCAAACTACTAAGATTGTGCCAAGTGATCTATCCTGATGGGGTATTCATATTTGTTTTCCCACTCAGCCAAGAAAACACCTTTCCCTGGTTAAATAAATAAATAAATAAATAAATAAAATTCAGTTTTCTCCCACTTAGCTCTGGGTTTTTATAGTTTTTTTATTTAATCTGGGAAACATACTATGTTGAGCTTCTTTGTGAGAATGCATTAGCAAAAATGCACTCTAACAACTTAATTGAATTGAACAGAATAGAGATATCTCTGGCATTGAGATTTTGTTTAGAAGGTCATTTGTATTTATTTTCAACCGGTTCAGGGCCAACAATGACCCTTTTGGCATCGACTGTTTGTTTTCGCTGGAGCAGACTAGCTCTTAGTCATCTATTCTGATTTAGAGTTTTGGGGAACTTGTATTTGTCATGGGGTGGATACACTACCAACTCAAGAAGAGCAGGACACAAGGTAAGATCAGGTGAGTGCAAAAGTGTATTTTCACAGAATAGATGGCACACAATTAAAAAGAACAAATGGAGCCTAGTTTTCCCATATGTCATGCTCTCTCATTATCAATGGAACCTATTAACGTTCCATCTACCCCAGTCCACCGGCCCATTGCCATGCCTCTGATCAGCTGACTCACTCGCAGAATAAAACACTGGCAATGTACTTCCCATTAAGGGGCTGACCGTCTCCAGGATGGATATATCCATCGTCAGCGCAGCCATCCTCCCCTTACGTCGAAACCAGCCTGGTTAACACCGCTACAACAAAGACTGTAGCTAAGACATATTCCATCCAATGAACTCTGCTCGTGATCTTAGAAAAATCTAATAATCAGGACAATACAAACACAAAAACATGAACATCGACCGTCTGCCACGCCAAAAATAAATTTTACGGGACCCAACTAAATTAAATTAAACTAAAGCCTAAATTCCCCCTATCAACAATAAGAGCCTAACCCGTTAAGAAATTAAATCAAAGTGTGCCAGTTCTGATCATCCTTTCTCATGTCACTTGTTGCCCTCTCAAGGGACTTCCTTAAGGAGCCCCAGCTTCCTGCCACATGACTTCAATTACGATAAACCATGGGGGACAGCAAAGATGTCCCAAACCTTTAACTAATATAAATACCCATGTCCCTTCCCCAGTCAGTGTTAATATTTTATACTGATTTATGAAGTGTCTTAGCAGTGTTGAGCAGCACCTGGAAAAAATGGCTTATGCTTCCAATGGCTTCAATAATGCCCAGGAAAGGATTTGAGAAAACCATCTGCTTTCCAGCTGTACAAATAATAAATCTGGTAAAAGTAACAAAATAAAAAAGTTGATATAGTTTCTCTATATTTATGCATTAATGTTTTATAGGAGTGCCAGAGAGTGGTTTCTGACTGAGCAGGGGCACACAGTGTCCCAAACTGTTTCTTTCTAATGGCCAGAGCTATTTATAAATGATTATATTTGGGGGGAAAAGTAAAAATCAGTTACCCACATCAGTCTGTCACATAAGATTTCAAGGAGAAAACATAACCAGTATCTATGTGAACATTAAGGTTAAAATATATTCATTATGTGGGGAGATGCTCCATCTGTCTAGAATAATTAACAGTGTGCTTATTTATATTGTGACCCAACAAAATCTATTTTGCAGTCAAAACTGCATCTGGGTAATTTGATAGAGATTTAGTCTACGATTTAATCTAATTATCCTCTATAAATCAGATTTTGTTTACACACCTTTAGCTCAAAAGAGACATTTAAAAAGCTGTTTTTTTTCCTATACTCAATTGAAGAGAAGGAAAGTGGTTTTCTATTTCTACAAACAAAAGTTACCCCCTTCAGATTTTTTGGAAGCAGCTCAACTATTTCCCTTATAGTGTACATAGTGTACATTACTTTGTTTTTAAACAAACATCTTCTCTAGTTAAATATAGAATCTAATCTAGATCAGGGGTCGTCAACCATTTCTTAGATGGGAGCTGCTTCAAAGTCTTCAGCTATTCCTATGTATTTTTTATTTAAAAAAAAAATTGTAGGATTTAATGGGCCTAGATAGTAATAACCATTACTTGAAACATATACTTTTTCACTTAGTGGTTAATTGCTGATATCCAGGAAACCCCTGCCTCTACATTACCAAAGTTGTTGCCATTATTAGTACTCAGGGCATGGCTTCCACTTTTACATTGTTACAACTCATGAAGCTGGATATTTACTGCAGATGTTTTGGGTCCGGCACCTGCCTTGGGGTTACTTACACCAACAGTAGGATTTGAATCAGTCACCTTGAGGTTACAGTGTCTTTTCGGAACCCATTCTGAACCCAATATTTCTAAAATAGTTGGGAAGCAGTTGAGGATTCTACATAATTCTGAAAATAATTTTTAAGAAGGTATTTTTTTAAGGCTCCAAGCGGTAGCATTAAAAAAAAAAGCTAATTTAGGTGACATTTTAATTCGCAGTAAACATAAAAAGATAATTTAGAGAATATGTTCTTTAAATACTAGCACTAGCACAAAGGTATGTGTGTGAATACATAGACAGAAGGAATTAGGCACATATCCATTGAAAGCTAAACCGTAAAAGTGGTGATGTTCTTTATGGAATAGCCTGTGAAAAAGTGATGAAATAAAATACTATGGAAGGATTGGAATAACTTTATATATATTTATTAGGATGAATGTAGATTTAAATGTGTAGAAATGATGTCACAATATAGAGAACACCGATACAACATAGATTTTAATGACAATTAGTTGTCATAACACCTTTGTTTATTCAAAGAAAGATATGTGCAGTTTATCAAAATGTTGGGCCCTTGAAATATGGTTAGATATAGATAGATAGATAAGCAGTGTAAAGGACAAATTTACCTTCAGGTGGCTGTCGCTGATTCTGAACTGCTGTAAAGAGTTTGCTGGATTGTCTTGAAGGCTTTGTGATGCATACGCTAGACTCGGCTTAATTCCTCCCAAGGTGAGAGTTTACCCTAACATGTGTGTTCAATCTGTCAACCACCCCCCCCCCCCCCGAGTGCCCCGAGGAAAACAGACACACTTACCTTCACCTGTTTCCCACTAAATTGCTTTCAAAATCATCTGCTTGTTTTATTGCCTGATTTATTGTTTGATGGATTTTTTCCCCCCTTTCTTTCCATTTTATATTATTTCTTTATCATTTGATTTACATACATCCCAGCTGTATGAAATGCTTCAGGCGCAGACCCTTTAAGGGCATGCAAGCATGAAGAGATAGGTGCCTGCTTATTCCCTCTTTTCCAGGAGAAGCAGTGAACGTTTTGGTGAGAAAAGCGATTGAGTTTAATGGGGGCTATTAGGCAATGGGATTGTGAAGCGGGTGACTCTTGCATTTGCTCTGTCTACAGATTGGAATTTATTACATACTGTGCGCAATTTCCTCGTGCCGAAGCTCAAACCCAGTGGACTAAGCAATGTATTTTGACAATGCAGTTACCCCTGTGCATCTGAACATTAGATTAAATCATTTTTGGGGGGACGTAGTCACTTAGTTTCAAAGACAGCCGCAGTGCCACATGGAAACACAATTAATTGGTATACATTTTGCTAGTCTGTAAACTATTGAACTGAGGCAATGTCATATTACAGTGGGTCAGAACCTTCCTATCAGTGGCTTCACAATTTCCTTCCAAACAATTAGCTTACGTCAAACCCAAACCGTTGTTATTTATCAGAATACTGTAATTACGCCCTGGCGCTGGGTCCATGTCTTGCAGTTGGGAGAGGTCAGGCCGGGCAATTTCAGTGGGCATGATGGCGCACAAAGACGCGCTCGGCTCATTAATGCACGCAGACACAGCATTAATCAGGCTTTCATGTACCATAGTTCCCCGGAAGGGAACAAGATGAAACCTGTAACTTGTTAACCACTCGCAGAACACTGGAAACGCCGCTGAAAGGGGAAATGATTCAGGGAATTGTTATACGTTTTTCTTTTTTAAATATTTTTCTGTGAATTAGTACTCAGAAAACTGCCCTTTACCTTTAATGCCCTGTATGATTTTGAGTTTCTTTATTTTTCTTACAAAATATTTAGAATGAAATACAAGGGGAAATGTAATGCAGCAGATATTGGCCGTTAGTAATTTTATCCATTACCATTTTGCAAGTTATATAATACTAATAGCCTTACAGAATCAATGTCTAATTCCTCGGCCTTTCCTTTTCTTTTTTAATTTACTTATGTATGTATAAGATATGTATTAGATATGTATCTAAGTGGCTGTTGCTTAGTGAAGTAGATCTTTGGATTTGTGAGACCCCTGAGACCTAGAAAGTTAACATTAACTTTACCCGGGAACTTAAAATTATTGTCTAACAGTATATTCCTCAATCTTCAAACTACACATTTGAGTTTGTTGTATAATATTCCTCATACTCGTATTGTGATTGAATGCGAAATAACCAAGGCTCCGATATTCTTCTAAAAACAATTAATGTTTCCATGCTTTTAAACAGGAAATGATGCACTGGAGACCCAGTGATTGACCAGTAATAACGCAGACAAGTGGATTGTGAAGGAGTGATACTTCAGTAGGTATTTCAGGTGTGTATGTTTATCAGACTATTCTGCATTGATTGGTTAATTGGGTCCAGTTTGAAGTTGGTAGGTAAACAATGGGCATAAAACCAGGTCTGTAAGGAAGAGAAGGGATAACACCTTTAATAATGCTAGAGGTATTTTTTATACCTGTGGTGTCTGCTTAAGTTTTTTTATTTTATTTTTTATTGCGTATCTTGGTGGTTACGATATTGCGGAGTAGGAAATTCTCATAAGAGTCATTGAAAAACTGAAAGCCACCAATTTCTAAAATTATTAATGAGGCAATGGGAATCCAGAAAAAAAACAAAGAGAACCTAATAGTGTAGCAATGGGTAGAAGGTGCTCCGTGATTGAAGAAGCAGTGTCGGCCTTGCAGTCTGGGTCAGCGTGATCCGATTTGTCTCGTTGTTAGCCGTATGCAAGCTACATGGGTAATTTCCACCACAGTTGTACAAAATGTTTCTGCTCTTTGCCCCAATTTTGGGCAAAGTGGCTGTATTTTTTACCCTCACATATCCCCCTAACGCATCATTACTTAAAATTTGTACACACAAACATAACTTTTCTTATTAAATATAGCCTTTTAATGTGAAATGAATTATAATATGAAACATTCATTTGAAGAGAGCTACAATGATGGTTCAAACAGAATAGCAAAAATTACACAGACAAGGTATTGATCGCTACAACATCAATTAAATGTATTCACGGGATAGATGCAAATGGTTTCTGCGTATAGAATGTTATATGCATGGATGGATGACTGTGTGCTTATGTGTCGTTATGCACTTGTTAGTTTCAGTTTTCAATATTCTTTTGACAGATTTAAACTCTGAAATAATTATGGGCTGGTGATTCCTTTCTGAACAAATGTTACAATTAAGGTAAAAACCTACTTGTAATTTATTTGTGTTGTGCTAGAATACACTTCCCAGCTACGTAGAAGGCATTTTAAAATGCTATCCGCGATGTCAAACTGTTTGTCTTATCTTTTCCCTTTTAATTAAAGTATTTGATGTTATAGGTATATCAGTACAAAGTAACTATATACAATTA
Organism: Hiodon tergisus; assembly: GCA_025775045.1. NCBI lineage: Eukaryota > Metazoa > Chordata > Actinopteri > Hiodontiformes > Hiodontidae > Hiodon > Hiodon tergisus. The sequence goes on along the minus strand of JAOVYW010000093.1, from coordinate 2,010,088 downwards.
AAATGTACATTAGATTTATATCCATATGAGCATCATAAACATGTTTCCAATGTTGATCTTCCACTAAAAGACTCCTTCCACACATGCACGGTACAATGGGAATACACAGCGTTACCTCAACTGCCTCTGCACAGACATAGTGACATTGAGACATGGTTCAGAACTGATGAAACAAGAGTTGCAGAGTCACATTGATCTGCTTAAAAAATAAACCTCAACACAACTTTTCTGCCTCACTTGGTCTTAGTCTAGGAGTATTTGTGTGTATATTTGGAAAATTCGAATGAATCCCCCTCATCGTCTTATCTGCAGTGTGTTAAAGGGATTATAACAGGCACTTAATCATACCACAGACAAATAAAAACATTCCTTGTTTATAAATCTTTACAACCGGTTACTTTGACAGGATGTTGGATTTCATATTTCTAAAGCAGTATATGAGTTTACTGAGAGAGGAATCAAAAGCATACAGCAGGTGTTACTTGCATGGTTCAGTAAGCTCAAATCAACCTCAGTTACTAAGGCAATGTCTCGTAACTGCGAAACATTGAGATCCACAAGTAACAAAAACCGTTAATAATAAATGTACAAAGCGGTTTGTAAATTAAAATCAATAATAAAAAATAAAAAAAACCTAGCTTTGATACTGGTAAATAATTAGTTTGAGTCGTCTCTAGACAGAGGGGGATACAATGGCTTTTAAAGTTACACCTTAATACTACAGTATATACATTTTAATTTAACTTTTCTGTCTTCATCATCCGTTATACTTGAACTGAAAAATAATAAATAGAAATAATTTAGAAAAGTGTGTGTCACCTCTGGGAAATGCATGGCTTTTATGTTGCTTTAACAGATGCACACGTATGATCGAAGCTTAGATCTACCCTTGGTGTCGCCAAGCTTGACATGTCAGCAGTCCAATTCTGCACATTTTTTTTGTTATTTTTTATTTTTTTATTTTTTTTGCAAGGCTGCATGGAGAAGCATTGATTGTTTATTTTCAAACCACAGTATAGCAAATGCATGTGAAATTTCAAGACCAGGAGGTAGCCAATGGCTTTGTACTGGGCGCACGTACTTTCGTAGGACACTTGGCAAGCGATACTAATTAAATAGCCAAAAAAGACACTCCGCTGACATGCCACTGTTCTGAGTTTAAAGGCAAAATAGTGCTGTGAATTTACCTTAAATGAAAAACAAAGGTGAGCTTTGAGTCAAATTCTGTCTGCCGGAGAGATGCCAGGCAGCCACTGGTTAGAATAAATAAGGGATGAGACTTTTAACACTGCAATGTAGGAAACATTTATGCTTAAAACATACCATTAAAATATTAAACTATATATATTTATTTCTCCACTTTTGAAGTTCGACAAAAAAAAAAAAAAATTGTTTCTGAAATAAAAAGAGGATGTCTGGTTTAGTGATTTATTATATTTAAAAATATTTTACTCAAGAATGGCAGTTTTTAAAATACCTTTGCTCCCTCAGAGTAAATTCAAGGCCTCTTAGTCACCATGTTGTTTTTAATTTCTCTCTGTAATTTTTTTATCGTAAATGACAGTCATGCTTGGACAAATATAGTATAGTTTTGTTAAATGGTTTTAGTTAACTTTTTTTTTTCAACTAAAATTCTTTGTCTCTCTCATTTTTTGTGGATCAATTTAATATTTTTGAACATTTACAAAGTTTTCAATAGTACATCAAAAGGCTGAACGAAAAAGTCCAGAATTTATTATAATTTTATTTTTTTTCCTTCTTACTCAGCAGAGTTTGGTTGTCAAGCTGTCAGATTGTTTTAAGATCTCTGTGTTGTACATGTCCAAAGCATGATTTACCCGGATCATCTCGCTGTTGTTGAGTTTCAGTCGATGCTTCAACATGCAGGAGAAGAGGTCGAGTTGGGGCTTGCCGGGGGCCACGGGGGGAGCGAGGCGGTTTATCCGATCCCTGATGTCCAGCAGCAGCAGCATCACCGAGGAGGAGGAGTAGAACTGGGTGCCCTGGGTGTAGGACTGGTTGACCTGCTGCACTGCGCTGCGGAGCAGGTCGCCGTTGAATCGCAGGCTGTAGCCAAACACTTGCACGTCGGAGATCTTGATGTAGATCTGCCTCTTGCTGGGGTCGGAGAGGTCCACCGGCCCCTGCCCCGTGTCGTTGCGCAGCGTGGTGGGAATCTTGGCCCGGCTGCGCAGGTAGATGTGCACGGTCTCGAAGAAGGTTTTCCATCGGTTCCCCAACAGCAGTGTCCAGTTGTAACACTGCGTGTTCTGCAGTCGCACCCTCTCCCAGCGGGGGTAGCCGTGCTCAGCGAACGGCATGCTCCAGCCCTCCGAGTGGCTTCCGCTGAAGGGGTTCACGTAGACGAAGAACATGGGCTCGATGCTGCTGTTTCGCATCTGGCAGATTTTCATGGAGAGCCCCACCATCATGTGGAGGTAGTCCATCCGGTTCTTGTTGCTCTTCAGGGTGAGTGACATCCGCTTGCGCCACCGCGGGTCGAAGAATGTCTCCAGCCGAATCTCGTTGCTGATGAAGGTGGTGTGCACGTACAGGCGGGAGTCCATCTTCTGCAGCAGGTACTTCAGCTCCAGGTCCTGGAAGTCCAGGTCGGTCTCGAAGCTGATGAACTGCTCGCTGCGCTCCGAGTCCACGTTCTGGGGCTCGCAGCGGCCGCGGTACAGCTTGTAGCCCTTGTTGCAGGAGCCGCACTGCGAGATGTTGGCCAGGCTGCACATGGCGCAGCTGTTGTTGCCGCCAATGACGCAAGGAATGGGCCTCTGACAGAGGCCAACCCCTGTATGACACACGCAGGTCTGCTGACTCTCCAGGAAGGTCCCCCAGAAACCATTCTCGTTACAATACAGGAAAGACTGCACCCTGTTCAGCCATTGCAGCACAGATCTACACAGTAAATAACAAAAGAGAGATAGTTCACGTTTTAAAAAAGAACAATGGATAATTAGAAGGTCGGCTACTTAGTTTTTTCTTATTTATGCTATAGAAAAATCTAAGGAAACTATTGAGGACTCAAAGCGTAGTATATTCCACAACCAGTATCTGGAATGCATGACAATTCAACACAACTGTAATTTAACCCATTCTTCAGCAAATAAAAAAATATTCTACCCTGTATCATCGACAGTAGCGTCCTGTGTTTATTTTGTGTCATTTATGATGCTCACAGTGAGCCACAGGGAAAAAACGCTGCTGTTTGTTTTAGCAAATCAGAGAGTAATTCCCATGTTTGTGATAGTGCCTAACACTGGTTTCGGCGCTCAGAAATGACATACATCGTTGCTAACCTAATTCTTGGGGGACAATTCAGATCATCTGAATAGTTGTTTTATTCCACAGTGCTGAAGATGCCTGACAGTCATTCACACACACGTTTATATTCCATTGATCCTTTGAACTTTATGTTTGGGACTGGTTTATTTTTTGAAAAGACAATACAATAATATGTAGTTTAAAATTTATGTTCGCTTAACTCTTTTTTTAAAATCTAGTTTGCAACTGAATTCACCTCGAATTTTACAATCGGGGCATATTCAATAAACCCATCACTCAGTGTCTTGAACAACGCATGTAGGTGGTACCATTAGAAGGCCAATTTTTTTATATATACTTGCTTTTCGTGTTTGTTAATGTAGATCACTATACTCAAATAATCAGGTATAACTAATGTCAAATGACTGCGATTTGAGCATTGTCAGTCATTCTGTGCTTCTCATGTGAAGCGATGAGCTGAACACTTTGGCTAATTTTCATTTAATTGCATCCTGGTATGTGACTCAATATTGTATTTATTTTGTTAATCAGCGGAGGACCTGTAAAATGACAACTACTGCACTGACTATCAGCAAAATTCATGTTATATGATGTTTTAAAACAATGTATTTTATTAATCTTTGGACCACAAAATGGACCATCGGATATATTTTACTGCCAGATTTAATAGGTATTTAATATCTCTGCTGTATCAAAAACAAAGGGCAAAGACTGAATTTATCCTTAAATATTATACGGTAATGGCCGCAGTAAAGCAATTAAGCGCTAAGGCGGAACAGAAACCATCCAGGGGAAGATGGGTAAAATATTTATGTGGCAGGAGTCCCTAAATTTTTTATTTGAAAGGTTTTTTGTTTTTTTTTCCCCCAGCCATAAAATGATTACGGGTCGCTTGCCTCTGCTATCCACAACAGTCCAAACTGGCGCTATAGACACAATCATCACAGCTGAGGGCAGACACAAGCCCGGCCAGGCTCCCCCCCAACTCCAACAACGACAGCCCTGAGATCCACTCTTGGGAGACCGGAAGGGAAAATGGAAAAAGCCTGATAATTAGATGGGCCTGCCATCCCTCCGGTCCAGAGCGCCTCGCTAAACTTCCACTGGCAGCCGTGTCTTTTCCATCAACCCTTCCAGGCAGGGGCCACTGGGGATACTGGAAGTTCAGCTAATGGGACTGGATGCAGGATTACACACCTGCAGCTGTCAGGGTGTGAAGCTCCGCAATGGAGTGCGCTCTAATAATGGGACCAGCTCCCCTCTGTAAACAACTTTTTTTTTGTGCTATGAACTTCATTATTTTCACACTTGCAGTACTAATTCTCCTACTAAAGAGGTTTGTGACAAAAAAGCACTGCCTTTCTCTTAAATGCAGTAACACTTTTCCCTACCAGTGCTGTCAGTTGACCTGGATTTTGTTCCCTGTAGCATATTGGATCTGCACAGAAACGCTCTGTTAACACTTTAAAACAGGCTGGCAAAAACAATTCAGTTAGTGTGTTACTTTCAATGCAATGCCTCAGTTGAATACATTAATTCTTTGTTGAGTGCACACATTGCTTTGTGTGTGTGTGTCAAAAAAAAAAAAAAAGTCTTTTAAAAAATGTTTTAAATAGAACCCCCTTGCTGCAGTTCTCCTCCTCAACGGGTCACCTTATGACAGGAAGCAGACACTGCTAAATACCATTTGGGTCTGCAGACTGCAGATTCGAGCTTAATCCGAGACCTTTCCCACAGGCACCTGCTGGACATCTGCTGGCTCAATCTGGGTGACAGCTGTCACAGTTGAGTATCCAGCAGCAGTGTACCTTCCCAGTATCAGAGATCTATACCTTCTTCACCTTTACAAGGACCCCCATCCGATTTAGATGATCCCATAGAAAATCAGTTGAGTTTTATTCTGAACTGGTCTAGCTCTTGAGTATTTTTTTGACCTGTAGAATTTTCCACAGTCATGCATACATTGGAATGTATAGTACTATAGTAAAAAAAAAATTATGATGTGAAGTGAAACCATGCTGAATGCTAGTTTACTCACAGAAAAATATGTAACTAAACAGCATAGGGAATTTATGAGAAAATACGAGAAAGGGAAAATGTTTATAGCTCATTTTTTCACTGTAATTTTCAATACCTGGATGCTCACGCTCGTCTGAATTATTCTTTTCATGGATGACCTATTTATTCGTTACCATTTTTTCCGTATGTAACAATGTATGAAAACAGTTCCGGGGGCAGGGGCATCGCAGCCAAGGATGCCACGTGGGAAACACAGGAAGCGTTACTGGAGCTCACCTCTCTCGAGGCATCTGGTGGTTTGGCTTGTGGTGGCAGCGGATGCAGAGGCTGAAGAGCTTGCGTGCCGTGCGCTGCATCTTCTGTCGCTGGGCCTCCAAGGAGCTCTGCAGCAGCCTGTAGCGGGCCTGCAGGTCCCAGTCACTCCCCCACAGCAGGTGCACGCTGCTCACGGGCAGGAAGTGAGTCGAGGGCAGCCTCCTCAAGAACGACTTGAACTCGTCTAACGGGGGACAGGGAGAGGAGGCTATAAGTTGTGTGTCGGGCATCCAGACATGGAGTCCCTTGTTTTAACCAGTTTCCTTATTTTACAACAGAATGGATTCACACAGACATTTTAAGATGGGCTAATTTCCACACAGCTAAGTTAGTTTGATGGCAGGTATAACATTCGATTTCAACTCATTGGTTGTTTGGGTGTACACATGATAAAATAACATTGAAAGTTTAAAGGAATATAACATGGCATCATGCTATGTACTTTGGATGATATAATTGCATTGTCTTCTCCACAATCTTCCCTTTTCCTCTCTGACTCCTGGTAGTGCACTGCGGTGTGAGCACACCATAATTCAATCTACACTAGACCGCTATGGTAAACTCTACTTCTGATTAAATATTCCTAGAAAGCAAAACGTCTGTTTCCTGTGCCTAATTAAATGACAAAGTGTCAAATTAATAACTAAGAGTATTTGGAGGTATATTTTACCTTCTAACCGTTGCTATTCTCTCTGTAGAAATAGAAATGGAAATAGATTTGTAACTGTTCACTAAGTTAGGGGGTTTTCAAACTGTCTCCGCAGTGACCTTGAATAGCTGTGCCCATCCACTGCTTTATATATGTATAAATGTTAATAATATATGAGGTAGCTGGCAGAATGAGAGAATTGACAAATTGACAGGCAAATGGAAGTGTGTTCAAATCAAACAGAAGTCATTTGTGGGTAATTAATAATTCGTTGCCACTTTATCACAGATTGGTCCACATAATTTATCCTGTAAGCTTTATGCGGTATATTCGGTTAGCAGATTGATGTCACTTTGGATGGAATGTACAAACATTGAGTCGTACCAAACCCCTATTTTTTCTCGAGATAATTAAATTGGTGCTAAACTTCGCTACTTTCACAGTTTGTTCATTCCTAACCAAATCAAACTTTTCTCAGTCCGCAGAATGGGCAGACACTGGTTTCACTAGTTTTAAAAGCAAACAAGACAGCAGCTGTCGACCAATCACATCTTGCATTCCCGATTGTTAATCAGGACCTGGCAACAGGCAAGTCATCTTGCAAAATTGCTGTGGCAGAAGGTAATCAAATTATTCTCAGCAATACTGACCCTGGCGCATGTATAAATGTATTTATAAATAATTATATGACTAATTATTGCTAGTCCTATTTCTCTTGCTAGCATGCAAGGTTGCATGCATTTTTTGTATTTTTATATGTCATTCGATTCAGTTCATTGTAAAAGTCATATCCATGAGTAAAATATGCAGATTACAGAATATATATATATATACACACACACACACACGCGCGCGCACGCAGACATAAAAATCTTACAAAGCTTACAGGTAACGAGAACAAGTGAAAACTAAAAGGACAGAGTATGTTAAACGTTATATCCCGTGCTTTATATTAAAACAGTTAAACTGAACCGGGGCAAAATTAAACACAATATTGCTACAGAAGAAAGAACAGCATGTTTTTTTTTTCAAGGTGCCAGTAAAATAAAAACTAACAGCAATGTAATAATTTTTTTGTAATGAAAATGAATGGTTTGTGTGTAGGTTTATGAGATGTATACTCAGTGGGGTGCCTTGACGTTTTTAGGGGCTTATCTGCATACATATGATTTGTTGTTTTGTATTTCTTCAGTCTTTGAGTAATCAGTGATGGCTTTCCACAACTTTGAAGTTGTTGATAAATGATGGTCCCGCGAGAGACCTGGGTGAGATGTGAGTTATTTCTCAGAAGATTCAATAGGCTGATAACATTGCTCTCCCCCGTCTCCCCCAATACACGATAGGCCTTTCTTAAAGGACGTAAATGGCTTCCTTTGATCCCATGTTAAACTAAGGATTTTTTTGTGTTTTAATTCCAAGAAAGTTTTTGTAACAAGATCACTTTAGTCTGTCCCTTAAACTGTTGATTTATAGTGATAATGTCATATTTAAGAAAGGTTCTAAAACAACATTTTTGCCAGTAAATAAATTATTTACCTCAAAAGATTCTACTTTCACAGAGCTATGGGAATTCCACTACGTCTACGAATGCAGTTTATGTAGTTATTTTTCAAAAGAAGCAAGTCTATTTGTTTTAAAATGGTGTGGGGATCATCTCATACCGGAGGTCTCAAAGTCTTTGTAAGAGGTGGCCCAAGACTCAGCCATGCCCAGCAGGGTGTTCTCGATGATCTGGATGTCGGTGATGGGGCAGTTGCACTGCTGGAAGTCCTCAGCACACTGGCAGGTACACTGGCTGTTTCGGCAGATGTACTCCCCTTCCCCGTTGCACATTATGTAGCTAAGCGCTGACTGCACAAACTTCTCCTGGAGATACTCGGGAAAGATGACCTGCAGACCTGCAGGAAGAAGATAGGGAAGGATTAAGTTCAGCGACCTTCTCTGTGAAGACACAAGATCCATGCTGTTGACGCACTGGTGATATTTGTGGTGAACGACAATAAAAACCGCTGAAGCCTCCAGGAGTGATATGCCATTTGTAACCACTTTTAGGTCATTTTTATAAGTGCATCAACGCTTAAAAGGTCACAAACCTAAACAGAGTTCCCCACTTGGAATGTCTGTCAATTGTTCTCCAGTATTGTTTGCTTACTGTGACGCACACCACGTAGTTAAACTGCCTTTTCTCTTTATTTTTCTCAAGTTCAACCCAGTTCTAAAAAGAAAGAAAATTCATCTGAAAATAAATTGGCTCTAGAGAGATCTTTTTTGGGAGGAAATAATCTGTTTTGCTGCTCCATCTCTGTGATGCTGTCCAATTCACCAGTTGTTCAGTTTTATATAAGAATCCCGTTGACTTGTTTCGATTACTGGTAGCTTTTGTAGTTGTTGATCAATAGCAGTGCAGATTTATTATTCTATTCATTCAATTTAAGGGTATATTCATAATGCATACGTTTTGCATTTGCAAATAATAATTACTCATTTAAAAGGAGTATTGGGCGGAAACACTAGGATGTCCTTTGAGTGCAACTCCAGTCAAAACATTTTAATTAATATCCATAGTTATCTGAATAATTAAACCTTGAATAAGTACTGCGAATACATGTGATTAAAAAATATAGGCCCTAAATTGAACCTATTTCAATAGGGACACTGAAGATTGAATAGAACGTTTAAATACCTTAGCAAATGAACCTCTAGATAAAGAGAGAAAGCTTAATAGTAGATATCTAAGGCCTTGATTATGTTTGTACCTAACGATTTTTGCCTGTTGAATTTACAGTGTCAATTATGCAGCTTGCAAGATGCTTGATATCCTTTTGCACAGGGGCAGGAAATGCACGGCAAGGGGTAAACCTCGTTCTTTCTCTTTAGACCACATTTACAACCAAGTCGGTTATTGTTACTGACAGAGAGTCGTCAGCCGAACCCAGTATAAGATGGATCATTTTTGACCGTAAAGAAGACGTCAGCCTGTCTGCTACCTCCGGAGCCAATATTAATTTAGCTTGACGTATTTGTAACCTCTGTGTTTCAGCACGCTGACTGACTGGGAATTGAATGTGGGTCTTATAACTGCCGCACGCTGGGCAAGATAAATGATAAGCGCACCCGGCTGAAGAACAAAGACTCTAACTCAGGGAACCTAACGCCAGCATTGACCATGGGGTGACGTCACCTTCTGTTAAAAACTTTCATCCTCGCATTTTTCCTATCGTTTCCCTGTCAAAGTCTGACAGTTCCACGTGACGAGTTCACCCGATTCCACGTACTACGGGTCGGAAGAGTAAAGCTGAGCATGTGATTACCGAGTCCTGACAACAAATCAAACGCTACGCTATCGGGATCTGTTTATTACCAGAAGGCATGGCTGACTGCTGAATAAAATTGAGCAAGCATAGCTTCAGGTTAAGTAGCCCGTTTGTAATATCATAATGAAAACCCAAATGTTTTACTCAATCAGAATTCTCCGATCACACTCGTATGCATTTTTCATGAATGCTGAGCTGTGTTACGGGGCTCTGCACATTGTGCAGCTCACGCTCCCTAGCTGGAGGTTTTTATTTTTATGCGCTGACAGATGGAAAATATGCCCAGGCTGAGCAAAGGCAATGCTCTTGATTTCACCAAGGATTAACTGTCCTATGCAAACCCATAAATTCCCTAATTAAGAATTGCTTAACGTACTGCTACATAACAGCTTATTGCTTCGATGGGAATTTGAGTTTGGCAAAGACCTCAGTTTTTCGTACAGTAAAGAATATAATATAATATTAATAATATATTTGCCCAAAATCTGCTCCAAATCTTCTATATTCAAACCACTTAAAGACAGAATGCACACTATAATGATCTCATCTCAGCCATGCTCATGTAAGGCAAGTATATATTTCCTCAGTATGCTTTGGATGGATCTAAATACATTTGGGCTGGTTCCGCTTGAACTGATTTGAGTTCCGTCAGTAGACCAGCTGTCAAGATTGCCCTTTTGAAACCTTGGCAAAACACATATATGCAGATCCTGCTGGTTGGGTTTCTGCCCTAACCTCCTCAGGGACTGTACGTTTGTGCTTAGACATCAATAATAGCAATAAGTTGCATTTATGTATTCATTCTACGCAGTATCTCAGGAGCTACCGCAAGCATGCAGTGGTACCCACCTAGGTGATGGACAGCTACCGTGGCAATCGGAGCACATCCTCTACAGCAGAGGCGCAATGATTTGATTAGCCAATTAGAGCCGGTGATGACAAAATGGCACGATTGTGGGAGCAGGCTGTAGACTTTGACAAGAGTGCCTCAGTTAACAACCTTGCTCTTTACGATAAGTGCCAATGGGGCATTTTATGACCCCAGTGAGCAAGAAGCTCAACGTGAGGTCTCATCTGTAAGGCAGACATCCCTGCTGCAAAGTCTACCAATTACTGTTACGGTGGCATTTTTTTTGTTGTTGTTTTTCTTATCTTTTATTTACACTCTATCATCAACCCCCCTTCCATTTTCCAAAGCCTGGTTTTCCTTCGAGGCTTTTTGATCCAGTCCTGCTTAGCTCCTATAATTTCAGGTTTACAATGGAACATAACCACTGCTACAGAGTCATCAGTGTGTTGAAAACGACCGAGGGTTGCCTGGTAACTGCCACAATCACAGATGGATCAGCGAAATTAGCGGCAGTCCACTCTGGCAGGCGCCTGGACCCCACTGCATGCCTTCGGGTTGCCGACTCCCCAGTAAGTAACCATCACCAGAGTGACATCTGGCTTAGCTGCAAACTTTGTATCTACAGGTAATGCTCCACAACTAGATCGAGCTTTTGCAGATGATCAAGCATGACTGTTCTGCACGGGACCGTTTGTTGGCCCAACACCCCTCTACATAAAACTCAACACAGAGACGGCATGATAAAGTCTGTCCCACAGCCAACCCACTCACACAGAACTCTATTTAGATAGTGAATAGCACTTCCATTTGCCAGTGACTTTAATGGCAGTGGGAGGGGGTTCTAAAAGAGTCTGAAATAGCCTGTACTCTAAATAGGTAAACACTGAAGAATGTAATCGTTCGCACAGACTTTCAGGCAAAATGCAGGGAAAGGTAATTACAATAAAAGCAGAACATTACATGTATAAATTTTCCTGGCGTTCAGCCCGATGGCCACCTCTGCGATAGAAATTGCATGTCGCTGAAACTGGTAGATTACAGTGAAAGAAAAAGCAGGAGATGGGCTTTCCATTTGGTATGAAAACGTGCTACTGCACGCAGAGTCCCTGACATTCAGGAAACCAGGTGACAGGTGAGGGGAGAAAGTGTAATAATACAATAATAAAATCTTCCTCAAGGTAACATGCATGAAAGATTAATTTTGCACCATCCTATTCTCTGCCAAACCTCCTTTTGTATTCTTCAGAAAAAATAAAATTCTATATATATGTATGTGGGAGATTGCAACTCATTGCTATTATGCCTCGAGGATCAAGTATCGAATGTGTTTTGAATGTGTGACACATGGCAAGAACAAGACGAGGCACACGCTTCATCAACATTAATGCTATGCATGGCTGCTGTGGCAGCAACACATATGGTCTGCTGGTGCGAGTCGACGCCGATATTTCACGCTATGTGCGCTGATAACCCAAACGCTCGCGCAACAAGAAATGCGGGGGAAACAGAATTAGGTGTGACAAGGCCTAACACAAGCTGTGCCAGCCTCCTGGCCATTTGACGAGTTTAAATAGGCGACTTAAGGTAAACCCTGACGAGCTGCATGGATTCTGGTTTAGTTTAGACTTTAATTATTGCAGGCGGTTTTCAGGTCTTGAATGAGCTCAGAAAAAAGAAAAAGATTTTTTTTCTTTTAAGACGGTATTTATTGAAGATATTTTTTTTTTCTCCGGTTGATAAGATAATGCATTGGGTCATTGTTGAGTTAGTTTACGTTGGCAGGGGTCCTGGCACAGACAAATAAGCACTTCGAAATGAAATATATTAAGACAAACGTTTTCTTCAGTGAAGGTCATTCTTATTCACATAAAGTGCTGCTGCCAAGTAGTTAAAACGATATTTAGTCATTGGATAAGAATTACATGAATTCATTTTTTTTTTTTTTTAATAGCGGTAACTTATTCCTATTAAATGTAATCACTGAAGTATTACACAGCCAGCTGAGATCCAGTGAAAAATGCAATAGACAGAGAATGAGTGTAGAAACTGGTGAAATTCAGCTGTCAGACCTGTCACAGTTAAATTAGAAAACTAAAACTGGATCGATAAAACAAAACACTTTCCGGACCCATGGTGGCTGACGGTGGGGAAGTCAACCCGCAGTGAAATTATGGGTGATTTATGACTGATTTTATAGGTCTGCTACCAGAGGAAGCATACTTTTGATTGAACGTTTCCAATATAAAGTTAACCTCTAGGTCAGCTGTGTTAGGTGCAGTAGATTATAGGAAAATAAAGGGTAGCATCAATCTGTAAGACACAATGTTATATTTATCATTTAGTACAATGGAATTATAAATATCTCCTTAAAATAAGCCTACTGTTCTGTTGGATTTCCTTTTATATCAAAGACTAGGCTTGCTAGTTTGCAATATTTTCATTGAGGGCTCGAAAGTAACCATGCTAGCGTTTACTCTCACCACCACTGAATAGATTTATCCTGTTACACTTGTTAGGTCTTGTGATTTGGCGATAGGTAAGAGATTAGTGATAAGTAAAAGGCAATATATATACTGTTAGATTACTATAAAGTTATGTTATTATACACTCTGCACATGCTGATATACAGAGTTGTGTTATTTCCTCTCACAATACTTCTGTGAAGAGTAGAACTGAACTGACACACATAATTTTTCAGTGAACATCTTCATTTGTTTGTATGGTCGATCCTTTGTTTACCGTTTGTTTATAAGCCCTATGAATACAAAGAGAAATAACCAGTGGCCTGATAAGCATGTAATCCATCAACCTCTAGGTGGATACCCTGTTGGTAGACCTAATTCATTTTCCCTTCAACACTTTAAAAATGGTTGACTCAGGCTATTTAAACATATTCATAAATCTTCAAAGCTATGCCCATGACTTCTTGATGGTAGAAAAAAACACACACAAAAAAAGAAAAGAAAAAATGACTGCGTTTGTTTTCTTTTTATTGGAGGTCATTTTAGCCAGGTAAGAGGACTAGCATGACGCTATGAACCACTTGGTCACTTCCATCCACCACTTAAAATGATTATTTTAATTGGTGACAGTAACTTGTAAATTTTCACCATTTAAGTCTCACTCTAGTTGCATACATATGACATATCTTAATGCAAACTATTATACTAATTAACGCTTATTAATATAATTGGTGACTGTGATTCAGG
>JAOVYW010000093.1:1941600-1980370 GCA_025775045.1 Hiodon tergisus | reverse complement strand
CCTACTCTGAACAGGCAAATGCATTAAAGGGTGCATGTAAACCTGAAGGCCTTGGCGATCCTGCTGAATACTCTGGCATACACATGTGGGGCCAGAGGTTGGGCTGAGGGCACTGGGGGATTGGGCTGACGAGTCTGAACATCACAATCGGTCACAAGGACTTCCTCACAAAATATTGGGCGGCTAATTGCTCTAACAGCAGAAAATTACACTTGGCATTTTCGCTGAGGGCTGCTGCGGAGAAGAAAAAAAAGAGTAAGGCGGAAACTGCATGTTGCTGGAGCTGGCAGATTGAAGTGGGAGCGGAAGGGGGAGGTCAGCTATACTGGGCAGAGACAACACCACGGCACACAGAGATCAGCTTTGAAACCAGCCAGAAAAAGTTTATATAAACGGAAGCTTCTGCATGATTGATTTTATGAAAGCAGTTTTTGAACATTATGTCTCAAACGTATTTTCATTTCTATAGATACATTAAATTGTATGCAAATTGTGTGGAAAAGTAACTAATACAAATGTGATCCTCGATTATATATTTCTAAATATCGTATATTCACATCATATATCTATATCAATGTCATATTCAGTTATTTATAGAGTCACACATATACTAGGGTCATATTTACAGCCACCATTTATTAAATTATTTATTATCGCTTTAATTTAATTTAACCTTCTTATTATTTATTTGCTATTTATTTTTTTGCGCAAAAAAGCATTTTTGAACAACATTTCAATATACATTCTAATATATAATCTGAATATAATATATTTTTTCAGTCAAAAAGATCTGCATTTATATGACCATGATGTGCTCCAGCAGTTGAAGCAACTAGCCCGGCAAAGAATTATGTGGATGTGACAATAGATAAGAGGGTAAATATCGGCCAAAGGGAGCCGTCAGCAGTAAGGCTGTTAAATGAGAAAATGAAAACCTCCCAATCGATAAAACAAAGGAATGTTTGGATCTGTGGCTCCACAAATGCAGAGAATCCCATGGTGTTTGTCATTGTGGGGCTCAACCCGTGGCAAAGTTGCTGATTAACGGGCCCCCTGGCCCGGGAAGGCACCTGCCCTTGACACACTGATTCTAATTTATCGTTAACCTTCACATCTACGTGGAGAGACTTCATCAGGTTGTCAGAGTTCAATTTGGTGGCTGATGGTTGGCAGGGGTGGGGGTTTAGGAGTCATCATGCCATCAATCTATAAACCCTACATTAGAATTTATTTTATTACCTCAATTTTTAGGTATAGAAAAATTTGGTTGTGCTTGTAGCTGTGGCGACACACAAGAAAACAAGCCTGAATTCCACAATGTATAAAACATGCTAATGCCTACTTAAAGCATCTCCAAAACAAATGTTTTGGGCCACTTTGACATAACAAGGAACCTCATAATAAGGAAATAAATGACACAAAAATGAGGGCATAAGTTTTTTATTCATACCCCATGCCCATCAAGCAATATTTAGAGTAAAAATGTATATATTTTTTTACTGGTCAGTTTATTGGAAATATAAAAAAAAATGTGTAGAATAGAGTGTGTAGAATTATGTCAAGCATAATTGTCATTGGCTCTAGCACATTTATCTTCACAGTTCTTTAATCCAAAAACTGTTGGCTCAGGCTATGCCAATATATTCATAAATGTTCCTTGACAGTGGAGGCCGTTGTTTTTCAGCTAATTTATAGTGACCACATCAAAAGCCATTTATGCTTGTAAATGGGAAGTTGAAGTGATACAGACCTCTTGCTCCTTGCTGTCATATATAGAGAGATTTATATATATTTTATACACGATTGTTTTCTACTATCAAATAATGTATTTTTTAATGGAAAATAGATTAATCAAAAATCAGCAAGATCTTATCATTAAATTTGACCTCTTTTGATTAATGCTGTGTAAGTTTTAGTTCGTCCTTCAAAATGCACAAGAGAATAAAAAGTAAACAATTTTTTTTTGTTTTAAAAAATAATAATAATAATAATAATTTTGAGTTTTGCTATAAGTAACGTTTTGGGTTTGTGATGTTTTTTGTCTTCTTTTCTCCCTACCCAAACTGATTGAAAAGTGCCTAGTTCAACACAAAACTAATTAAAGGAAACAAATCGAAGGGGTGTGCACATAAATGTGCTCTCTGTCAGCTAGTATGCAGCTGAATGCTCACAACTCCAGGCTGTGGCTCCTTTCCAGTCAAGTGGAAGGAACAATTATGTAATGGTAATTGCCTGTCATTTATTTTTATTTTTTAATTGTAGAATCTTGACCATCCCTCCAGCAGTCACCTAAGACGTGGTAAGGAAGTGGACACGATATTTAAGCTTGCCACACTATTTAACAATATTTCTGTAATATGACAGCCGGGGACTGGTAAATTTAGTGCCAGGAGCTTTTTCATCCTTTGTCGTCCTATTAATGAAGTATCCAGACAACATGTTAATTCAAAATTATTCATTTATGAATTATTAACTTGGGTGTTGCTTTGAGCAACACTAAGGAAAACGGGCCCAGAAATTCTACATTCAAAGCAACTCACTGGAGTCTTCTAAACCCCCCTATGCTATACCCTGTACAGCTAAATGTTTAATCTACACGGGCATAAATCTACTGCCATCGTGATCACACGGGATAAAAGAAATGGTGCATGAATAATGATCCAGCTCTTTCTTAAGTCACAGCTTGACTCCAACTGGGCCCATGACAAGTATCCTGTTGTGCCCTCCAGAGAGAGAACGCAATATTGGAATTTCAGTATGGTGGCTCACACTGTTCTACCGTGGCAGTAATGATCTTTCTTAATGTCAATGACCTAGCCTTCAGAAGTTTGAGCCGCCAGTCATTGGGCAGATTTCCTTTTATCTAACTGGGGGCTAGGTCGTTTAAATCTTTAAAAATACCAGCAGTATGTAAGGCCATTTATAATAATAGGGAAAGCTGCTCTATCAGAAGGAACTAACTCTGGGGGGGAAACCTGGGATTACACTCTGGCCCTACAGTACATTTCAGCAATTCATTATCAATTATCTCTCTTAGCCTAAGACACTGTAATTTTCTGTCTACCAGCTGAATGGATCGTGTTAGCTATACTTAATAATTTCTCCGTAAACAGTGGTGTTGTTTATGTAGAAGTTTTAAATGGTTCATAATAATCTTTTTACTTCATAAAACAGCACAGTCTTTCCACTTGGTCTTCCACCATCTGTGTTATTAGCATAAGCTATGATTAGCTACCAATTAGCCTGACTGTTATATATGGGTGTGAAGGGATGATGGGTCCTGTCCTTGTGTTAATTTAGGAAAATTAATTAGATGTGACATACTTTAAAAGTTGTGTTTTTTGTAGCATTATTGGTGAAGGTGAAGGAACAACATAATTTGTGTTGATTAAACAATGGCGGCATTCTTACTAATTCAAAAAGGCTGGTGAAAGCTTAAATAAGGAGACATAATGCTACTCTTACCAATACTACTACTACTGATACTAATACTTCACTATAGCATTATTTCCACTGCATTATAGAAGGGGATAGTGTACTTATTCATCCCTCTTCTATGCAGAATCTCTCGATTAGTATAGAATCAGTTGTTGTGCTTCTGCTCTTCAGAGCAAAAATTAAATTAACCCTTACATTTGCAATTACTGCGATCAATTGCATTAGTCAGACCAGTTTATTCCCCATTTCTGCATGTTAACAAGTCGGGTATATATGCAACAGGTGACATGGCCTCCACAGAGGCCTGATCTCAACATCATCGAGGCTGTCTGGGATCACCTGCACAGAAATAAGTGAGATGGCTACAGTATAGTAATAGTAATAGATAACCTAGTACTAGTAGTTCTAAATGTACATTATACAATAGCCTACATTTCAATATTAGTAAAAAGAAAAAATTGCTCCACCTGCCTGTTAAGTTTTTCCGGATTAACATAAAACAGCCGGTGACAAAGTCAATGATAGGCCATGGAATTAATAAAAAATACTCATTTACTTCTTAACGGTCAACTTTTGCATTTAAATGTTGCTGTTCCCTCTGCTAAAACTCTCGCTGAACAAACCCCTATGCTTGCTGCGTTGTGGATATATCACCGTAGTACCGGCCAGCTCATTATCCAACAAAAGGGAATAAACGGAATTAAATGTTCTGACCTACTGTGAACGTGGCTGGCATTATCATAGCATCATCCCTCCACTGCTTTTCCAACTGGAATAAATTTAGTAAGTGCTGAGCTGCATGAAATGAAACAATCAAAATGAGTGTACTACCCTCCCCCCATACATTTATTTATGTATTTTTTCCAATCACAGAATTGTTGGATTTTGACTTTCATTAGTCGTATTGCCTGGCCGGGTCCAAAATAGATAATTGGAAGGCCATTGTATTAATGGCCTAAAAAGCTTCTCCAATGTGACCTTTACTGAATTATAAATAGGGCTTTGTCAGCTGACTGATGCAACTGGGCAGAGGTAATCTTTTCAAATGATTGATGACAGAGCCAATCCATGCTGTCTGGCAAATTTTTTCTTTTTTTATCTGAAAAAGGCATGTTTAGGTAATACATTTTCCTTGCGATTTACTAAGTGCATACTGAATGGTTGGTTCATATAAATAACAAAATAAGATAGATTATACAATCAGCTGAAGAAGTTCCTTCTTTCAATCACAAAATGGGAGCATGATTTTCCCTTCAAATGCTTGGGAGTCTTTTTTTCTTGAGTTTAACACCTCTTGAATGTGTTTTAGATCTTAGAGTGAAATTATTCCTATTAAAACTTTAAACTCCAATTTGTCATAAAAAGGAAAATAATAATATGGCCACATTTATTGTTCTTGCTTATTACAGACACAGAGTCAGGGAACATTTTCTACTTCTGAAGATAAAAGGACTGAATTTGCATTTCCGAGATTTGGCCTACCTCTCAGCATATGAACTAGAGATTTGGTTATGACCAGCAGTACAGGCCTAATATGTGTGTGTGAGGGGTACTGAATGGAAAAGCAGCAAGAGTGGTGGGGGAAAAAAAATGCAATGCAACGCCACAGCTCTGTCAGCCCTTTCAACGCTAGCACTCTGCTCCCAGCATCTGAGCAGTGACCAGAGTTTTAAATGAGGCCATTTTACCTTGCAAATGCAGCTTGCTTTCCGGGCTCTGCAGGAGAACAGAACTCACAGAGTCCAGATTATCGTAGCTGCTGCATCCCAGCGGGCCCGTGCGAGTCTCCGTCACCTGAAAGACAGCCAAGAGGACGTGAGCGGGCTGGGGTATTGGCTGACATGGAAAGTATTGTCGACATTTGATGTGAAAATGCCTGAATAGGGTTCCTGATTTTGTTTTGGCAATCGCAAAAAGTTATTAATGAGATCAAATTTCCCATCGTTATAATGGAAGAGGTAATGGTCAAAGGTTGTTACAGTTGAAACAATTCAAAACCAATTACTTCCAACAAAAAGTGAAATATTATATAATTCTTGCGTATTACGCAAAAATCTTTATTTTAGGTCACCAAGTCTAAAAATTATGTAATTAATGCTTATAAATACTTGAAGTATCATTTCATTCGTTCATTTGTTCATTTTTTTTTACCCTCTTTTCCAATTTTGGGTACACCAGAGCCTAAATAGACAGACATAGGGAGTGAGGCAGGGCCAGACATAAACAAACAGATGGACACAGGGGCATTTTTGCAGACACCAATCCACCTAACCCCCATGTCTTTAGACCGCAGAAGTCTTTGGATGACAAACAGAATTTGCAGACTCTGAGCCAGACTTGAATCCAGGACCCATGCTAACCCCCTACCCAATATACCACCATTACCATTATGGTCATATGTCTTGTCATAGAATTAAATTTTGAACGAAAATATAATATATTATTATTACCCGTAATATGAAATTCAAAAAAATGGGGCATTACTGGAAGCGGGTGAATACTTTTGCAGGGCACTGTATCAAGCTATTTAAAGGCCATTAGATCATCCCCACTCTCTTACATCTTCACATACTGTATGAGCTTAATTAAAAACCATGGATTAAAAAAAAAAAATCTTCCATACTTAACATTATTAATAAGCACAATAAGTATAAATCCATTATCCGTGATATTTAAATGGATAATGAACAAAGCTGTATCAACCGCCATTTTGAAAGGATTAGAAATTCTGGCACTCTTATGAAATCCCACAGCGGATGCCTTGAGTGGACAGGACATAATTCTCTTTCTTTTTAGTAAAGATGAATGAATGGATGTACTATATGCATATGAAACAAACCCCTCCGTCTAACTCTGAATCTGGCAAAATGTAAAAAAATTATTTTTTACCATCCTTTGCATAACATCTTTGGAAGAAGTAATTTTCTGAAGGGCACTGAGAATCTCCCAAGGTTATAAATAAAAGCAATTTAATGGCACCTTTATGTTTACGGGGAAATTCAAGGAGCTGTGTGTGCATTTAAAACATAATATTATTTCTAAAAATACTCTTGAATTGTGTGCAGCAAGAGATACTCAATTGTCTTAAAAACCAGAACAGTTCTTAATCTCTTTCTGATTATCAGATATTCAAAGCATTATGTTGATATTCTTATGTCACCTAAAGTTCCAATTCAATTTATTACCCTCAAAAACAAGATGCTTAAAACTATGTTGCTACTGGCATTTTGCAAAAATATACATTTTAATGAATGTTGATGCAAAAAAGGGCTATTAAAATATTTGTATTATCAAAAACAAAAGACCTACAATTATACTTTAAATTGTGGAAATATATAAAGGTTGAAAATGGGGAACTCTGACAGTGAAAGGACTAAAGGAGGCATACGTCCAAACATAAGACTAGAGTAGTGAGCTGTTGCCTCAGTGACTAGTTCATACATTAGCCATAGTCCATTCAATAATTTGGAAAACCTTGAGATGCCCGAACACAACCCAGGATTTGACCTATAAAAGATACATTTTCTTCAAACAAAAAAAACTGCCTGATATGATCTACAAACTCTAAAATACCGCCCTAAAATAACATTATATGAAATAAGAACAGATATTTGCCTGGTATATTAATACAATTTATAATGGCATGATGGTTCATTCTGATATCTTAAAACAGATTTTCAATCCTGTTTTCAAAACTAACCACTCATGCACTGAATTTTGTCACCCTAAATTTTAACAACCGCTGGATTCCACTTAAACAAATGTGAATGGAAAGGAGAGTGCATACATAATTATACCAATGTTTCGTAAACAATGTGCACATGGTTATTAATATTTTAAATGGGCGGGTCATCGCTCACTGTTCAGAATTAAACCTTCCTGTCATATTAACTGTCTTAAACAGCTTCCAGTGTAATGCCATGCAAATTTTTTAAGTTTAGATGTCAGGGCAAACCTCACTTTGAGGCACATTTTGAGTGCTTGCCAACTTTGAAGATATAATTGCACTGTGCATCTTCTAAAACCACCGAGACTACAGGCTCACACCTACAATTCCCAAATAAAAACTATGCCTATGCCATCCAAGAAATGTAACATTCTGAACGAATCACAGGCAGGCCAGAGTGCTAACATCTTGATTAATCTGATTCATAACCTGGGTAATCCACGTGACTAAAAGAATGCTGCAAACTCTGTTCTCCAACAGCATTCAAAAACGGTAGTCTACTCAAGATGGATTTCCTACAGCCAAACAAAAATGTACTATATCAAATTATAGAAATCCACTTTCATGGTATGGGGTGGGGGGCTGTGGGGGGCATGCAAGGAAGGTTGAGTTATTGAATCTATGGAACCTGCCAAGATGGACCCCTGAGGATTTGAATTATTTTAGCTGTATACCGTGCTCAAATTCCTTTTAGCTCATTGCTCATTCTTCCCCGGTATGATTGTGAGTGAAGATGTCTCCAGCAACTCTGTGCACTTATTTCATGATAGACACAGCTGGGGTGTATTTATTCAGAGACAAAGGAAGGTACATGGCTTTAGAAGCTTGTCCATGTTACCTCAAAGGATTCTCAGGTTTTCTGGCAAAAATATGATGTTAAAATATTATTTAGCAATTACTGTTATTATAACCTAAAGGTAGGTTGTGCACTGGGTTTCAAGATATTCAATAATTCATTTCTTAAGTGCAAAATTCTAATAATATTTCAGTCTCTGATGTAAGCTTACACAATCTGTCCCTTGGCAATCTTTTCCTGATCAGTTTTCTGTTTAGCATTTTATTGTATTGTAGCTGACCTGATTTTAATAGCGTAAACACTAAAATAAATTGAAAAAGCTTCCCTAATGATATTGTAATGTTATATGCTGTGAAAAAAAATTCAGATTTAGTTTGCACCAATGTCACTGGTAGACAGTTAGAACTTCCAGTATCTTCTTGTTGGCATGTAAGTTTTGTGTAAATAAATAAAAAATACAATAAATTTTTATTATTATTATTTTTTTATAAAATATGTGCAACTACACCATAAACAAGTGCGTTTTTATATAAGGATTGTAAAATATTTAAAACACATCACTATTTAATCTTACGTGTAACGCATTACATGGATGAAAACTGAATCACATGCAATATACTTTCCGCTTAAATTGTAAGTCCAAGTGCAGCTATTCCCATTATGAATACAGTACAGCAGTTTGTCTGAAGAAAAATGTCTGATAAAAGCAGCTTTGCAGTATTTAAGGTCCTGAAAGTCATGGAACACAAGAGCAAGTTATTTGTACTCTATTACCTCGGCATATATACAGCTATACAAATTGAATATATATGTATCTATAAGTTGCTTAGAATAAAATAATCAGTACAGCAGCTGAATGATAATTCTTCAAACCAATACAAATTAAAAATATTAGCATTAATGCATGTAGTGTAGTCTGCGGCTACAGTAGACTCAATGATAAAATCATAAAAATGTGCATTTGTTCTGCTGAGCTAGATGCTCCATTCACAGCTGCAAGAATGATACAGGACCACCATACCCCCAACAGCATAAACTGTGGCTGAATAAGGAATCAAGAGAATGAAGAGCATTATCAGAATGGTGTAACGCAGTTTTCAATCTGCTAATCACCTGTCACATTTTTAATCTCCTTTATTTAAATAATTCAGGCAGTGGGAAGTTATGGGAACCTCTTGACAGCATCTCTCAAGTCTGATGGCAACTCTGTGTTAAGCAGTAATGGCTAACATGTCAAATGCCTTTGCAGATTTCTTATTTACTTAAAAAGCAAAAGGAAACACATAGAGTCAAATCATCCTATCAAATAATTTTATAATTGCTATTTAACCTGATTTTTAAATGGGTACTTCCGACACCAATGCAACTTCCTGGGAGCTCTGGCCACGGTGAGATTCAAACGATTACATAGGTATTTTGTTTGTAGAGTAAATGCATTCAATGTTGGTGATGGCAGAATGTAATATGTCAAACTTTTATTGACTAAGCTGTGGATATTAACATTAGGCAGCTATTTCTCACCCTGACATGACATATATCATGGATTCTAAAACCTTTCCACTGCCCACAGGCATTTAAGGTAATCATTAGCAACGAGTATAATTTTTTAAACTATTTATATTACCCTATGTCTACAGATGATGCAGGTTTAACAAGGAGGGGACTTGGTAATGCCAAGCCTCATTTAAACAATTTCCCCCCAAAACGTTCAAGTATAAATGGTAAAATGAATGATTTGGCATAAGTTCACTTTTAACAATAAACTGAACAGATGGTGGCCTCCTACGTGGTTTGCCTGGGCACAGACTGATCCATATGAGCTGGATTTTGCAGGTTAGAATCCAGATAATGGCATTTTCTGGGCTTCTCTCTAACCATCATCTCCTGGTGGCTTCCCGGAGACCTGCAGGCTAACGGTGCCCTTGAGGGGACATACCTCTGTTCCAATTGGGTGCAAAGTATGAAAGAGATGGCTGGCTAGAAGGCATGTAAGATTGCCTCCACCTGTGTGGTGGCAGGATTCATAGGGCGGGGGGATTTTAAGTTACTTTTAACTTTTAAGGCTGTAAATGGGCTAGATCCCTCGTATCTTAAAGATATTATAGTCCTGTATGTCCCATCTAGATTTCTTTGCTCACAAGAGGCTGGGAATCTATTTACACCAAGAATAACCTAATCAAAATCTGGAGGAAGAGCATTTGCATATAAACACAACTATGGAATAGCCTCCCTAAATTTGAGCGTAGATATATGTAGCTGTGACCACTCAACGTTTCACTTTGAGTTTAATTTTTAAATTATTTGACATGAGATCACCCTGCTTCCATAGGTAAGCATTAACAATGTGCTATCTCTCTCTTTCGTGCAGTCACGTGAGGAATCCTAGAATGGCCTATACCAAAAAGCGCAGAGTCAGACTCACTTGTTGGATGCCTCCTTTCAGACTGTCAAATTTCTACCCCACTAGAGCTGCCCCAGTCAACTGTAAGTGCTGTTATTTTGGAATGGAAACATCTAGGAACCTCAGCTCGACAGCAAAGTACTACACCACATAAGCTCACAGAATGAGATTGTGTATTGTCTCTACTGGGTTGCAATTACTACCAAGTTCCAAACTCCCTCTAGAAGCAAGATCTGCTCATTGAAGAACTGTTCATTGGGTTTGGAGGATGCTAGAAAAACGCTGCCTGCCCGAATGCATAGTGAAAACTGTAAGATTTAGTGGAGGAAGAATAATGGTCTGGGGCTGTTTATCCTGTTTTTCATGGTTTCAGGCCGCTTAGTTCCAGTGAAGAGAAATCTTCATTCTACACAATTAAATGACATTCCAGACAATGCTGTGCTTCTAAATCTGAGGCACAGTTTGAGCAAGACTGCACAAAGCGACATCTATACAGAAATGTTTTGTCAAGATTAAAGTGGAAGAACTTGACTGGCTTGCAAAGAGCCCTGACCTCAACCCCATCTAACACCTATGGGATGAAATGGAATGCCAACTGCGAGCCAGACCTAATCACCCAACATCAGTGCCCAACCTCACTAATGCTCTTGTGGTTGAATGGGAGCACTCGCAGCAATGTTCCAGCATTCAGAGGAAAGCTTTCCCAGAAGAATAGAGGCTGGAACCAAATCAAAACATTTGCTACCCACTAATTGCAATTTACATGAGCAGGATAAATAAAATACAAACAAAAGAAATAAATTGTTATTGAATATAATTTAATTAAATGTGTTTAACAGGTTGTCAAAGTTTGGATTTGGGCCCAATCCTAGTGAGAAAATTACCTTAATATTACACTTTTGTTCTTCCCCACTTTCTGCTATTATATGTTTCAAAATTTAAAAGATAAAAGGCATTAGCCATTATAAATATGAAGCTTGTCATTTAAATACAGTATTTGAGGCAACTTTATCAGATCTTAAAGAAAAAAAAATACCTTGAGTAAAAAGCCATGTGCTTAAAAATTTATTCCAGCAGACTTGGTTGACGTCAAAATGAGATATATGACCTTGAAAAATTCACACAAATCCATTCACGGGTATGATCTTTGCACATGGATTTTTAATAATAATATTGAATTATATTAAAGTTTGCAGTCTCTAAATTAATTAGAAAAAATACTGTTTTCACCACATTATACAGTATCCATTTCCTTGATATTTCCTGGAATTAAAACTAGGCAATTTTTGCATAATTTACAATAATACAACCTTTCTTCATCAATAAACTACCAGTGCACATGACTACAAATCCAAAACATATCACTGTTTTGTGTACGAAAGCATTTAGCTTTCTTTTTTCCCTGAATGAATCAACAATTGTTTTAATATTCTTTTCTCTTTAAAATAATAAAACACAAAAATACTTGCTCTAAGATGACTAAATATCTGTAGCCAAATAAAAAGTTGTTTGAGCTGAATGATAATAACTTCCTGAAGGCGAACGCTACCTCTCAACTGCTGAAAGCAGAGGAATCATACTAGAATGTGAACAATGGACTCAGTAATGAACTGTCAGGACTAAAGCAAAACTGCAGAGAGATATTTTGCAGCCAGCTCTGGAGTGTGACCTATCAAAATTTATGAGATGCAGGTGTGGACTGGGCTGTGGCACCCATAACTTTCAGCAGATTACTTATGCTTCGGTTGTGGTGTTCTGTTGTGCAAGGAAGAAACCCAGGGGGATAAGTGATCCCATATCATAATGTGAAGGTGACAGAACTAAAGGCGCCTAGTGATATGCTGCATCCTGGCTTTCCACCTCAACCTGGGATGTAAGACAATTCTTTTCTGACACTATGTTAAGAGGTTTAGGAAATCTATCGTTAGATACCGCTGCGTTTTGTTCGGATAATAGTGGGTATGTCAGCCTGGCATAAATTTTGCTATCTTTTTTTCATTTGTGAATTCAGCAAGGAGCTTCATGTTGTTGAAACATTCATGATGGTAAACTCAAACATCTTCAATGATACCTCCAGGCCCCGTAAAAAACAACAACTGCGGTGAAACATCTTCATTTTGATTAGAATTTCGCTGTCGCCTAACCTCATGAACGGAGCAGTAAAATTAGAGGACATAAGGAGGAGGCCTGTGGGTTTAATAAATGAAGGAGGGACTTGCTGAGCCAATGATGCTTCTAGGGCCTTCCGTCTCACAACATTACATTGTATTTTTTTTTTCTTAAAAGTGTCAAGGTATGGAAGGAATGCAATATGAAAGTTGTGGTTTGGCTTTCATTTACAAGAAATTGGGAATGGAAGCACAACATTTTCTTAAATTGAGGGAAATTGTATGCATATTGAAAAGGGTTTTTTTTAAGTTAAAGCCAAATTGCGAAGCATATGAACAATACTCCTCTGGTGGGCATTTTGACTTGCACATCAGAGAGGAAATTCTCTGGAGTTTAATACTTTTGCAGCATGCGACACCTAGATTTTCTGCATTTGATAAGGGTGGTGGTAGGTGTTGTGCAGGAAATGGGGGTACGTTTAACAATATTTTTTTTGCCACTCATGGTCTTGAAGTCCGAGAAATACCTTAGCAAGAAATGTTAAGCATGCAGTGAATGTTATACATGTTTAATGTTAATGCATTTCTTTTTTGGCATAGGATTAGGTCCAAAATAAATTGGATTCTTTTCTCTGTTTGAATATATGGGAAGGCTTCCATGCATATGATACACTGCCTATTTTCAGCACACACATCAGATTTATAAAAGCTGACGGTAATGTAAATAGTTTTTCTGACAAAAAAAGCATGCATTGATATCTTTATTATATGCCATGGAAACCAGAATAAAGTTGAATTATTTTTATTTATTTATTTTTCACCCTTCTGTTGAAGACGATATGTCAGTTTTCTTCTGGAATATATACCTATACCTCCTATACCAACCTTTGTTATACTTTACTAAAATAAAACTTAATAATATAAAATAAAATAAAAGATTTTATCCAGTGATTTATCTTTTTTTTAAAGATCAATTGCCTTTCATTTATGGCTTAATGTGTTTCATTTATAATGCATTATATTTTGTGCTGCTTGTTCGACAGAGAACAGCCTCAATTTTTTAAATTTTGCCTTTTAAATTGCATGGCATACAGTGTTACTACCATTTGAACTATAACCATCTGAGAAACAAATGTGGCAAAATTCTATACTTACCATCTCTCTACCTTCTCATGACAAGCATTACGGAATTCATTTAGCTCCTTACAGTATGGACTGT
Source organism: Hiodon tergisus (assembly GCA_025775045.1). Taxonomy (NCBI): domain Eukaryota; kingdom Metazoa; phylum Chordata; class Actinopteri; order Hiodontiformes; family Hiodontidae; genus Hiodon; species Hiodon tergisus. The sequence goes on along the minus strand of JAOVYW010000093.1, from coordinate 1,966,681 downwards.
AAATATTGGATGTATTAAAAACATAACACATCGGGTCCTCTTGGCCCAAAGGAAGACATTAACATAAAAAATAAGCTGGGAATCAGTCTTACATAGTAGGAAAGCAAAGACAGTATTAATGTACAAAGCATTTAAAAGAAAAACTATCATGCACCATAAAATGTAGACTAGACTTTTGTCAGCATGCTCCATAAACTAACTGTACCTATGGTGTTGGTGCTGCCAAGAAAAAGGATTGTGACTTAATACCTGGCTGATAAAGGGAGCTGTACTTTCTGACAAAAGATTATCATTATCCTGCTTTCATGTGCAAAGGGAATGGTGTACTGACATTAAAGCAAATGAAAAGAGCAGAAACCTTAATGGCATTAGTGGAAATCTGAATCTCATGGAGCTTCCTCATGGTCAAATCCCGGTCTATGAAATATGAGGATGCCAGTTGGTGTAAGGCCTCAACGTTCTGTGTTGCGTTTATCATTTTTTTGTCCAGTTTGCTCTTGTCCATATACATGGTCAATGCCTCCTCACCTGTGGGGAAACAAAGCAAGAGGTTCTTTAAAAGAAACTGTTGAAAATAGGAAATTTGTGTTTTTAAGTTTTTAAAGACAAAAATATCAAAACCGTTTTGATCTACAATGAACCAAAAATGTAAATGTAGCACCTTATTTCACCTTAACTGATTCATTACACAGTAATAACATTATGACATGAATCATTCTGTTTCAATGAGACAGTGTCAGTTAATTACAACCAATTATTTGGTATATATAGTATTAATTCAACTTGGACAAGGTGCATCTGGTTGCACCTGTTATCACACTACTGGATGAGCTCATTCAGTCAAGAACCAGTTATGAGGAAAGATATAAACAAACCCGATATAGCTACTATGCTAACCATAAATCAGATCATTTATAATTTATAATAATTTATAAATACAAATAATTTCATCATGACTGGTTAGTGTTTGTTTGGGAACTGTTATTAAATATAATAGTGTCGTACCTATTTTTGTCTTTTAAAATAGTCTGTTTCTAAAATTAAAACTGTTCAAATTAAATAAAAAATGCTTTGATTTTGAATAAATTATATATATATATATTCAAAATCAAAGCAGGATATTCCACTCATCTCCCTTATACTTAATCCAAATTCAATGTGCATTTTGTGTGATATATTTGCCTTAGAACTGGTAAGGGGTAGACTAAATTGCTAAACTAAATAGCAATTCCTGAATTTTAAGCAAATAAGTGGGATATCTAGCAAAACTGAATAAAGCTAACAGATTTTTTAACATATTTTTCTATAGCCTACAAAGTGACTTGCCCATCTGCCATTGCATTCTGTTTTCTCAGGTCAGTCTGAAACGGTCACATGACCAGTTTCTCTTCACTGATTGGATATTGCATGCAATCAGATGCTTGAAGGGGGAACAGTTTGTGCAATGCATTGCAACCAGGTTGCAAGTGAATTTCATACAAATTGCAGTGGGTGCTACACAATTCAATAAAAGCTTCATGTGACACTACCTTAAGATTCGCACATTTAGGAATGCACTCACACAAGAACACATTCAGTACTAAGTCACATGCATGTGTACATTTGACAGAAAGATGTTTATTCATTACTCTGTGAGACATGTAAGCAAATTGTAAATAATTTTAAAATACAGGGATTGAGAACAGCGTGTTTTTCCACTTTGAAGGTAACAGCAAGGTGCCCGCAGTCTGCTTCTGGTCTCTGGTTTATCAGTTAATGTAGTGACAAACCATAATATGAAACTAAAAGATAAAGCTGAGTGACAACTGGAACATTATTCTTTCAAACACCCAGAAGGGGTGGTTAAAAATATAATTATTACATTTAAAAAATACATTTAAAAAGTCAAAGCAATGTAAAAGCAGGAAACCAACATAAATATTCTTTTATTTTAAATTTATGAATACCCAATTGTTTAGCTGTCTCGGTGAAGGAAGGAACTTTTCCACGCAGAAATTTGTTAATAAGTAGTGGTGGGGTGACATTGTTTTTTTGAGGGTTATTTTCTGATATTTGTCCATAATTAATATATTAGTTTGAAATCTTTTGAAAAAGCAATTAAATTAAAAATTAAAGTATACTTATAGTGTAAGACACAAAAAAAACAAAAAAAGCACTTGTTCTGAATATACTAATTTTATATGTATCAATGTTATATTCCACTATGTGTATTGTTTTCAACATTTTTATTACAGCAGTAATTTTTACTCCGTGATAAAATATTAGCATTTCTGATGTGTACAAACATTTAATTTTTATGTTTGAATAATTGTATAAAGTATTTGTTAGGATATTTTTCAAACCCCTGGAAACTATTGTACTTGACTATTGTACAACTAGAAAAAGGGATTACACAGCATTGCAAAAAAAGGGTAGATATTTCAAACAGTTTAAAGTTTTGTGTTACTGAAAAGTTCATTTGTTCCCATGGTCACTGAAGACTGCAATTTTTAGTTTTTTATGTTGTCGTTGCAAAATTTTATTCATTTCTTAGATGAGTAATCCAAACAATGTAACCACTTAGTAATTAACACTACCAATAGGATACATTGCAATAACGTGTCCTAAACATTATATTCAAAACACAATATTGAGCAACACAAACATGCCCGTTCATGTCAAGACATATTCCCGTATTTTCATTCCTGGATTTTTAAGTGATGTGGTTATATTGGGAAGACTTACGGACAAAAGCGATATCGAATTTAAGAGCCTTGTGGGATAGCATCATAATACTTCAGCTGATGAGGGAGGGGGATCTTTGCAGGTCCTGATCTAGTATAGCATATAGTTTATTATGTAACAGGGATTGGATTCCCACTGGGTCCTTACCTCCCAGGGTGCCGGAGATGAGGATGTGCGTGCCGTACTTCCTGATGATGGTGTCGATGAACTGCTGGGTGGAGGGGCGTCGGCCCAGCAGCCGCATGCTGCGTTGGAACTCCGGCATAAGCGGCACAGGGTTCCGGATCAGGTCCCTCCTCTCAATGGCCGTGTTCCTCACCTTCCAGCGTGCAAACTCTCTGTCAAAACAACACACAGTCCTCATGCAGAGGCAGCTAGGGGGCTCCACTTTCTTAAGCGAAAGACCACTACAAAACTTTTAATCTGCACTCATCTTAACATACAGTCAGCAGAATTATCTCTGGATTTTGAAATTTAAAATGCATTATGGGATTTAAGGCTTTTTCTCTTTTTAAAATTCTAGCAGTTATCAGGCAACCATCATTATTATGTAATTAACAGATTTTTATTTCTTATATTAAAAACAAATAATAATAAAAACTGATATTAAGGTTTTATTTATATGATAGTCCTTTGGTGATCTGTCAGAAATATTAAAACGCATCCTCGTCGACCTTATTTTCAAGCGGCAAAGAATAGATTTCACAATATTTATGCACAGAACTCGGCAGTACTCGCTTTCATTGCAAATATTACATTGTTTGGGACTACTATGGTAATATGAACACATCCCTTGGAAATTCAGAGTAGTGGGTATCTTCCTACAATTAAACCTACCAGCATGTAGAGGGCAGAGCCTTTTCGTATTCTATTTGACAGGTAATCAAACAATAGGAGAGGAGAAACTACTTCTAAAATTTTGTTAAATTACACACACGCGTACATTGTTTTCTTTCATTCCTCCCCTGGAATCATATTTTTATTGTGATGGAGGATTGGATGTACACTCCTTTTGAAAATTATTTAAATGTTTTTAATTTCAGCACTTCAATGGAGTAGAAACTAATTAATGCAAATTGCATGGTGTTCTGGCTTTGTATCAACAAATCTCAAGGTAAAGTGTAGCAGAAAATGAGACACATTAAGTCACCACATGAAATTTGTGCCATGAGGAGAGAAAAAAAAAAAAAAAACACCGGCTAAAAGGAAGCCTGGCCTAATTATGAATGAATCTGAAACTGCTAGATATGTACAGAAAACCACAGTATTCCTGTGCGAACAGTATACTCCGCATAGTCTCTCGGTATGGTTTAGCATCAGAAGTACTCATGGCAGATACATACAATGGGGTTTGAGTCATCATGGGGTGATCACCAGTACATATTTGATTTCCACATTTATTGCACAATATCTGTTCTATAGATATGAATGCAGCTTTTAGTCAAACAATTCTTTCCCAAATTCTTCTGCACACTCACATACATTATGTACAGAAAATACTTGTATTACTATCTTCTATAAACTATATTACAACTGCCACGTGGTGTAAAGCCAAAAACAAACCCAAGCGCCGCTTCAAATAATAAACATGATTTTAATTAACTAAGTTTTTAAACAAACTATAAAAGGGAAAGGAGGTGATCAAACAAGTGCACATGGGTCTGTGGAATGGTAATTGAATAATTGGTTGACAAGAGCTAGAAGTTGTGACTGAAAACAAAGAGTAAGGCAAACTGTGACAACAGCTATTAAGTAGAACTTAATGAACTTAATAAATCTTGAAATAGAAAGATACTGAAATACTGTACTTGTCTTTATGTCAAAATTGCAACGGAAGCAGGAATGATATACTATAATTATATATAATCATATTTTAAAACATTAATATATAGGTCAATCAAATGCTACATGGCTGTGAGACAGTGCGACAGTGTGTGCAGAATCAATAAACCTTCCGCAAATATAATGAGCATGCCATAAAAGTCTGTAGTAATGCAAGTCTGATTCATTTAATTACTGAATTAATAAAAATTGTGGTCATCCCAACTTATTCTGGAATACTCTCTCAGAGTATACGATGTAAATTTACAAAATTGGCATGTGCAGAAGTCATTTGTATATTAGTCCATATGCCTAGGGTAGGCAGATGGGACTTGGGATATGATTCAGTGACGCATTCCTTGGTTAAAAGCCCAACTTAATGACCTAATGTGTGTAATTTGCCATTACAATGCCATAAGACTGATAATGGTGCAAGAAGATCAGGATGCTGAGTAGTGGGTGGAAGATGACAGTGAAGAACAGCCTGAAACAGTAAAATTATATAATTGATTTAACGGGAATGGAAATAGTCATTTCAGGTAAAGCTAAAACATAAAGTTAAGATTTTGTGCAGATTTTGATCTCATGTGACAGCTTCAAATAATTAGTAAATCATGCATACTAAATAAGATTACTGATTAGTAAATAATATTGGTTAATATATAATGGATTAGTAAATAATGCATGATAAACAGAAAATTACTGAACAGACCTAAAGAACATGTCGCTGAAGTGTGTTTTTTATGAAGTAAACTTTTGCCCTCAGCAATTAAAATGCACAGACACACCTAATCTCTTCTGGCCCAGGAAATTTTGGAAAGATTTTTTCTATTTGTAATGTAGGCTAAAGGGATTAAGGGTATCTATCATAAATGTGGTAAATGTATGTGCCTTTGTTTGTCAAATATTTCAGTGGATCGAAAAACATCTGTAAAGTGCTTTATGTTTTAATTCACCATTTGCTGGCACAATGTATTATTGAACTTGTTTGCTTGGGGGGGGGGGGGAAACAAGTCTTCTGAGTGCTTGGATGCTCTGTGAGACAGCTAAATAATTAAGAACATTCAGTTTAAACTCTTTAGGTTTGAACAAGAACAAGCTTGCTGCAGTCTAATTTCCGTAATGAGAAAGTGGTAGCTTCAGACACGTTCACTCCTATACCAGGCACAAAGGCTCAACAGGAGGGAAGACAAAAATCACATGCTGAATGCACACTCTTCAATTAACTATCATCCTCACTGAGAGAAATGTTACTAACAGTCTACTTCTAATTAGATTGCAGATCAGTAAATTTAGTTCAAACCATACATGGGCAAAAAATGGTTTGGGTATTTTTCCAGTGCGTAGGACAGATCATTTCAATCTCAGTAAATCTAAAAGCAATTCAAATTTGCATTTTGATAATAATAATATTATAGCTGACAGGGACTGCCTGTATCCTCATAATAATTAATAAATAAATAAACAATGTTCAAATTGTAATTGTTCAGAGTTACCCTGTATGATACACTACAATTAGGCCCCTTTAACACTGTATAGTAAAATCGATGGCATTTACGACAACAACAAAAAATTGTTTCGTTCTTTTAAGCAATGGCTCTGAACATTGTCTGAAAAATCTTCTGGAACATAAAATTAGTACACCTTATACGGAGTATGGCTCACAAAGCTATTTACAAAACCCAGACATACCAGTCTAGGGCCTAAATCCCAGCCATTGCGAGCTGCACTATCTGTAGGTTTTCAGACAATAGGTGAGGTTATATCAAATCAAAATAATGATTTAATGATTTTGATTAATTAAGAGGTGAGGTGGAAGGAAAGCCACAGACACTGTGGCTCAGGAGGAGCAGGATTTATGTCTGAAAATTAGAGAGATTTGCATGCATTCCCAAAAATCCCTTTTGCATGAAGGCAATTGCATATAAACATATTTTTGCCAATTTAAAGCACATTTAAACCTTTGTAAATAGTCAAACTATCCAGTGTCCTTGTGCACTTGCATGAAAACAACCTTACGTTTATGTCTAAACATTTTTTGCATGCAACAAGCTATGGAATAAATATGATAAAATGTTTCCTCCAAGAGATGGTAGTAAATGACAGATTTCATCAGTTAAAGGCAAAATATTGGTATAGATTTTTAAAAAAACTTAAAAATAGGTGGCACAGTGGTATTACGTAGTTCCATGTTTTAATTATTTCTAGAAATTTAGAATAATTACATACACCTCCTAATTACTTATAATGTATCTGGTGTTTGTTTTTTCTTCTTCTATTTTGTTCAACTGAGTACTGTTTAATCAATAACATGCTAATAGGTGATTTAAATAATACAGTCAGGTCATGCCTCCAGTACCGGACTCATCCATAATGCACGACAACTATGACCCCCGTAATGGACATCTTGTGACCTTACCTGAGCTGCAAAATCCTGCTGAAGATTACTCATCCATAACGCAACTTTAACGCCAATTAAAGAACTAATTAAAAAATAAGAAGCATTTATAAAATGCAGTGGAGTTGCTATGGCAATTAAATCCAGATCGTCACATGATGCTTTTTTATTTTGCTTTTTTTACTTAGTTTGGGACCAAATCAAAAATTTGACAACCCGCTACACATTTTCTTTTTAAGAGTGGAATAAATAAGATCAGGACCATAACTTTGTCAGTGTCCGAATATTTATTATTAATTTAGCTGTCGACCACAGCATATTGGAGTTGAAATTACATAATATGCAGACTTTCAGTTTTAATTTGAGCGTATTTACATCCAAATTGGATGAACAGTGTAGGAATTACAGCACTTTATATGTGGTTCACCCCTATTTAAGGGGCCAAAAGTAATTGGACGAATTAAATTGTGAGTTTCAATACTTAGTTGGAAACTCTAATCTGGTCTTCCTGTTTTTGGGGCTTACATGTTGTGGTAAACCCTCTGTATTTACTCTGTCGAAGTCTTCTCTTTAGTGTTGACTTTGACACAGATGCCTACCTCCTGGAGGGTGTTCTTGATCTGGCCAACAGGGGCTTCTCTTCACCAAGGATCACATTCTTCTGTCATCCACCACAGTTGTTTTCCATGGTCTTCCAGGCTTTTGGTGTTCCTGAGCCCACCAGTGCGTTCTTTCTTTTTAAGAATACACCACATAGTGATTTTCCTCTCTCTGATGGGGTTGTTTTGATTTCTCAGCCTAATGATGGCTTGACTCACTGGCAGTGACAGCTCTTTTAACTTCATATTGAGGGTTAACTGCAACAGATTCCAAACGCAAATGCCACATTTTAAATCAAATCTAGACCTTTTATCAGCTTACTTGTAATTTAATTAATGAGGGAAGAACAGCCAACTGTCCAATTACTTTTTAATTTTATGGACCTGATTATAATTATTTTGACATTACTGAAGGGTATGCCTTAAATTGAAAGTCCAAAAGTTTTGAACCATTGAGATTTATAAACACTTGCACTCCCGAAAAGCCCCATAGGAGAGTGGTGGTCCCTTATTTAAAGGAAAGTGGATTTACCCAGTCAATACAAATTAAATGTCCTCTATTTTTTGTTAGAATGTGTTCTTAAATTCCTATCCAAAACATCCTAACAACCTAAATTATGGTTTGTATGCATGCTGTAATTTCTTGGAAGTGTAGGCACACCAACCCTATATACAAACACATTTCTCATACTTTAATATTTTTACTTAAAAAGGGTTATTTTGTTGATGGGGACTGCCTGTATCCTCATTCCACTCTTGGACTGAAGAGATCCGAAGCATCATAGGTGGAAAAACACCAAATCATTCTTTTTTTTGTCAACTGAATTTTCTAATTTATTTTGCTCATTTGATATTTGTTTGGTGGGAGACCAAGAAAAAACGCTCCAGATTGAGTTTCTAAAAAAAACATGATAAACTAAAAGGTGAATATACATCAGAGCATTTCAAACCGTGGCTTTAAAAAAAAAAGACAGACAATTTAGGCAACAGCCTACTGATGAGAAACATTTTGCAAGATATTGGAGGGATGATAAATTCCATTCCAGAGACCTGATAACCAAGTTCAATAAATAAGGATGCCCAGAGCCTGGCTGTGGGGAGAAATGGGAACATTTGAAACTGTCAATAGACATTTGAGCCAACTGTCCTTTCTTGTCACCCCTTCCTGGACCGCCTTCGCCTCTGCAGCAACTGAGTACTGTGCCCTTTTGCGTGACCCTTTCTCTTGCCTCCAATTCCAATATTGCATTCCTCTGCTGCTGCCTGATTGGGAGCCCTACCAGGTTTTCATATTCGCAAGACAGCCAAAGCAAAACCATAAATCAAATGGCAGCAGATACAATTGAATTCTGGGATGATTTCGAGCCACTAGGCCCTTCATACATATTATAGAATAAATCTTAATCCAATACCTTTCAGGGGGGCCGTGCAGAAATCAATGCATCTCGTATTCATGGCCTGCTTTCCTTCGAAAGGGTGAAGGTATCTCTTTGCACAACACAGAGAGTGATAAAAAAAAATTTGGGCTATTTTTGCTTCACTTCATGTGTTTAATCCTCTCTGCATACTATAACAGAGAATGACATTGTAGAGAAAATTACAAATCATTAAGTAAATTCTAAACCTATTTGTTTTATGTTTAATTCTGAGTAACAGTCGATTTACACGATAAATGATTTTAAAATGCATTTGAATCGTGACCTTTCATTCTGCTTGTTTTAAAGTATTCACTGAACAAGGACGTTCTTTTAACGGTTTCCATGAAGTATTCCTTGCATACCATATTTCATAATGTGCTTACTGTGTCTGACAGCTGGTATTACCACAATACAACGACTTGATAATCGCATTTATACGGGGATGAAACTAGACATGAATTGGACTTTAAAGTGCAGTACGTGTAGGGTGCTTGAACAAATCACATACTGTCACTTGGGTCTTCACGTATCATTGCTAAAATATCTGTGGTATTCCATGAACCTTTCATGTTTTAACCTCACAGTAATATGAACCAGTGTGTGGTTTGTTGACTCATTGAACCACTGTTTGACAGCGGTATATTTATTGAGTTGACGCACTGGCCACTAACAGATAATATGAAATCAACCACAGTAATTAATTGTCACTTTTTCAGCGCAGAAAAACTTTTCCTCTTGCAGAAGTATGCTTGGATTTAAAAAACTCTCAAAAATATCCATCCACCTGAGGAGCTAAAATCAGTTTTTTTCAGCTGCATAGAAAAAATAAAGCTTTATTGTAGATATCAAACAACATTTATGTTTACTATTTACAAGTTAAATGCTTCTAGTTGCATGAATTTATTTCTGGGTTACTCAGTGAGCTGGCATTAAATGTATAATTTACCACAAATGTGTACAAATGAGCATTCTCTCAGTTAAGTCTTCTAAATATATACATTTAAACTTTTACCACAGTATATTGGGTTTGAGAGCCTTAAACTATGCATTTAAGCTAAATCAAATAACGTGCCAGTCAGATAAATAAATTTAAACACAACTGTAACACCATACCTGGCCCCTCACCATGTAGGAACTTAGCCTTTTAGACTACAAACACTATGAAAATCATACAGCACTCTTGGTTGGTAAAGAGCCAGCTTCCTTGGCCATTAAAAATTAAAATATGAATTATAAAGCAAAATAAAATTGACTGAACACTATAAGCTCATGTCACTGTCTGATTGTGACCGGGAGATGACAGAAACAGAGAAATCATCTCCCGTACGTTTTCCTGGGCTCCTACAGGTTGGCAGTACCAGTGAGACTGTGCTGAACCTCTCATTCGGCTGTGTAGCCTGCAGAGTGCATAAAAGACTGCCTCAAAGCGACTAGTATTGGAGGAGACTGGCCGTACTTCCTCACCATCCCCTGTGGGTGGCAGCAGGATTTCTGGTGATGTGCCTAAATGCTCTAGTACAATTTAAAATAAATAAAAATTCCATATTTATAAAAAGGGGGGAAAATATTAATAAAATCTTCGTCAAAAAGCAGAGATGTGTAGGGAATATACACAGCAAGAAAAAGAAAAAGAAAAACATACCAGATGTATTTATTATTCCACAGCTAGTGTTACAGCTAGGGATTTTTTTTTTTTTTTGGCTGAGACTATTTCTGCATTCCGTTCAGAAATTTAACCTTGCTGATATTTACCCCATCTACTTCCAAAAAGTCTTTAGTCTGCAAAACGCCTACTGCATCAAGAAAAGGGGGTGTAACGAAACTGACTCATGCAATAAGTGTATTCTACTATCATGCCGCTGCTTTTCAAAAAGCTCTCCCTATGATGCTTCCGTGGGCAATCTGGATACTCAGATAAGCGGGCTGGTGCTGCGCTTGGATTTCACCAGAATGGCAGGCGTGCTGACGGAAGCTCCCTCAGTGCCTTACTTTCTGTGCGCTCCAGGCGTTGATGCAGCACGGACAGAACCGCTGCCGCAAATGGCAGGACATTTAACTTTCAGCAGCGTAAGAATGGGCCTGGTCAAGGAAAGTGACACTGCTGCAGTTCGTTCAGGCACTTCAGTGCAGCGGCAGTGTGGTTGTTTGTACCTTATGGGACAGAGCAAGGACCGCCAATGCATGTCAGTAATTGAATAATTATTCAGGCTGTACGGCATATAAACAAGCCAACTCGCACCAATGTCATGACAGGCTCCTGCAAGCAGAGCAATATTTGAAGTCACAGGGCAATCTAAGGTGGATTTTTTTTCACTCTTTTGTATACAACTTTAGTATCGGTCTCATCTATAATTTATACCATTGATTTATCCCACCGCAGTTTATTTAACAACATACACAAAGTGCCCACACCCACTCAGAACTTTGTACTACTTTAGACATAAAAACTTTACTGTACTGTATTAACATTTTCCAAGCCCCACATGAAAGCCAAAATCACACCAAGTGCTTTGAAATCAAGGCATTTGATTGGATTACAACAGTTGTGTATTTGGCTAAGTTAAAAGTAAGATGAGAAAAGCAACGCAATGACTGTGTTCAATGACCGTCTGATCATTTAATATCAGGCAGAGGTACAACGGGGTCAAGACAACACCAGCATCAAAAAACAATGCAAAATGTTGGTAGCCAAAACAGGTAAATTCACAAACCAGGATCTACTACAAAAATGGGTCAAAATAGTCCAAATACAAACAGCTCACACTCACAAGTTCATGTACAAGTACAAGTATGAGCACGAGCTCAAAGCCAGCGTCAGGCTGATCGAATTTAAGAGGTGGGGCGAATATATTATTGTAAAAAAAGGTAATCTAATTCTGGATGAGAGTATCTGTTAAGAAACGTAAAGATAAAGTGTCTGTTTTATGTATTTAGTATTTTAAAAAATGGCCCCAACATTAAGTCCAAGATGTGCTAAGGTCATTCAAACACAGAATGTATTAATGCACCCAAGACATCTTTCTCATCTCACTTGTTTTATCATTATGTATTACCACAGCTGTAGCAAGCAATTTTCAACAAAGTAAAAACAGTCTTCAGATCAGTTTCTTTATATGGCACGCAATGAATTCGTTTAGAAGCTGAATGAAGTTAGTGTTATATCTAAAATGACATTAACGCTAATGTAAAGTATATTAAAGCGCAGAGGTTAATATTGAATGCCTTTATGCATTTGTGGTTGAATATTGCTGTATTCCTCAATTACTGCACTAATAAAAAAATAAAATAAAAAAAAACCTTTATGGTTTGTAAGATTTTTTTTTTCCCCTCTTGATATAACATGCTATAAATTAATACATAAATTTAAAATATCAGGAATTTAAATAACTAATTAACATTCTGAGCATATTTATTCTTTTTAAGGGGGAAAGTTCAAGTACTTGGCTCTTTTGCAGAGTAATTTGTTTTGGAATCAGGGTCACACGTTGCTAATCTCTCCAACATGCATGTGGCACGTGTGTGCTTCTCTGCTGTGAAAATTAGTCAGTGCTTAACCCTGAAACACTTTCCAGCCCAGCTTCTCAACTAATTACCAGTTCTTCCCGGTAGTAATTAACTAATCCCCGGTGGGGGATGATTATCAGAGGTTTGAAATGGAAGTGACATAATTCCCCGCACGGCTCTTCGTCGAGATCCCATTTCATCGGTGCCTTCCCTTAGAAATGATTCTGAATGTGGCCTATATTGGGATAGGTATAAGATATCACAAGCTTCATGTGCATGACCTTGCAGGTGAGAGAGAAGCAGCAGTGGTTCTCACAAGCGCATTCGACCCACATGGAGAGAGCGGTTTCAGGATGTGTGTTCATGTGTGACCTCCACAGCGCCGCATCTCGCTCGCTGGCCCCCACGTGAGATGACCGCCCCGATGTGTGAAATGGGAGCCCGTAATTCTCCCTCACCTTGACTCTGACCCACCCACCCACCCAACCTGCCTGCTCCTCTGCTGCAGATAACATGGAGATCTCTGCGGAAACTGCACCACAGTTCCCAGTCTTGTGGTTCAAGTCTTACTCCTGCAAACCGGCTCAGAGTCCACAATGAACCTTGTTGGAGGTGACACGTGATTGGTTTCCATGATTACTGATGCAGCTCTTTCGACAGAGGATACAAAGCAACCCTTTCATTTTTTAAGGTGAGCCCAATAATGTCTCTGGCTCAGAGACAGTCCACTATTGATGCCTCTCACTGTGTACTTAGTGGTGGATCCTCAAAACTCTTGTGTTTTCTTAACAAACTACCTGCATCTCTAGGGCTGCAATTATTTTTAAATATACTAATTGTGATTTTCCCCCCCTCGTAGCAAGAGTCACAGAGTGAACCTTGAAGGAGGAGGAGACCTGATGAGAATACGAAGCAACCTTATAATAGCAAAACCTGAAGTTCCAGTTATTCTAGAATTATAATTTAAAAAATAATAATATAATTCTACTTTTGTCTTAATAACCACCAAAACAATTTAGTTTGCAACCGAAATTTCCAATTTCTTGCTATTGTTTCTAGGTAAAATAATTACACGTATACCAATACTAGTAATTGTTATGGACAGGTGGGCGATTATCACCTGCAGCAGTTAAAAGTTCTCAGGGCGGCAAGACAGGAATCTAACTAGGGGTGATATAGTCAGCATACATGTGATACTGTGTTTACAGTTAATGCGGGATTTATGTGTTTGTTTTGATGTATAACTTTGGTGTTAAAAGGATACAAAGCATTAAAATGTCAAAAAAGCAAGCTCCAGCGCCTGGGTCTGGGACAAACAAGCTCCAACATGTATGTAGAACAAAATACTTATATAGTAAATCATATATGTTAAAACTACATTCATATATAAGCAATCAAGCAGTATAAAAATAGAAGGTTAGAAGAAATAAAATAATCTTTGTGTTTAAGGAATCACCTCTTGGGTTTATTGAACGGTTCACAACCTGAGGAAATTGGTTCTTATAGGACCACAGGTTACATCATAAAGAACTGGTTAAGGAACTGGAGTTTCAAACGGCAGGTCAAAGGTTTAGATCCCAGGAGGCACATTGGTATGATACAAAATAATGTGTTTAAGTACTTTTAAAACATCAGCGATATTACTTGCCCAGTAGAAAAATGTGGCTGTGCTTGCAGTCCATTTAAAAAAAAACATTTACCATTAATTAAAATAGCTGCTTTATTGATCATGTAAATTCATACTGATTTGTTTCAGCTACATGATCAGCTACTTTCTCAATTTCTTTTAAATAAAGATAATGCCAATGCACAACAAAAATGTAACACAGACAGGTACTTACTGGTACTCTCGCACCTTTTTGAAATAGAAATAAAATAAATGCAACTTGGTGTCATTAGTAGTATGAGAAGATATAAGCTCTCAAATCACACATTCCACAAGTTTTACACAATCTGAAATCCAACACTGTGCTATGCTTTAGCTAGGCCACGCATTAATCTGTTCATTCATTCATCCGTTCATCTGGTGCCTAACCTGGCAGACACAGTGTGTGAGGCAGGGTACACCCAGGACTTTTATATACACTTTAAGCTTTTAACTATGCTCTGAAAGATGTAGTTAGAGGGAAATCAACCCTGAGTTGTACATTTTCTTGACTAGAATGTCTAAAAAAATAATACAATTAAGGATCCTGCTGGTAGTTTGGTAATAGGTAAGCTCTAATGAAATGTCTGCTTGACATTGTGGAAAACAAAATAAGTGATGCATTGAAAGCATTTAATTTTTTTCTTTCAGCGCAAAATGATTAAGTGCAGGGTCCTAAAGATGTCTATTAAGTTTACAGGTACAAAATAGAGATCAGAATTGGCAGAGGGAGCTGAGGGAGAGTCAGAGAAAGTAAATATATTGGAGTGTGCATATGAGACTCTGAGGGAAAAAAAGTGGAGGGATATAAAAGAGCGAGCAAGGCAGTACCAACAGATTGACAAGAAAATAAATCAATAAAGGGAGAATTTAAGAGGGCTGACGACTCTGGGGAACAAGGTTCTGGCAGAGGGTGACAGGAGGAGAAGGTGGGGGGGGGGGATGCATGGCGAAGAGGAGACTAAATGATTATAGCAATAAATGGGCATAATGGGATAGAAACCAATCAGGTCACAATAAAATAATGCCCTGATGACATGCAGCTCTGTAGGTACGAAGGGGCGGAGCAGATGATATGTGAATGCGGGGTAAAATAGTAGTAGCCAGACACAGCAAGCTAAAAGGTATTTGATAGCCTGATAGATCCTTCATACACTGTAGTGTTAAGTATTTATCATTTCAGGGATGCTTTTCAAAACCATATAACAAGATAACAAGAGTTAGATATATAAAAAGTATAAAACATAAAATACATTTAATTGGAATAGGACCAGTACCCACGTTTCCCACAAAATATAAATATAATAATGAAGGACAAACCAAAGTGACTTTTGTAGCATGGTTTAGAGGCACACAAAAATCAAGATGACAATGGACCAGTCTAATCACAACCAGAAGGATGCAATGCATATAAAGAGAAGGGTTGCGAGTTTAGAAGTTATATGTGCGTAATTCAGCTTTTTAGGAAACTGACTGGCAATTCTTTCTTTTCAAATTCACCTGAAAAGCAAGAAGGGATTTATGAAGAACTGAAGGACAAATGAATGAGGATTGGATAAGAATAAACAGTCACACTTTTAGAAATCTCAGTTGGACTGGGTAGAAAACCACCAGAAACGGATAGCCGTGTTCAAAAATATAAATTATCTATCTAACCACTACGCATGCTCTTCGTAAAAACGCAAAATTGGTGCAAGGGCTAGGCGATATGGCCAAAAAACTGTAGAAGAGCTGCTGAGTATGAAATAATCTCCTTTTTCTTTTTTAAGAATCCCCTTTTACAATATAAAAGTTTTTCTGTACAGAGCAATAAAAACCCCAAAATTGCATCACGTTGCTCAGAATCAGTGGGTTTGGGAATTGTGAGTGTTGTAGAGTATTTATTTTTAGTTTATACAGAAATGTATTTGTTTTATCTGCATTTTGATCTCAAGCACATTTCAAACAGTGTTTTAAACCATTGATATAAGCGTATTTATTCTTTACTGATCACTCACTTTCATTTTTAACCAAACCAGAAGTGTAATTGGTGCTTATTGTTGCTGGAAGAACGAAGGTTTGTTTAATAAAAGATTTTATAAGAAAACCTTGTCTTTCCAGTGAATATTTTGAAAGCTCTCCGGTGTCCAATCTGTAGAATGATCATTTAGGGGAATGCTGCAAATGAAATGGGCAAAGTATAGATGATCAATTAAATTAAATGATGGTGTAGTGTTATGGAAAAAAATAGTTTCTGGTGAAAACAGCAAAACAGCTTGCAAGACTGGCTTGACTCCTTCAACACATGCTTGGATGAAGTAAGAATTTGGTTTATGCCAATATCGATATCGGTGCCGCAAAAAGTTGGATCATTATCGTTAACTTTTTACTGCTCAGCACTAATTAAGGGCAATGTAAAATTCTGTAAAACATTAAGGACTCTCATGTGATTGCATACTCCCTGTATCATTATTTTGAGAAATAAGGAAATTCCTCCTTGGTCATAAATATTCTCAGTCCATTTCCTACAAATAAGGTGTTCAGACTCTCTTTGATTACAGTACAGTACTGATATGGTGCCTATAAAGTGCTTTAATGAAAGAATTTGCATTTATATTGTTTTTTTTTTCCCTCATTCTCATGAGTGAGGATGACAGCTTCATAACACTGACCAAAAAAACACAGATCAACAACATAGTCAACCTTGCAAAGCAGGTCCAACCATCTGAGAGTAGAATCCTGTCTTAACAAAACTAACCATTTGGACACTTAGATCATAAAATTGTTCCTTGTCATTCAGCCAGCCTTATCCAGAGAAAAGCTTTTAACAACACATTGTCAGCTTTGAAATCTATGCAAAAAATATTGCAATTTTTATTTTATTTTTTATCTGTATATGTGTATACAAAATGAAAGATGTAGTGGTTTACTCAAAAGAAAAAAACGCATTTAGTAAAGTAATTATAGAGCAACCAACCAAGGTGCCAAGTATGTGTTTCTCCTTCAAACCGCTGACCTTTTCATCAGGGCTGAGCTCACACATGCTGAAAGGCCTCAGGCCTCCAGGTACAGACTGAAAATAAGGTTGCATTTCTGGGCTGCAACAGACCTGAAAATAGGCTGTTGCCGAACAGGTCGAAATTGGCTGGCTGGTATAATGCTTCCTGTAATTTATCTTTATAATAAGGGCGGGAATACCGTCTCTTCTTGGAAATCTAATTTAATAAGCCTGTGTCTAAATAATGCAGGCAGACCCCTGGGGGGGGGGGGGGGGTGGCTGTTTACTCGTACTCTTTACCATTGCCTGCTTATTCAGTTTAGACAGCAAAAGGAGAGAAAAAAAAAGTGATGAGATGATTTAGTTCATGTCTGATTATACAACTAATTTATATACACCCGTTTCACAAATATCGCAGCACAATTCGTACAGTCAATGTAAGCTGAAGTTGACTTTGGTTGAAATTTAGATAGAGATTTGATGTTGAGCTATTTCCTGGAAAAACTAAATAAATTAATGATTCAATAAATAAATATAAGTTGAAATAAATAAATTATAATATTATAATCTTTATTTTAAATAGTGCTTCTCATAAATGAGTATCACAACGTGCTTCGTAAAATACCAATAAAAAGTATTACTGAAATAAGCTTCCCAAAAATAATTTGGAAGTTGCTCAGTAATATTTGATTTACTTTTAACCACACTGAGGAGAAGCAATGATAAGGTTAATAAATTGTAAGCCGACTTTTCTTTATTGACTTTGCATAACTGTAAATAGCGTTTTTAATGTTTTGATCGCTTTTGTTAAAAATGAGCTCCCGAACTTTTGGGCTGGACTAGAGTTACTCCTGTATGTGGTTTTAAAGCAAATAAGAACAATAGCTACCTATCGTAATATTAATATTAATAGGCAAATTATTCCATGGTTTAGTTTTGATTTTAAATAAATAATTCCTTTGGGTAATTCTTTGACAATAAAGTGAATACAAAGTAGTTCTCTGGGTTTAATGGTGGGTGTCCAACTTATAGCATCGGTGTTGCAGGCAAATTAATCAAGAAAACTGATTATCCAATTGGAAGTAATATTCCGACTATTATCTTTTATAGACGGAATTCCGCAGTGTGTGTCAATGTGCATTTTTCTAGGTGAGTGTTATTACGGAAAATATATTTCAACATTCATTTATTTAATGAACCATTTATTATTATTATTATTATTATTATTATTATTACTATTATTATTATTATTATTATTACTTATGGCAAATCACTGGGAAAAGGGGGAGAGGAGGAGGAGCTGAGCTTCCCTGTCCGAGACCATGAATGCGCCCATTTATTGGGTTATTGGGGAGCTATCATCTCTACCTTGTCCATATTGTAAATTTGTGCCAAGTGCAGGGATTAAAATAGAACCAGCCAGTCTCAGGGCTGCAAGAGTAGAACCCTTTTTTTTTAAGGGCAAATTATCCAATGGTAGAGTGAAACACCCACGATTACAATCACTCAATCACTTACTTAGCGGCCAGATTACTAGGTATACCCATCTAGTACCAGGCTGGACTACCCTTTGTGGCTCATTCTGCTTGCGATCAAGACTTTTTCATCAGCATGACGCAACCTGAACCGGGATGTTCAAGCAATGTTTTTCCACTGCTCAATCGTCCAGGTTGTTACAAAGACCAATATGTTGTGTGTTCCAAGATGCCGTTCAGCACCATTCTTGGGAAACCCTAGAAATTGTTGTGCTTGACAATCCCAGGATGCCATTTTTGAGGTACTGGAATAAGCATGCCTGGCATCGATGATCATACCATGCTCAAAACCATTTAAGTCACTCGTTTTCCCCATTTTAACATTCAATCAAACAGTGACTAAATGCCTTGATGCCTGCATGCTTTATACAGCAAGCCACGGCCATGTGACTTATCTTTAGGAGACATTTTTGGGAATATGGTGGTGTACCTAATAACTGCCCACTGAGTGTATATAATATATAGTTTTTACAGGAAATGTCCTCCATAGTTGAGTACCTGAATGTGGTTCTTTACCTCATTGCTGTCTTAACCCGTTTCCAAGAAAAATAATTTTACCGTTTACAACGTAACATGTAAAATCAATTATCCTTCATATTGAAATTCAATTAAACACTTTCTGATAGACTATTTTTGTGGATTTAATAAGAATACACAGACAATGTACCATTAATTTTTGAAACACGCTAAACGGGTAATGGGCAAGTATGGTATGGTTCTCATAAACCAGTTCATAATAAACCACACCTAGCCCACTCAACTGCGTGGAACTGTCAAAGTCACAGGCATTTCCACTGTAGAATCCATGTGAATTTCCAGCAGCTTCACAAAGGCTCTGACACATCAAAGGCATTAGACTAGTGGAAACTGGAAGGGGTGTCTAGTCTGTCATAAAATTCAAGATGACAGAACTTGGAGTAACAATCAGCCGTTTTGTGAGTTTAAAACCTTTTACAGATACAATGTGCGTTTTGGTTGCAAGTATGACAACACATGAGTTTTTTTGGCTGTGAATATTTGCCTTCACGTTTAAATCATAGTGGTTTAGACATAAAAAACATGAACAAGAAATGTAATAGCAACATGGTGACGTTGAATTTATCCAGAGGTATGAAGTAATGCAAGTGTAAGTAATGAGTAATTGCTCAAGAAAAACACTAGAAAAGTAAAACTTTCAGCTATAATCATAAATGTCAAACAGGTACTGTTGGAAAGGGTTCTTGTAGTGTAGTTTTGCTTTGTGACATGGTGATATTATCCTGGGTAACCTGTAGCTATGAAGGGATAGTTAGCAACAATTTGCATATATGACATTAAAACGCGTGCCAGCAATACACCACCGCCACCATGGGTCAATGGGCTTATACTACTTACACCAAGTCCTGACCTTTTCATGGGAATCGCACAACCTGAACCGGGGTGTGTCGGACTAGGCAATGTTTTTCCACTCCTCAATTGTCCAGGTTGTGACAGATACCAACAAGTGTGCGTTCTGAGATGCAGTTCTGCACGCCACGGCTGTACTCTGCGATTATTTGCCTGTTTGTCGCCCGCCAGTTAACATGAATGAATCTTGCCATTCCCCTTAAACCTCACACATCAACAAGCTGTTTTCACCCATCGGACTGCCTCCGGATATTTTTAGTTCTGATATTTTTTGAAAATCCCAGGATGACAGCCATTTCTGAGGTTTCACATTTTGTTTTGTTTTTCATTTGTGTCACCAGATTAGAAGACTAATTAAAACAAAACTGAGTGTTGAATATTAAAATCAAGTTTTCGGCAGCATAGCTATGGTACACAAGACAGGGAGCTGATGAAAGCAACTATGGAAGAACAGGAAATGGAAGAAATCTGTTCTTTGATTTATGTATTTGTAGTAAATCTGAAATCAAGTGCAGTTGCCTGTTACCTGCTAAAAAGCAAGGAACTGTCGAATTATTTTACACATCAATTGATGAGCAATGCAATACATTGTTAATTAATTAATTATTAGCATGGTTTTTCGATTTTCTGAAGCTGAAAATCTGTGTCTGCATTTCCGTTGTTTTGCAGTTTTAACTGAGTGGATGTTTCTCAGCTATAACTGCTGACGGAAAGTGGTTTAACACACACAGAGACCTGTCCTATCACCAGAGTTTATGGGTCTCAAAATGAAGTCTCTTGCTTAAACAATGATAGGAAGTCATTAATAAATCATTGATTCATGGGGGGGGGGGTGCAAGGATTTATGTTGCTGCATTAACTAGGATGACATTAATGGGCTCTGCTGAAGGCAACTGCTGATATATAAGAGCACGAAGCAACCAGTAGACATTCTAGCAGTGGAAGAAGGACGTCCGAGCCTCCACTGATGGAGAAAATGAAAATGTGTTTGTAAAATGAGGCGATTGCAGCACGGAGTAGCGACCATAAAAGGTGTTGCTTATAAGTACCACAGTCAAGAGTGAATAAGCTTTTAAACATTCATGTTCCAAATGTGGTCATTAGGTGCCTTTTATCAGACTAATTTGAGTTGTTTTGTTTCCTAACTGTTTTTATTATGCCTATTATTACGGTTTGTATTGTATACTTTTTCACTAAAAATTTATGACATTGAGGGTGTTTATGTTAACCACAGAGTGCTATTTTGGGTTTGTAAAAATAAAAAAGTCATTACGTTTTATGTAATCAGAATCTCTTGTGAAATTATTCATCCGTTTCTGTTAGGTGAGATTTCCTGTTCAAGAGCACAGCAATCTATCCTGGGATTTGAATCAGTTACTTATCCATCTCCTTAATCAATTCACTCACCAGCCATTATTATCTAGCAGAGATAGACAAACCATTTTTAATTACTAAACAACACAGAAGTTGCCATTCACAATTTGGTTCCTTAATACCATTACTAATTTACTACTACAGGATACGGCTGTAATATTTTTGGATACGTTTTGTAAATCTTTGCATAGACATAAAAATTCACTGTATCGGTAATATTTCATATTGTTAAAAATACTTTCAATGGTTAAAAGGCCAACTCATGACATTCAAATGCTGTGCTGAAAAAAATAATTGCACCATTTGTATCATTCAACGTAGCCCACAAATAAAACCAACTGACTTTGACTTTACTTTCGCATGAAAAAAATGTGAAAGTGAACAATGTGTAAAATCCACAAAGTCTGTAATGTATCAGTTGTGACTGTGACTAAAGTAATAATATCAAAAGTATACTTAAACTTACCTATATATTTTATATCGGGTTGTAAATCCTTGGCGGAATCTTTCCACAAAGGAGAGATAACTCCGAGAGTGGTGGAAAGGCCCGCGGTCAGATATGAGCCAATCAAATTGCTTTGAGACATGTTGCTCGGCAACGGCTGGATCCTGACGGGAAGACTGAACTGTTATATGGTCCCATATAAACAGGAAGCAGATGACCTCAATAAACCTCCAGTTCATGCTTTTCTTTCAGCCGCTCTCTGTTCATTCTTGCTCCATTCTGTGGAGACCTGCAGTGGGGGAAACAGTATAGTATATATATATATTTTTTTAATTAAACAAACTTCCAATGAGCGAGGTCAAATTTTTTATCCATAAAATCAGTAAATGATACATTAGAAAAAACACGTATTAGTAATAAAAAATGTGAAATGTTTGCATTATTGTCTGCAATCAAGATATGTTATTGCTGTAAACAGCAAGTAAAAAAAAACCATGAATATAATTTATTTTTAACTAACGTGAACTTCAAATATAATAAAGCATTATACTATTCATCATCCCTACATTGGGATTCCTGTATGTGATTGTGATCCCATAATAGTGACAATTTCTCATCAACACTTAGAAACATCAGTACTGGTAGAAAATAATCAAGCAGTCCATGGATCCATGTTTCCAAGAAACATTTTTTTTAGTTAGCTGCAGGTTCAAATGCCAGCAAAGCCACCATTGTAATTTTGAGTAAAATACTTAAATAGCATTTCTTTGTTATATAGACAGCTGTATAAATATATAAAATGTAATGCACTAACATAGTCTCATGTATGCAATATAAAAAAAATTTACATTTATTTGTAACTTAGCCAAGACCAAATAAAAACTTTGGCGACCCATTAATTTCACTTTACATAAACTTTATTTAATAGCGGTTTAGATTTGGTCAAAGCCATAATGTTCTAACACTGTAAAATCTGTACAATTGCTGAAGCTGCAGCAAAAACAAACAAAAAAGAGACACAAGACACATATTTAACTCTCTAAAAGACTTTAATAATATGACCCCCTTACTGAAAAATTTGACATTGCTTTTGTCTGGTTTAATTAACGAGAAACCAGTTATGTATGTACTTGGTTTGTGGCTCAATGAAATGCCATATAAATAAATACATTTCTTTAGACTTATTATAAATTCATAGCCAACAATTCGTTGGCATTAAATTCACAATTTTTTCCCATTAATAAATAAAAATGGTTAAGTAAGCAAGATGCTTTTCAGCCTTTAAGTTTTTTTGTCAGCAAAAATAAGTGCTTTGAAGTGATGCATGAAATTTTGCCTCAAGGCAGATATTGCTAACTAAACCAATCTTTTGTCAGACTGGAATAGATATATATTTTATGTATTAAATAGGATTTTTTAAATGTATGATGAGTTAGATGGTTAAATTTTAAGGACACTGTGTCATATTTAAGTGTTGTGTCAGTAACACAGATCCTAGTGGAAGAAAAACACACCTAACTTATGCCTGAAATCAGGAAAACCAACAATTAATCAGGAATAGGCAGATGGTTCATTGACCTATCTTTAACACATGGTGGACAGGGTGATGTGACACTAAAGTAGTGGCATGCATTCAATAACTAGTGATTACAACATCAGCCACACTCATATATGAATATGACACCAACTGTATTAACTGGGCTCAATCTGTACTATCCTATTATTTACTTATATTGTATTAATATATTAATTATTTCAATGTCATCATCACTGTTGCTGAATTAGCATATTGACACCAAAATACAATCCCTTTTATTAATGGTAGTTTTCTAAATAACTAAATTAATATGTTATTAAATTCAATGATCCAGCTGCAGATTATACAAAAACCTAATTATTAGCTAGCTACAAATAATATTTAACACATTTTACATTATTTATGTCATTCCAAGCTAGCTAATAATAAACTAAACTAAGTAATTAAAAAATGCAATACTCAACACAACTAAGATGAGATATATTATAAATCTACATTTATATTTAGCAGACACTTTTATCCAGAGCAACATACAAAAATGAGGTAAAACACTGAAAAAAAGGTTTCAAAATCCTGGTCCTGGAGGGCCATTTTAGGTTTTTGTTCCTGCCAAACACTTAAGATGTTGAATTAACAAATTTTTCGCATAATTGAGAAGAAGTATTTTCTCACAGCAGTGGATAACTAATTAAAGAAAGACGTAACCTCCACGGTGAAGGTTCTCCAAGAACACGATTGGGAAACCCAGATCTAAATGACGATTCATAAAAGTTTGTGGAGGCCTGAATTATAGATGATGTAATGATTATATGAAGTTGAT
This sequence comes from Hiodon tergisus, assembly GCA_025775045.1. Classification (NCBI taxonomy): domain Eukaryota; kingdom Metazoa; phylum Chordata; class Actinopteri; order Hiodontiformes; family Hiodontidae; genus Hiodon; species Hiodon tergisus. The sequence continues at coordinate 1,942,498 of JAOVYW010000093.1, read as the reverse complement.
GTTTAATTGTAATGATCTTTCAAGTTATATCCAGCTTCTTTTTAAAGTATCTTACAAAAAAGCAAACCTAATCCAAGCATAAACTAACTGTAGAAAAGATTCTTCAGAAAGAAACCCCAAATTATTATTATTTTTATTTATTTTTATTGTTCAAAAATGTGAAATAAAGGCCATAAATTTAAATTGTAGACATCTTATCTGCAAATCTCTTTTAGTGCAGGATTGTGATCCGAATTACCAGGATAGTGTATATACCTGAAACAATGTTCACTAACAGTTGTAAAGATTATAAATCACAAAGTTTCCATAAAACGTAATGGTTTCTTTCAAAACTGATCAAAATCGGCCCTGTTTAGACCTAAGCATGCTGCAGTGATCTAGTCAATTCATGAAAAAGAAACACTGAAGTAAAGAAGTAAAAAACACTGCCACTATCCCAGAATTCATGCAAATTCTACACCAGACACATTGATGATGACTTTATTACAAGAGATCAGTACCCAAAAGTAGCCAGAGGAGTAGTACATGTACTTCAAATTCTGTATAAATTTAATTAAAGAACTTTTCCCTTTTGGCTTTCTGAAATATTAAATCAGTACTTCTGCATTATTCAGATGTTTTCATTTTGTTATTAGCTCATTGAACAACAAATGATAAAAGTGTGTATTATATATGTATGTGTGTGTGTGTGTGTGTGTGTGTGTGTAACTGACAAGAGCAGGATTACTAGCTATACTTCACTGGTAAAACTGAAATTTCTCTACATTCGTTTCACCAGAGTTATGTTCTGTCAGTTTAGTTAACCAGTGGAGCAGTCGTGAATGTGAGTAATCGTATCATTATTTGTAGAATTACTATTGTCAGTTGAGCCACAGTATTTCAACAGTTTACTTTGTCT
>JAOVYW010000093.1:1896027-1932979 GCA_025775045.1 Hiodon tergisus | reverse complement strand
CCCCCCCCCCCCCCCCCCCCCCCCCCCCCCCCCCCCCCCCCCCCCCCCCCCCCCCCCCCCCCCCCCCCCCCAGATGTGGGCGATGCACCGAAGCCCCGAAACAAAGAACAACACAGAAGAAGGGTAACACAGGAGATTTCTTATGTTCGTCTTCATTGTCCAATGATGAAAAAAACTGACACATGTTAAGTAATAAAAGTGTCAGGCCAGAGTTAAGGGCCATTGTGATGGGGTGTAGCTCTATCTGATCGCCTTTGTTTCCAGTGTTGTACATCATTAGCATCTGAACATTCTGAGGTTGGTGGTGGCTGAAGATGACAATCCCAATAAAGTACAAGCCACCCACCCACCCCAAATTCTCTTCAAGGCTCATCTTCTGCCCTGGAGGACCTGCTGTTGACCTCAGGACCTCAAGCGCATCATTGGTGGAGTATACAACTCTTTATGTCTCTGCAACATCATGACATTCTATTATTGAACAAGTGTCACTCTTCCATTGGATACTTCCTTCAGACGAGATTTTGGTGCCGATTTCAAACATTTAAGAACAACACAGCTTTATAATGTTTGTCGTGTTTAGCTGTTGGGTTTTTAGTGGTAATTTTTCATGTTGTTGACCTTTGTTCTAACTCTGGACCAACAACAAGCCCGCCACAGAGGGGTTCATCACCAACACTTACATCCCTATGGATAGTGGACAGTAGGTGTAAAGAGAGGGGGCCAGCATCGGCCGTTACCCTGGGAGGCGAGTGGGGAAGCATTTTGGACAGTTTGTCCAGCTGCTATGGTGGGGTGGGTGGGAGGAGGGGGGGGGGGAGCAGTCTCGCAGCGGTCAGCGAGACCTGGCAGATGGAGGCGGCCGTCCAGACAATGAGAGCTGTCGCCAGGAAGCTGCCGCGCGGGCAGTGTCCATATCCCTCCCTTTCACCAGCAAGCCTGGTCTCAGGTCGGACCAGGGACGCTCCTCCAGGTGCCAAAACCGCAGGCCTCTTCACAAAAATCTGTCATTCTAAAACTTTTCTCATTTTTGCTGCATCATTTGCTAATCTACTTGAGTCCCCCATATCACAGTTCTTTCCCCAGACTCAAGTCTAAGCGGGGCAAAACAAATGGCACTGATATCTGCCGGTTTAATGGACCTGTCACCATGTGGAGGGCCGAGCCCAAAGTGGCAGTCGGAAGAACTAAGGTCTGTTTATATTCCCCCTCTGGGTACCCCTGGCTGCTCAGACAGCAACAGGCCGCCCCGGTCCTAAGGGAGCACTTTAGCTACCAAAAAACCAAACCAGGTTAATGGGGCGGTTGATACGAGCCCTCACTCCCAGCACAAGACCCGCCATTGAGCACCCTGATTGATTGTGACAGCCACACAATTGAGGTCTGGTGTCGGAGGGGTGGCCCGTTTGCATTCTTTAATAAAGGGCGTAGTCTCCAAGTGCGTTCCCCCTGCCCCCACCCGACCCTCCATACTCAACACACACACACACACACACACACACATGAGACTGTAATGGGACCGTTGTAGGGTTGAGTATTTTGTGAATGATATAAAGGGTAGATTACGCTTCGACTTCTCTCTCATTGGGTAATAATGCAATGCCTAATGGGAATCACCTTTATTGGCCCTACTGTGTTTAACTCAACTAATACGTTATATTTGTTTATTTCATATGAAGCCAGATAATTTGCAGCCCAAACTAAACTATCATAGATTTGTTATATCAATCTCACATTTTGTATTTTTGGTTATCTAATTGTATTAGAAGTATTTAAACAGAGTGATTTCCAGTGCACCACTGATCACATGATGTTAGAGAAGTGTTTTTTATTTTTAATGTTTATTTAATCAATTTTATTTAATTAATGTTTCCACAGTCGTAGAATGCCGCCTACTGTTTTGCTAGGCATTTGCTTTTTTTATTGTGACATGAGAGGGAAGAGAGGTCAGATTGAGTGCGGTTGTCAGATTGATCTGTCCCTCCACCACATTTTGGATATCTACGAGAAGATTAGCTATCAACTGAACAAGAATAGTAACGCAGCCTTAACACAACTCCCAAGCAAGTGGCAGAGAATCCGCGATTCACCCTTGGAATGAACTGCTGCTTGTTAACTAAAGACATTTCTCGAACTAGGGTTGCAAACATTGATTTATTGCTCTCTTAACATTTTTTTAAATGACTGGCATATGACTTTTAGATATTGTATTGTAACCAAACTGCTTAATAACTTCTTTTTTTTTTTACTTAGACTCGTGGGACCTGTGTCTTTCCTGTTGGCATTGAAGTTGGCATTCCATTTTACTGTTCCATGCAGCTTTTAGTACCTACTTACAGCGCTCGGTTTGTAATAATGTTAAGATTGTTGTTTGGTCCTGATCTTGACCCAAAACATAAAAACAAGCCCTTAGATACATATGATCTAGACAGTTCAAACCTTAACATTGTGTTATTCACAATGGTGGTCGCAAAATTGTGTCGATCACAGTACAATCTGCAACACAGATCACGCTACGTCATTTTTGTTCCAGGAGCATAGCAATGCATCACAGTACCTTCCGAAAATCATGGGGTGCAGTGACCAGTTCTCGTGGATGCCAGCAGTCTGGCTGTGGGCTGACATTTTTCAGTTTAAGTAAAGTGCCTTGGTCTAAAAGAGCTAAATTTGTGATCTTCTACAAGACGCCATCCTTTTTGGCCCCTGTTGCACACATATATAATATCAGAATCATATTGGTTTACTGTACTGTTTCTGCTTTCTTAAGTACAGTGCTTGATTTCCACATTTTCTTTGCCACCACTGTGTATTACATATCACCTCTCCCTGAGCCATACATTTGCTTTGACTGTGAAATTGTAACTATTACCATTAAGTAAATATGACAATATTTCTAAATATGTTATAAAATGTATTTTATTTATTTTATATGAAACAGGATAATTAGCAGTCTAAATTAAGTAAGTCAGAATTTCACATTTTGTATTTTTGGTCATCTAATTGTATTTACATAGGGTAACAGTGCATCACTGATCACATGATATTACAGAAGTAATTCTTACACACTCACAAAGCCATAGTTCGTAACCTGTGGGTACTGAAAATATTTAATAAATGTTGCTAGATAATTTACTGTTATTTGGATAATGCATATTTGCTTTATGAATTCATTTCACTCTGCAGTGTCAGAAGTAATCATTCATTTGATTGGATTTCAAGGTTTATATTTGGTGGTTTCAATAAATTGCCCATGGTAACCGAAGAAAGTTTTCTGGTATTAGGGAACCCCTTTGACCAAACGATTAATCAAAAGTTTTTGCTGCTGAAGGTTTTCAATCTGCTTCCTGCCTTATGTTATACAAGCCCCAAAAAGTCAAGGTAAAGGTTATAGAAGTGGTGCTGATAGATGAGATGGTGGTGTGTCCCAGTGTTCCCGTAAAAAAAAAAGCCTATTTATGTTATGAAACGGATGTCACCCTGTGTAGCTCAAACAATAAATAAAGCCTGGCAAGGAGCACTCAATCTGTGACTGGAAGACGGAATGATTGTGTTCAAGAGGTCTACATGCGGGAATGGAACATGGATGACACTCAACTCCAGGAGAAAAGGTCATAAAACGAGCTTGTGAGATAAAGCTGGAACTTTAAAAATCACAAAAGCCTCTGAAGCTTGGACTCTCCGGCTTTTTGCGGGGGAGGTAACAATTAGCCCAAAAAGCCATGCAATCTATGCAGAACTGTCAGCCACATTTGGGCATTAATATTCATCGTCCTCAATGTCATTAACACTTAAAGGTAGGAAGGTCTGCAGAAGAGGGACTTGTATCATCGACCGTGGCAGATGAAAAGAAACTCGCGAAACAAAGACGTCAAAGAGGCAAAAATATAAATAAATAAAAAAACAGAACTCTTTGCTTTCAGAAGCCGTGCGAGTCACCGCTAAAGCGCCCTCTCTTCGGAATATTCGCTTTGCGTCCCAACCATCGAAATGGAGGGTATGCATAGGGGTGTAAATGCCCTTACCATTGTTAAAAGGCTCGATTGCGAAGGCCCTCAAGTGGGACCCAGGTGCATTACCTCTTTGCCAATCCTCCGTAATGAAGTTCCATTGGTGACAGAGTGGCTTAGAGAACTCGGTAAAAGCATCAGCTTCTTGAAAATAACTTCTTCTTTTTTTAAAATATGAAATCCTATGTTACGACGGATGAATTCGTCGTAAACGACAGATGTTTTACTCCTGGGACTTTTCATAAGCACTGTTAGTGTTTAAGGCAACTTATTTTTATTTTATTTTTTTTAAGCTAGAAAGTTGGCATTCCTCCAAAAATCATTATGGTACGATTCTTTTTATGTAGATCTGTGAACCCCTAATTTTACCGTAGTAAAAACGTATATAAAGAGAACAGCATTAAAAAATAAATAATAAGCAAACATAGCTTCTAACGCAAAGTGGTTTTATAGCCGCCAAATCTTGTTTCAAGGGTCCGAAAAGGCTTTGCTTGGTTGGAAAATGAGCTTTTTTCAGTTTGCTGTTTCATGTTATGTATTATGTATGTATTAGTATGTCCCTACTGATCTGTCTGCCAGAACACGAAACTGGCAAATTCAACATCTGCCTGTACAGACTGGCTCTACAGTGCGTACTAGGTGTTGTAAACGAGTTCTACCATAAAACAGATAATGCAAACTAAACGTATGCATAAGATAAATAAACACGCACAAGCGGTGGGACTGCCACATTCTTAATTTTCGTTACACTGAAGATGGCATGGTTAAAGTTTGAATCTGGATTTAGTTGACTCAAATTTAACGTCTTGTTCTTTATTTTCTGGAGAATTAAGCGATTCTGCTTGTTTGTGTGGGAAATATGGGAGCTATTGATATTTAGTGCAAGATCTGGCGTAATTACGCTTGAACATATGATGACAGTAAGAATATATTACTTATATATTGTTATATTACAACGTATAGCCTCACAGCGCTGGAGTCCTGGGTTCGACACGAGTTTCCTCCTACGAATTGACCTTTGATTGTCCCTGCGTGTGTATCTGTGTGTCTGACGTCCTGTCCTTGGTGCCCACTGCCACAAGCTCTATGTCGAGTAAGGCTCCATGTCGAGTAAGGCTCCGACATTCCGCGACGCCGAATTAGATGGAGTGAATTTAATGAATGAGAATTCGTAAAATTACGCTGTTCTCCTTTACAATAATTAAAATAAAACTTACTATAATGTTGCTTACGAAATATAGAAAAGTAAATGAAATTAAACACAAGACAAAACAAGACTGCATTGAGTTGTGATCCCTTCATAGTTTTAGACAAATCAGATGCCAAATATCAATCTGAAGACATCATTCCTGATTAGTAGGATCCCTAGCCAGAACGACTAATTTGTAGTTCATAAAATGTTGTTGTTAATATCTTTTCTAGTTTTAAATATGGCAAGTGTTGCCACAAGTTTCTGCAAAACACACTGCAGTTTTAAAACAACACATTTCATATTTTCAAAACTTTTCCAAAACATTTTAGAAACACGTTTTCTAAAACAATGCACTGAAATTAAATAATTAAGGATTAGTTTAGGTCCATAAGTCATTGTGAGCAAGTTCCTCACAGGTCACTTATATAATGTCCTTCATACTTTCATTTTTATCCAGTTCATCTCGAATGACAGTCTCGTTCATGGATTTAATTTCTTTCATTCAACACCTCTGGTAAACTTAGGGACGAGTTTTTAACGACGTTAAATGTATTGCAATAAAACTGAGAAAGAAAAAAAATAATTCAGCGAGGGATATGTGAGAAGTTGTGAAACGTGCGGCTTTTAAAGTGTAACAAGAAAATACTTCAGATAAAAACACATTAAGAAAGTGTATTTAGATGACAGACACTGACTGGCGACCGCACAACAACGCATTAGTTCCGTCGTTCATTCATGCATTCATTCGTATATTTCCTTTGACACTGAAATGTTTTAATATTTTGGAACGAAATCATACTAACTGGGGGGAAAAAGTTTTGTATATATAGTCTATTTGGATTAATCCTCATTTCTGAGACGCCTCACAGTTACCTGCATAAAGAACAAAATCAAAAAAGGACATTCTTTACGAACAATTATAACTTTTGTGGGGGGGTCTTTTTTTTCTAAACGGAATTTAATCTTTCGAATTTAAACCCATGTCAATGCCCCGAGAATACGATGTATACTATTGTGTGTCATGAAAGACGGACACGTGTAACGGTAGGTGGATATAGAAGCATGGTTTGAACACCAGGACTAGGAAAGTGAGCACACGCCTCCGGCATCACACCAAGAAACTCCGCTTCAGCACCCCTGACAGCTCGGACGTTTCATTGCGCGGCATCCTTCGGTGGTTACTTTTGTTATGCTAAGAGACACCAGTAGCAGCCCGAGGTCTGCTGACGTTTTTATTTGTCAGGGGTCCCCTCCCTCTTTACAATCAACAGAAACTACCAGCTAGTATCTTCGTTGCTACGTTTAAAAGTTGTCGGAATACTGCGAGAGATAAAAGCTAAAGATCGACAGGTTTTATTTTATTTTTTACATATAATCTTTTTATTTGATATCGGACAGTGTTTTCGGCTATCAGTCCGCGCTCTCAACTGTGTCTTAATATTGCATGCATTTGTTTGAGGTTAACATAAAAAGCATCCTCTTTTAGAATGTTGCTTGAAAATCCAGGATCGAGTTGTCAGAATCTTGGAAATTACTCCAGATTCAGTACCGGTCAAGGTAAGAAATATATATATATGTATATGTATTATTTTATGCGAAAATATGTTTGTATTTATGGGGGGGGGGGGGTTATTATTAAGCCTTTAAAGTTTGATTTGTTAGTCAGCAGGAAATAATGTGGCGTGAAATTGCATGTGCTATGGCAAGCATTACCACAGCAGGGAATCAAACTGCAGTCCTTAACATGCAAATCTAATTGTATTCTAAGGTAAAGAGACATATCCTAATATAATGCTCTCGTGAAGATAAGAATTGTGATATGAATGTTGAAATTGGCATACTAGTGGGATTGTTGTATAGTGAAATAGCGTATTTGCGATTAGACGATATGTCACTTTCCTTACAAATATCTAAGCACTAAGCAATCTTGTCTGGGTGCACAATGAACAAACCCCACTGTTGTCGCGAAAAAATGAAGCAAAAAAACATTACTAGTATCTTTATTCGATATTTTTTTTTTCAGACTTTATCCCACTTGTGGGAGACGTTATGAATACGTAATGCGTTGCATTGTTGGCTAATGATATGAGCAGATGTTAAGCGCGTGCTGTCATTTTACACCATCACTCATTGCTGTCACGAGACCACCAATACACTCTTAACCCCCAAAGTGGCATACTGGCCATCGACAGGCGCAGGACAACGCGACAGCCTGTCTTCCTGCAGCTACTCCATACAAAATATTCAACAGGTATCGAGTTCTCGCGACCGCAGCTGCACCTGAGGTGTACCTGTTGTGCAACAAAGGTGGAAAGTATACTGCAAGCAGTATTCCCCAGAACCAGAAGTCTTTGTGCATGTTCCCACAGAAGAATATGCCGTTAATATTGTTGCAATTGTTATTAGGAAAAATAGCAAAATAACTTGTCAAAGTTGCGGAAACTCGTAAAAGGGAAAACTGAACTATGGACTTCTCGAATAAACATGTCACCTAACTCTGACGAGTTTTATTTATTTTACATTTAACTCTTATTTAATTAAATGATAGTTATATGTTAAATAAATAAAATTCTACACAGTAAGGGGACACGTTGAACACGTTGAAGGAAGTGATTAACAATGTTTACGATTTCATATAGAAATGTTCGAACTACAAGTCAATCAAAAATTGAATAATTCCTTTTAGTTTTTAGCTTAATCCATTGACCGTTAATATTCAGAAAATATATGTATATTCACATTTTAACATGTACTATAATTGCATTACGTAACTTTTTTATCAGCGATGAAATTTCGTTTTTCAACCCAGGTTGAGTTCTTGTTATTGTGAGTAAGAATATTATTTTTAAGACATATTACAGTTACCAAATAATATTAAAACTTACAATAAAAATGCATAGGTAAAAGTTTTTTAAAAAGTGCATATCCTGGAGCAAACCAGAGAGAGTAATTAATATAAGTCTTACCCTATTACTTTGATATTCGCGGACGTCGCGTTTTACGTTCTGGGTCTTTTTTTAATTTCGGCCCCTCAAGCATCCCTCATTTTATCCCATTACTGTCGACTCGCCCTTCAGAAGTGAGCGATCAATGAGACGTAAAAATATTATTAAAGCTCAAAGGTAAGAAAGAACATTGAAGCATCGCGCCCCTTTCACCAAAATGTATTTTATATACTCGAAATGCAGGCAAATGGGGCATTGATTTTGAATTCATCAGAGGACTAGTCAGCGGTGGCACTATGCGCTTGATTTCCCAAGGCGCCCCTTTGCACTAAAGATTCTTTGTCAATAAAATTCATCTGGGTGTTGCCTCACTTAACATTTTATTGAGCGGCAGATATTTCCTAATGTAAACAGTTGTCTTTTGGAAGTGACCACGTGGACAAATTATGCATTTTATGTAATTCACACATTCAAGCAAGTTGAGTCTACATTCCTGTTGCACTGTTAAGAGTTACGGCTCTATTTACTTCAAGAAAAACGATACAATAAATTAGTGACGGCCTAAATAATATATCTACATTAATGGCAAGCTTCAATATTTTTATATTTTATTTCACAAGTTAATTGATATATATTGGTCCCTTTATAAGCAATAAATGTGAAAATCATTCTGACTAGGCTACGTGTTGTTTCTTAAACAGAAACCTGTCCTTTAGAGTTAGCCTTACGTATTTAAACGGATCAACAATTACATATTTCCTTTATTGTTCAATGATCGATGCCATTTAAAACGTTGTCTAAATTATGAAGTACATTTTATTTTCGACTACTCTGCCACGTACGGAAAACTTGCAATATTCTAAAACTATTTTTAAATGATTACTTCCTTTAATTAATATTTTATTATATATGTATGCATCTATTGTCCACTTAGTAGCTACGTGACTTAGAGGTCAAGGTATCAGATTGCACCGAAAACGTTGCGTTTTTTGGTCCTGGCACCACTGTTGTATCCTTGAGCAAGGTGCCTGAATTGCTTCAGTAAATACTCAGCTGTATAAGAGGCTAACGTTAATAAATTACATAAATTAAATAAAAATAAACAAATAAATTATTATTATTTTTATTATTTTTATTTTTTGCTGGTTAAAGATTTTTGGGATTTTATTCACTGAGCATCGTAAGGCAATGTATTTTTAGTTAATAGACTTCTTACAATTTTTAAAGTTGAGTATGAAGTAATTATTGATTTATTTTTGTAAACTATGTGCCTGGTGTATAACTATAGGACGCCGTCGGTATACTATATATGATATGGGTAGATGTACAAATGCAAAGCAATGTTTAAAAAATTAATCAATAAGACAGTTATTAGCCCTTTTTGAAAACGCACTATTCATAAATAAACTTTCACTCAAATAAAAAAAAGTATTTGCACCTGTAATTCGTTTCGTATTTCGTTGCTTGATCAGCCATAAAGAAGATCAATTTACTGCAAGTTACATTTACAAGTAGGCTACAGCTCCCACTTTAACTTCCGTTAATTAGGTGCATCCATGACAATTTCAGAACATTTCAAAGACTACAAACTGGGGTTGTGTTCCTTTACCAAATAAACAAGAGTTTCCACAAGATGGTCCCTACCCTATTAGAGCCTTAAAAGGGAACGAAGTCTGGGCATTCAAATGACCCTAGCAATTTTGTGAATATCAAAGGGTGATTATATTTCCTCTTTTAAAGGTTACGCGTTAAATTTTTACCCAATTGCTATCTCCCAGTGTCCTAAGAATTGGCCACAATACGTTCCAGGTGATATGCAATCATTCACTGCCTTAATAGTTCTGTCACCTGGGTAAATGGGTGGCGCAGTCCTTTGCTCAGTAGCTACACAGCACACAGCACCCCCTGTAGCAAACCTGACTGCTCAATGACACTGCGCGGAATGATTTTTTTGTCTCAAGGATATATCTTGCAAAGCGGTGTGTTAAGTAATCAACACAAATATATAGCCTAAGATTGCAATGTATTTTTTTCGAAATACGAGATAATGAGAAATGGATGTTTTAAATGAACAGAACTCCCCGAAAGAGCTCAATAATAAGGAAATACTGTTTGCTTTGCTAGCGCAGAATGAAGACCTACGGAAAGGTATCAAAATGTCTCACTTTATTAGTGGTTTTGTTCTTTATTATTGAAAATGGCTTTAATTGTTTAGCACGTTTCATTTAACAGTTTTTCAGACCATGTATACCAAAAGTCTAGATGCACACATTTTGAGAGAGAATTAGATTATATTTGGTTAAAAAACAGAAAACCGTTATTTAATTTCGAGAATTTAATTTAATTTGTATTAGTAATAGGTTACAGATTTCCTACATGCTTCAATTTAAACGTTTTGTTTAATTTCTATATATTTGAATGGTTACAAATGGAGACAAATGGAAAAAAATCTTTGTTGACATATTTGTATTGTAGCTGTTGTAGTTGTTACCTCATTTATTACCACCGCTTTTTAAAACTCCAAAAGTAGAAATTAATGCGGATTACTAAAATGGATTCAAATAAATTATCTATGAAAAACTAAAGTGCCATGAGGCTTTACATTGAAGCAAAAAAAAAAAAAATACTATACCGATACTGGAATCAATTAATGAAAAATATGATTCATTCATTTGATCCATTACCATCTATCCCCCAGTTTTAAACAATCTATTTGACGAGCTGCTTATTGCTCTCACTGCGCGTTACTTTTCTTTTTCTTTTTCTTTTTGCCAAAGTGGTAGTGTTTTGGGTTATAATTATAGAATAAATCAATGATTAGCGGCATAATTGAAAATAGTCTTGGCTTATAACTTCATTGCACTGCCTGGCGACTAGTATCTTACAGTTGCAAATTCTCAATCTATTCAGTTGTTCTTCTCTTTAGGGTGGGTAGTAATATCTGGTGACCTGACTAATGACCGGCGGGGGTGGTTTCTGAAATGCTACTGTAAATTAGAAAACGCGGAGATTGAGTGGACTAAAAGATTCGGGACCAGTGCATTTGATATTAGGTCACCGTGTTTACCTTGCCGCCGACTGTGGGAAAATAGAATAGGTAAAACAATCGTACTATGTACAATGGTTAGGAGAGTTCTTAATTTGGAGTGGTCGTTGTAATTAGAATAATAAAACAGAGTAATTAAAGTTAAAGATTACGTTTCTCTGTAGACAGGTTGTTTGTACATATACACGTATGGTAATGGCAATTTAAGGTAATGGACATAAAGTTTTGCACATTCCGTTCTGACTGACAGATCTATAACCTGTATTAAAATAAGTAAATACATTTAGGGATATGGGCATTTTTACTGATGTGCACAAGCCTTGTCAATCTTGACAAGTGGTTGTTGTTATTGTTATTATTGTTCATATATTATCAGTAATAATCATGTTTAAAATGTAGGCAATTTACGTGTTTAAACTAAACCCAAATAATTATTGCCTTCAGTATTCAAATCTTGAATAATAGGTATAATGGATAGTTTATTATGCTGCTAAGAAAATAGCCATTTTTTAATGGAAAGAATACACACAAAGGGAATGCAATTCTTTCCTTGGCAGTTTCGGAGGTGTTAATGATTAATTAAGATCATTTTAAAGATGGGTTGGCGTTATGCATTTTTTTGTGCCTGGCAATTGTTGACAGTTAACACACGAAGGTAAATGAATTAAAATAAATTGACATAATCAAATTCTACGTTGGAAAATTGAACACATTTTAACTGCCATTACATACGCTCCCATTCTTTTGGTAATAAAGTTTGTTAGGCTATTAATTTACTTGCGTAGCCGACACCACACAACAACTCTTCTAAATGGTCAGAAGTATGAAGACAAACATGCAACAGAATAGCTTTTAGTTTAAACAAACAACAACACTGTTTATAATATTAGCAACAACGCACACATTGGTGAAAAACTTATGACAAATCAGAATTAAACCCTTTGTAATCTCCAACAGCTAGCCATGTTTTTCAGTTCCTAACCCACTTACTTTAACAATCCTTGGAGTAGACGGTGCATTTGTTTACTTTGTGGTGAAGACGGGGAGAGATACAGACTTACTGGATTCGCAATTGCTAAAGTCTTCAAAAGTTCTGTTCGCTGCACTGGTCACCATGCAAAGTAAGAGCTCTGAAGTTTGAGTACTTCCGTTATTTGGGCATTTAGGTAGGATCTAGGCAGCCGGTAAGTGACGTTTTTGACGTCTCGAAATTAAAACGATATTAAACAATAGCATTATTGGTTATTGAGAATAATCACTTTTATTCACTTCGGGGGCTAATCCCCAGTGATAAATTTAAAATGAATGCAGTTGGAGGGGAGTTCCCGTGGTACGGTTCATGTGTTCGTAGACACTTTGTTTTGATATTTGACATCTTTGTTCAGTTTATTCTGCACTAGAATACTCCTTTTTTTTTTACAATACACTTGTGCAGACCGGTAATTTGTGAAGTACACGAACGACGCGATAATCTGCCTACCATTCAATTTAAATGATCAGCGGCTTCTCATTGTAGATGTCATGGAATTTCCCTGTTAACCCACCTGTGCAACCACTGCTGTTTACAATTCCACACAATTATGTAAAAAATATGTCGATTGGAGCCATTTAGCGGTTAGCGAAAATACTATGTATTTGGTAATATTTACGATTTGTAGCAAACTGTTTCGACGTTAATGCGTTGGTCGATCTATATGGTTGTTTTTCTGTACACGTGTATCAATTTAGTAGTAGTAACAAGTGTGGTTCATTCCAATCACGCGGCCGATTATCGATCGCTTATCTTGCCTTTTGGAGTAACCACCTGTACTAAAGGTGATGTCCGCAAATTATCATGTTTTACCTTTACTTAACCTTAAATACCTCAGACGTCCTTAATAATCGCTTGGTCGCCTAAAATTTCGATTCACATTTTTAATTGTTACTCATTTATTCACATTATGTTCACAACATTTTAACATCTGTATGGTTATCGTGCAAATAGATTTGACGTAGGTTAAACAATAAAAAAAGGAAATTTGAACAAATCAAGATTCAGTACAGATTGGATACTAATGACGACACCCAACACCTGGAACAAACACATTGCTAATTCATTATTATGACTCTGAACATAGTATTTGAATGGTAAATACCCTAAGTGTTGTTTTTGTTTTTGTTTAATCAATGTATTAACCTTACACATTTTTTTAAACAAAATAATAATCTGATAATTAACTGATCGAAATTATTTTGTTTAAGCCTAGAATTTTTAAATATATTATTTATTTATGTTTTGCTTTTTATATGTCCATTCTAACCTCACAGTCATACTGTTATTGTAATACATTATAAATAAGTAATGTGATATTATGAAATAAATATTTCAAATGGCAGAATTATTATTATTATTATTATTTCTTTTTTCTTTTCTTTTTTAAATGGCTTAAGTGTGGTTGTCAATGAATTGAACAGGGACATTTTAACCACTTGATTATATAAAAATCACCTACATAGAAAATAATGTTACTGGACCAAGTAACACCACTTATTCCAACAATTACCTCTGTTATTATTATTGTTGTTGGTGGTGGTGTTGTCATCGTCGTTGTTATTGTTATTTCTATAAATTATTAATAGTAATAATAGTAACATGCAGGCAGCTGAGTGACCGTGGTCCCATAAAAAACTAAATTTGTTTTTTCCCCTAACAGATATCCCAGTTTGCGCGGGTTGCAATCAGCACATCATGGACCGTTTCATTCTGAAGGTGTTGGATCGCCACTGGCACAGCAAGTGTCTAAAATGCCACGACTGCCAATCTCAGCTGGCTGACAAGTGCTTCAGCAGAGGCGACAGCGTGTATTGTAAAGAAGACTTTTTTAAGTGAGTGCTTAGATTTTCGTTTCTTTCCTCAGCACACTGGTCCTGTTACATAAATGGAAAATGCAGTTATTTCGTACATAGTTGTTAATTACTAATATTATGGCTCCAGTAAATGCCTTGTGTTTTAAATTGCATGTAAGGGAAACTATCACATATTCTTGTATTTTAATTGGCACTGTTCGTGTGTTAAGGATGTAGTGTTCCAATAATATTCGGTGTAAAATGGTGCGGAACGATATAGACATTCATTGGCATTGATAGGTATTTTTCGACATCAATATATTTGATATTGCTTCCGTTATTTCCAAAAGGAGATTTGGGACTAAGTGTGCCGCATGTCAGCAAGGCATTCCCCCCACCCAAGTGGTACGAAGAGCGCAGGACTTTGTCTACCACCTGCCCTGCTTCGCATGCATCATCTGCAAGAGGCAGCTGGCGACAGGCGATGAGTACTACCTGATGGAGGACAGCAGACTCGTGTGCAAGGCAGACTACGAGACCGCCAAACAGAGAGGTGGGCCTAAAGACAACTTCATTTGTGTGTTCTTTTGCCAACCACTGACACTTTCCTGTGTAGCCACCCTCAAAATAAATAGTTACAATATTCTACACAGAGTGGAAATGAATTATTCTGGCATTTCGGTCCTAATCGTGCTAGCTAATTTTAGCCATGTTATTGCAGTTAAACTTCAAACATTCTCTGTTCCCTGTTCTCATTCTCTATTTGAAAGTGTATGGGGGGGGGGGGGAGTTTATGAAAGTGAATATATTTTAATAGAATTATGCATTTCATTTTAATTAAAAAATTTTTTCAATTATAATTATAATTACAGCAATTTTAAAATAAATAGACAAAGATTTCGTCATTTTAAAAATTCAGTTCCGAAAACAGTAGCGGTATTTATTTACTAGAGTTAAATATTAAATACAGCTATCATATGCCTTCCTTACTTTTTCATTCAATAACCTTCCGTTGAACAACAGCTTTGAACTGTGACCTTAATCTCCAAGGTCAGCAGGTCGTCTATAAAGGCTTGACCCAATTGCACTGATAACGCCGCAGACCGCCTCTGAATCAATAGAATGCCACGGAGGCCCATATATATTGCAAATTCAAGTGCGGCTCGGAGAGGAAAATGAGCACTCCCAGGCAGAATAGCTGAAGTAACTTTCAGGAAAAGAACGGGAGTCAGCACATTCTACGCGTTGATTAAACGTGCAGTTCGTGTACAATACTCAATTCTGCAAAGACACAGAATCACCTGCTGACACAATGCGATTTAACGTTTTCCCCATGATTTAGTGACTGACTGTTCAGATTACTCTACCTACATTGAATTATTAGCGGATCGGTACCTTTCAACACTGTCCATCCCATTTTAGGCTGTTTTATGTACCAAATATTAACAGATTAATGGTGTTTAAAATATCAGCATTAAAATACAAAAACCGATAAGATACTTTTTTAAAATTAATCCCTCATTGTAATAGCTTGTAAATCTTAGTGTATATGTGTGTTTGGGAGGAGTGGTTATGATATTATATAAACTAAAATAATTTCTCAAATCCTAATTATTAAAGCCTGGAGTAGAGAAAATAAATGAATAAATACTACAATGGTTTAGAGAAGCCTTAACAAAATCAAACTAATGAATCAAGCGAGTCAAGTTTCTAGGCATCTTTTTACTTGTATCTTTACCTCTCTTCTGGCCTGTGTCGGTGAATTTACAGTCTGCTCCGTGTGCGGATTTACTCAGTGTCATGAATTAACATAAATTTCAGTAAAAACACACAAGTTTGTTTTTTGCTACCAAGAGGGCCATTACTTTTAAACTGTGTTGTAACTCCCACCGGAAAGCTGTTTCATGCACTTACTTTCGACATATGTTCAGAGAAAGACCTCAAATTGAAGGAGAACTGAATCGGACTGCATCAAAATATAGGCCTATATTCTAACAAAGTATAATTGAGCGGAACTCTAGTTCCATTTTGAAGCCATTACAAATATATATATATATGGGGTATTATGTAATATGTGCGGAATTTAAGCAAATTTAAGCAGTGATCCCAGTCATATTGCACACTGTAAAAGAAAGTGACTGAAGCTAAAATCTGCGAAAGTGTACATTGCGGATTGATTGAATCAGGCCCTCTGGTTTTATCATGACTGAGACTGTGCATCCTGCATGTCTGTGTGTTCCAGAGGCAGACTCCACAGCGAAGAGGCCGCGGACCACCATTACCGCCAAACAGCTCGAGACCCTGAAAAACGCTTATAATAACTCGCCCAAACCCGCCAGGCACGTGAGAGAGCAGCTTTCTTCAGAAACTGGCCTAGATATGAGAGTAGTGCAGGTAATTGTTTTGTACAGTAATTCTTCAATTTTGTGACTGTCCTTACCCCAGTATCAGAGAAGAGAAGAAAGAGGATTAGAGTATCCTACTAATAGTACGAAAAAGAAAAGCATCGAGAGAAGTGGGGGGGGGGGGGTTAATGGTTTTAATTTACGATGAGACACTTAAGTGAATCTCATACAAGAGATTTGGATTGGTAAGGACAAGCTCATCAAGAGTTCTACAACGGGAAATCTTCTGCGCCATCCATGGGCTGACTGTGGCCATATATATTGTTTTATGTATGTGCAAGGACACAATGGGAACTCGGAAGGCAACGTACCCTCCAAACTACATTATTAATTTTCCCCTCAAGAACAGGATCCAAGCCAGTAGTACAGCGGGCCCAGTAAAGGGATTTCATTAAATATAATCTTTTAAGAAATTAAGCAATATATTTGGAGTGTAAATAAAAGAAATCAAAGCTAGTTTAAATACTAAAACGCCTAACAGAAATCTAACAGATTACAAAAGCAGCCACCCGTGGCAGCCATTTGGCACTAACATTGAGGCTAGAATTTAGCTTTAAAACGTAGGAGCCATATGTTTGGGTGTTCATTTACAAATGCAAAAACAAATGTCAAATATGCAAATCGAAAGGTGCAGTTGTCCTATCCTACAATGCCATCGAAAAAAAGGTTATCTTACAGAAGACACTTGTCTTACTGTGATTTTATTGCACATCACTGTGTCCTAAGAAGCAACGTTTACTGGGTGCAAGCACTGACCCTTTCTTCAATGTGGTCATCAGAAATAGCCTGCCTTAATTTTTAAAACCATAATTTACAATGCATTCCATTTTAGCTACGGCTAAATTTGAATAATTGAAATCAACTCGACAGTAAGTGGACTCTGCTGTGAGGGCTATTATCAAGAGCAGCCTGTGTGCTCTGCGGGTTGTGGACAACTTGCGGTTGTCCAGTGAGTTAATTACACGTGTGATAAATCGTCTCTTAGGGCATGGGAGTTCAAACCTTATGGTCCTGTCTCACTATTTTAATTTCCAGTTTGGGGTAAAAGAGACATGGCCAACAGACATAATTTATTCACACTAAATGTATTTTTTTATTATTTTTTTTTTATTAATATTATTTATATTATGTAATTTTTTTTAAATGCAAACACAAGAGCAAAATTCTCAGGTGTCTGTTATAAACCTGTTGTGCGTATCTTCTGATTTTAATGCTGAGTGGTCTAAGTATTCATTATCTATGTGAATTGAATGCAAGCAATGGCTTAAGATGCAGGGCTCACAAGCTCCTCGCTTTTACAAAAAAAGTTTTAATAGAAAAAAATAGTTTTCCCAGTAGTCTTTGATTTTCGAGGAACGGCACTGAAGCAGTGGAAGGCATTATGTTAACACACCCTCTAAACCAGCCAACCTGGGGGACCCCTTTTGGATGTCGGTTTATGTTTCCTAATTGACTATATGTTTGATTGAGCTGTTTACGGAATCTCAGTCACACTCGGGTCTCTACCATTACTCTCTTTGTAGGTGTGGTTCCAGAACAGACGAGCGAAGGAGAAAAGGCTGAAAAAGGACGCTGGTCGGCAGAGGTGGGGACAGTATTTCCGCAACATGAAGAGGTCCCGAGTCAGCTCAAAATCAGACAAGGACAGTGTACTAGAGGAGGGCATGGACAGTGACGCAGAGGTCTCTTTTACAGGTACTGCAATGTTGTGATGTAACATATCAAGGACATGTTGTCTACAACACTTAACATATCAAAAACTGAGCTGGGCGCATATAAGCTCTTCAGTATTAAAGCTGAAGGCTCTTGGGTTCGTGATCATTTGGCAATTTTAATAGCTTCCATTTACAGGTGAGACTAATTGGATGCACATCAAGAGTATATATTTTATTAAATAATTGCCTATTGACCTATTGCCCATATGTAACTAAGTCTTACCTGTTTGTGTTCCTCAGATGAGCCATCAATGTCTGAGGTCAGTCATTCCAACGGGATCTACAGCGGACTGAGTGAGACGTCACCCACAATTGTTCGGCAGGGGGGTAGTCACGGCAACTTCCCCCTGGAGCACGGGGTCATCCAGTCACAGGACCCATACCATGACATCCGATCCAGCAGCCCCTACGGTGTGCCCCAGTCCCCAGGTTCCTTGCAGGCCTTGCCTGGACACCAGCCACTTATCTCCAGCCTTGTGTACCCCGAATCGGGACTACCGATCTTAGCCCAGGGTGGGGCGCCCGGCATGACCCAGGCCATAAGGGCAATGGGGGGAGGCAACGGCCCCAGCTCAGACTTATCCACGGGAAGCAGTGGAGGCTACCCAGACTTTCCAGCAAGCCCAGCCTCTTGGCTAGACGAGGTGGACCATGCTCAGTTCTGATGCCCCCCTGGTGGGCAAGTGTATGAAATGTTTTTTTCGCATATTCTTTTTCAGCAGACACTTATCCCATGTTGTGTTTGTGTCTCCATTCCTATCCCAGTTGGGATCATCTTTGGCGCCCACTAACTCCTTTTACAGCCAGTTTTAATTTTGAGCTGTGAACACAGCGGGTGTACCGTCGGGGATCGGCCTGACACTCACAGAACTGTCTTTTTCAAGCCAAGTGAATCAATGGAAGGGAGGCCGTCAGTGGGTCTTTGACCAGTTTATGAAGGATCTGACAGGGGAAACATGGCAACCCAGAGCTGTTGTGGCCAAGACCGCTTTACGCTGCAGATGGACGGTTCTTGTCCACTTGCCACCAGAGGTCCGGGAATGCTACCAGATGTGACAGGAAAAGAGTAATGCCATCCATGCGATCTGAGAATTTTAAGGAACTGGAGAGAGAAAGGACTTCCAAATAAACCTAGACTTCTTCTCACGAAGAAGGAATGCCAGGCTTTCTTCCCACCAGAATTCTGATCTACTTCATCTTTAGGCAGGATGAAGAAGGATGTTTGTCTTATAGATGAAAGGTGGCAGAGTATCCAAAGCCCCACTGACTGTGACAGACTCCCAGTCCTCTTCATCATAATTTCACCTCTGATCTTTCTAGTGATACAGAAAAGTTTTTTTTTTTGTTTTTTTTTTACAATTTCTGGTTGTTGCCAAAATGTTTATTTGTTACAGTTTATCTTTGTTTAATCTTAATTTTTTTACAGCCTTCTGGAGGCTAACATGAAAACCTATATTATAATGTTCTATGTGTTTTTTCTAAGTGGAATGAGTTGTAAATGTTGTTTCCCTTGAATTAGGAGAACCTCTATGCATTTGTGTGTTCTTGGATGTATCTTGTTAATTCCGTTTTACTGAAAACATCCTGGGCATGCTGGGCCTAGGCCAATGTAAGTGTTTGTTTATGTGGGATATGGTTTATGTCTTATTTATTCTCTCTGATGATTAAGCGAAAGCAGACCTTTAATAAATTTGTCAGCGAAACACAACCTGCGGTGAGTCTTTAAGTGTGGATCTTCGGTTGCTCCCCGATCTTCAGAGATTTTGACAACTGGAGAGATAAAACGTGAATGTTATCTCAATGGGATGTCCACCAACGTATCGATTTTTTGACCCAAAAGAAGTCATGATTTCCGACTCAGGGGTACAGTATGTATTATGCCTTTTCCACAGCTGGAAAGAGGCATTGTGGCATCTGGCGGAAATAAAATAATGATACTTCAAGGATAACACCACAGTTCAAAATACAAAAGCCCTTGAATAATGACAGAGATTCTTCTGCTGAGTTAAAAGTTAATAAATGAAACTTTCGACTTAACGAAAAGTAAATAATTACATTTTTGACATGTTAATAGACTTTTCATTTCCCCCACACTCGTAAATTTGTGATATGCTTTCCATTTCACACCACTTAGTGAACTTTCCCAACCTCCTGTGTTTATTTTTTTTGCCTATTCACATTAGCACAAACAGAGGTGACAGTCATTATTGAACAAGTTTTCCCTGGATTGAATGTGACATTATCTCTACAGCTTTCAAATAGAGTTTGTGGCCTGTTAAAGTTCCAATTAAATTAATATTAGAGCACTGAAGATAACTTGAGGATCATCTTGTGATGGCAAGTGTTACAGTGGCTTCGTCAACCTGCACAGGTAAGAAAGTGGCAATGTTTGTGAAACAGTGCACATGGGCTTAAGGAATGTTAATTGAATGATTGGAGAGATAAGTGACTGATAACATCTACAGCGGAAGTGGGGCTGTGTTGTGAACTGTGAAAGTAAGTAGAGAAAAACAATTTAAGATTTCCGATTCCGAAAGAAGACCAAGGAGTTCTGCAACAGATGGTTTTGCCTCCATAGAGCCCTGATCTCAACATCATTGAGGCTGTCTGAGATTACCTGGACAGACAGAAGTGAGCAAAACAAAATCTATAGAAGAACTGTGGAAAGTTCTCCAAGATCCTCTTCAAGATTTACCTGCCGATTGTCTTATAAAACTGCACGGCAGTTTACCTAAGAGAATTGAAGCAGTATTTAAGGCAAAGGATGGTCACTCCAAATATTGAATTAATTTCAAATTTTGAAATTTGAAAGAATTTTTAAAAATGTGTCTAAGACTTTCGCACAGTACTGTATGTCTGTGTATATATATATATAGGAAATTAAAGTAAAAGTCCATTACATTAAACATGTGTAGCATAAGCTTAGACTACAATTTATACAGTAGGTATTGGTGTCACTGTAGTGTACGCAGTTTTAAAGATAAAAATAAAACAAGCTACAACTTATGCGTTTCTATTTGTTCAAGTTGGCAATGTTTTGTGCTAAATATAAATAATCTGTGTGAATAACAGTACAGTCTCGTTTGAGCTGTCTTTTTCTTTATACTTGCTTTGTTGTTCGCAATTCTGCCGTTATCCTCTTCAAATAAAATTGTTCCTATAAAATCTGCCATACCAATGCTGAAAATTGCAAAAGTTTGCATTATGGGTTTACTGTACACCTGTAGAATGCAAGATCAATCCGAAGTGGTCTTCTTCCCTGACGTCATTCAATGCATTAAATAAGAATGCGCTAATATTCATCAAAGCTTCACAAAGCCAAAGAAGGTAAAACCAATACATCTGATAACAGCAGATACCTGCTATTTGGCAGCACTTGGTGTAAGTAATACATTAATGCATAATTAACGATAGTATAATTAGTGCAGGAATCAATACACGTGCACCCTCTACCAACCTCGCGCATATCATTCGGTAATAAAAATTAGAGTGAAAATATTGTGTGAGAATAATGACTGAAGGTCAACTGAAATCTGAGACCTACCGGGTAATGGAATATAATGTAATTGAATGGGATTCATTATTGTGACTTAATAAACCATTATTGTAACAATTCCACACACAAAAAAACTTTTCTGAAAGTTTTAAATGTCCTCACTATTTCCTTGCATTTTCAATATCCACCCCTATTATACACATTCAGTGATGTGACAGGAACATGGAACAAACCTTGAAATCCTGATTGACTTTTATTTCCTGTTTCAAACAAATTAATCCCATTGCCCCCTTAGTCACAGCCCAGATAATGGAACCTGAGCAATCTAGAGATCTTACTGACTTTGCAAATTGCCAGCCTGGCTAATTACCAAAGGCGTATCAACAGTTCAACGGCTCTTTAGAGCAGAAATTTGATGCAGAGTGCATGGCAACACTTCGATTTGAAGATAACCTGATTTGTTTACCCTGTTGCCCCTACCAGTTTGAAATACTCACTCCGCTAGCCTACAGGGATATGGAGAACACTCTTGTGCATTTCCTCATTCGTTTACTTATTTAAAGTCAAGTTTAATTAGATATATTGGATAGCATATCGATTATCTTCTGACTGATGGCAAGTGACAGGCACATGTAAGAAAATACAGTTTAAATGCAGTTTTAAAAAACACTTAACTCCGCACAGCCTTGCACTCACTACTGAACAAAGTACATTTGCCAAAGAACCAGAAAATGAAAAGCACACTGAGAACAGTAAATCGTTGACCATTACAGTTGTCTGTGCAGCGATTATCATACTTTACACAGTGTTTTATTTTTACCAGTAGAAGAAATAAGATACTTAATGGAGGAAATGCTATTAAATACAGCTCTTGAAGTTTGATCAGCGGGTTAGCTAAGGTTTGATTTAGTCCCAGCTTTAGTTTCACACAAATCCGGTCATCTTTAATTTCTGTCGGGGCTTCACCATTTATTTAATAATCTGCCCCCTTCTGAATTAGGTAATTTCACACCACCGGTAGCTGACACAGTTGCCCTGAGCAACAGGTAAGCAACTCTGAGGTGAATGAATGGACTTTGACAGGGGCAAGGGTGGGGAGAAGTGTCAAAGGCATCGCTAATCCCTGAAGATCCCGACTCCGGTCATTTTATCTGGGGAGTTAGTCTTGCGGATGTGCCAGAGAGGCGTAAAACTCGCGCAGAATTAAAGCATCTCAAAGCCGCACACGTCTGTTGGCTGCCACCATTGTACTCTCACGGGACAGGTGTGGACAATGGATTTGTACAGCGTGGGATTATGGTATAACGCATCCCTGGGTGAACCACGTACAAATAGGCAGGACAATTCCATCCACTCTTTATAATTAGGAACTCATGCCTTCACACATACCTGGTGTTGTAGAAAGGAGAGACGGGAAAGAGAAGTAGTCTTGAGAGAAAGGCACCTCCATATTGTGTACAGATCTAAAAATTCATATTGATAATGTTTTAGATGCCCCCCTTAAGGGTTTTACTGAGGTTTTATTTAAAATCATCAACATCACAATCTCAATCAGGGTTTGGGGGGTGGAGGGGTGAATGGGGAAAGGACGTCAACAGTCTTTGTCTTTTCTGATACTGAAACCCACCTGCTTAGAAATAATTTAAAAACATAGGCTTTATCATAGACTTGATCATTCTTAATCATGGAGTAAGGTATCAACCTTTCAAACTATTCCTCAAACTCTGAAGGGGGGAAATAATCTAAAAGGTGGCAGAAATGTTGTGCCCCTGCGTCCCAGTCGAAGCTGGACCAGAGTTATAATGTGTGGTGCACACATAACCCAAGGCTGATGCCAGCGGTCCTGGGAGTGGAGTGCTGCTGGCCACCTGGCTCCTTCGCCCAGCCGCTTTCTGCCTCCTCAGCGTCAGATGGCTGGAGTAAATCATCTCTGACAGTAACACCTCCCCCAGGGAGGGGGGCACAGGTTACAAGCAACAATCAGAGGCTAATGGAGCAGCCACTGCGCTTCTGAGGTAGACGAATATAAGGGGAGCAAGCTATGGATCCGTGCGGGACGTAGAACGTAGTGCCTGGCCACCGACCGGCAGGAAGGGCCCCCATTAGTGGATCGTCCGTTAATCTGACATTGGTGGTCCTGCCTTTGTCATAGCAGAGCTGGGCAGATGTAGGGTTTAGGAGAAGGGAAGAGGTTCCTGGGAGGTGAGTTGTGTGGCTTTGCCATTGTTAAGCTAAAAATGGGCCAAAGAAGAAGGGGTTTAGGTATTTGTGGCAGAGGATTTAACATACAGGGGTGCTGAGTGGTCAGATTGTGCAGTGGTGGTCCAATTCATGTCTTTCAAAAGTTTCCAGTGTTGACTTTAACTCTCTCTTAATCTGAAGACTCTTCCTGTCATTTTAAATACCCAGGGGGTTTGGATTAAATTAGAGATCCTGAAAGGGGTTGAAATCCCCACATCTAATGTTTCGATTCATTTCCTGGTCTTGCTCTATAGAACGCTTTTAACATTAGTTTTGTGAAGTACTCCTCTCTCAAGCATAAAGATGCGTTCCTGTGTCCCGATACGTTTACTGTTGATAACTTGTAAGTCCATGCCTATTCATTTGGCTGTAAAGATGTTTTGGTTATAAGTTTTTTTGGAATGTTATGTTTCTGGTTTTCTAACAGATTAAATTCCTTATTCTGTTCAACAGTCAAGGCCAGCGTTGCTAGGAAGTATTATGTAATACCTAGCCAGTTCATTGTAGCGGTCCAGCAAATGTCCAAACGTCAAAGAGCAAAGGACAACCCAAGTCAACAAATCATTGTGGTAGTTGCATATTAGAAAGTCATTCTTAGAAAGACATCAAAACATAAAACGTCCTGCCTCAAGATGGTTTCCACAACCTGTTATGTTGGAAAGGATAATCTTAACTAGCCATGATATTCAGTAATGGGGTTTTGGTACATACAGTCAGAACAGCCATAATTACATCTTGGGTTTTTGAGGTTGTGAGCACACTGCGAACTGTGACAAAGCATAATTATTTTCTTTAAAATAAAACTGAACTGCAAAGTCGTCGCAGATGAAAATATTCTTAGGTACTTTCTGTCCCTTCGTCTCCACGCATATACATACATAAACAAAGACACCACAGATACTGTTCAGATTTCAGATTAACGTCCAGCCAACTGTTACAACAATCCAACTAATTGACAAGCACATTAGCATGGCATTACCAATGACGGTATGTTAATATATTACAGGGGTGAGTTTTGATCATCCACTCTCAGGTATAATTATATATAATACTAAATCCCTTTATCTGGTGGCATGCATGGCTGACATTTAAGGCTCTTAATAGTCTAATGATGCAAAGGCCCTCCTTTTTTCAAAAGTATAAATTAATAGTTTCTAAAACTCCAACACAAAAAATAATTTTGCTTAATTGACATTTGAATAACATTGTGGACTTCTATAGGAAAATCATAACAAATATTACCCCGAGCTATAGCTGGAACAGATCTTTCTTTGATTTGTGCTCCATTTTGATTCATATTCGCACGCGTTTTTACATTTTTCGGCTAAAGGAGGAACAATCATCTGTCCCCTCGTCGCTTGTCAAAGCCCTTCCTCTTCCCTAATGTCCCCTGGGGGTCCTCTCGTGTCTGTGCAGGGTGGAGTGTTAACCGTTCCCATGGGACCCCCGCCCCCCGGCCCTCGTCTGGCCCTCACTGTAACCTAGTGCCCACAAACGCAGCTGGCTACGCCAGCCGCTACCGTTTTCAATTAAAATGTGAGGAGAAGCCATCTTTCTCTGCAGCCTCTTGACACTGCAAGCGTGTGTGTGTGTGTGTGGGGGGGAAGAGAGAGAAGGATGGAAAGGGGTTTGAACCGCGAGGAAAGGCTTGAGTTAGGGTAGACAATCCTAATCCAGTCATCATTTGTTTGGCTTTTTACATCTTTCTCTGGGCAAAATTGTTTACGATGAAGAGTCGGATGGCTTCACTCTGATTTGTGGATTCCCAGGAAACTGCACAGGTTTGCATAGGTCTGCACAGGTCTGCACAGGTCAACCACTGGTCACACAGCCCACTGAACTGGGGATCAGTCCAATCCCAAATTTCTGACAGAAGCGCGTCTAGACTCGGGTGTTCCACTGGGGGAAGTGTGTTTGTTGGGGGGGTTAAAGGGTTTCCTGCCAGATGAAGGGGGTTGATATATCACTTAGCGGAATTGTTGGGTGGGTGGCACTTGCCCTTTGCTTGTTGCTGGAAACGAAGTCTGGGGCCCAACACTAGCTGAAACCCCCACCCTATCCCCGTGCTCGTTAGGATTTAATTTGAATATGGGTTTATGGGGCTCAGGGGTGATAATACGACTTAAGGGTCTTATTTATTCAGCCCCTGCATGATTTAAGGGGTCGGTTATTCGTGACTACAAGCTGTTTGTGGGAGTAAAGGCAATGTAATTCGGCGAGACAGTGAGGTTAGAAGCCAGCTTGAAAATAAAATCCTAAACAGATTACATTCTTCCTGCAGGGTGAGCACAGAGCACAATGTGTTTTTTGTTTTTTTTTGTGTAGAGCTCTATGGCATATCTGTGTAAAAAAACATAGTTTTGCTGTTCGAAAGTCATGTTTCTCCTTAAAATCTTTATGGTAAGCAAATGCCTAAGATTTCAGCTAAAACACAGACAGCAATGACTAAATAAAATTGAAGTACAGTAAAAACACATATGTAAACAAGTGTCTGTAAAAACATCATATTTGTGGACCCTGTTTTAGCCAAAAAAGTAAAATACATTTTCATTTGAGAGAAAGCAGATCAACATAGACGCAATGGAACTATACAAGAACTTTCCATTTGGCAATTTTGCTCATCTCCTAGATCAGCGCCCACGAAAAAATGTCTTTTGACCTTGACTTGCCCAGATGACTGCTCATACATCTCTCTTTGGCCTCCCGTGCACAATGAAGAAGTCGTTTTGCTGCAAATGCAGAGATACTTACACTATGTAACACTATGCTACATTATCTAGCATTGGCACCTGATGTTCAGTAACACTTGTGCATGTGTATGGCGAGGGGGGTGGTACAAATTGACTGCCAACATTGTGACTAAATTATTTATGGGTTGTTGACACAGAGATGGGAAGAAAGAGGTGAATGAAACGTTTCATACAATGCATCAAAGCGGTCAGGTTTCATATTTGACATTCTGCTATTTAGTTTCTTAAGCTAAAGCGTCCTAAATGGTTTTAGCCGCCATCTTTACAGCTTTACCTACTGGAGCAATTTGGGTTAAGTGCCTTGCTTAAGAGAAACCGCATCAGCTTTACCTTGACCTTGAATTCTCTGTTTACAGGCCAGAGAACAAAAACATAGAAAAATTTATACAAACTAAATACAATTAATTAATGATTTTTTTTTTTTTTTAAGTGGAGAAAGCTGGAATGTTCAGAAGGTGCCAGAGAAGATTCCGGAAAACAGAAGGGCATTTCAGATTAAAGAAACTCAAGGCATGTCATTTAGTTCATTTCATCAATTAGTCTGGGTCATTGGTTTCACTGCTGGTTGGGAGCAAATGCAGTTTGTTTGAAATTAACTGGATGTTTAACAATGTTATTCTGAGAGATTGTTTTATCAGTGCCGCAGCATTTAACACCAGGGTATTAAATGAGAATGCAATGATGAATGTGTGAAACAGATTTGTTTTGTGGTACGTTTTTACTAGCACATTGGTTACCCGGTGATGACATAAATCAACTAATTACGGCCCTAATGGAAATTGGAATTTGGGGTTTTCTTTTGGGAATTAAAAAATCATCTGCACTGGGTGAGAAGTATGTATCTACCTTTCCAGAAGCTAGGGTTAAGCACAGCCACAAGGCTATATGTTTCATGACCTATACTTTGTATGTTGAGTTGAAAATAAAATGTAGTTAGTGCGTGAAGGGCATCAGAATAGCACTACCACAACTAAATAGACAGTGAATCTGGACTTAATGGAATCAAAGGGACCTAGGTGTACTAGGTCTCCACCAGCACAATATCTGCAAAGGACTGCAACTGGACATGATCTGCAGGTGCCTCTGTCTCCCCCCAAGCTCAGAAGATTGCCTTTTTTTTCTGCCATCCTTAGTTGGGAGTCATGACTGAGAAGGACCAATCAGTGCCATGTTCACACCAGTCATGTCGGAAAGCACAGAGGTAACATTCCGAACGAACTCTGACGGTATTCATGGCAGCCGTAGAGAAAATCACCGTCTGAAACTGCTGGTGAGGTAAAGCATACAATATATGCGCCAATTAAAAATGAACTAACCGGTTTGCCAGATTTTTGGAGGACCAAATTACTCTGAACCAAACAGTCTTTAGATCGTAAACTGCCATCAGTTTCTCAAATTTTCTAAGTGTAAATTTTAAGAGAGCTATTTTTAAGAGAAAGGAAAAATTATATAGTGTAATCATTCTGATGTCTTACTTTTGTCTAGAAGAAAACGTGACACTCCAGTTCATTTTACCAAAAAAAAAAAAGTATCAATACACAATCCCTGTCTGGATATTTGTTCTCCCAGTCCATTGTTTTATTATAATTCATGTCAGCAAGATCGCCTTATCTCCAGAAGAGAATGACGAGAGCTCCCATTTAATCCCTCTGGCCAAGATGTATTTATTGAAGATTAATAATATAACAGCAATCTCATCATACTGGCAGTGATTTTATAATTTTGTCTGTTGGGGATCAGGGACAAAGGCGGAGAGCAAGCCATCTTGGCTGAATGGGTAGATTTTCTGATTTAAAAATAAAATCAATTTATCAAAATGCGCAGAGCTGCGGAATTATTTGTAGCCACCAGTGCCCCATCAAACAAAATATCCGGAATGCCAATGTGTTCTAATGGCCTTGCTGACTTATGTATGTTAAGCCAGGAGAAACTCGCTGACCTTTTATTTTAAACGGTCTGCAAAGGACGCATTAATTCCATATTTCTTCTGACAGTCGATTATTTTGTGTTGTGAAATGCACACATGCCTGAACTCATTTCACCACAAAGCACGAACAGCTGACTTAGACTTTGTGACCCCACCCCAACCCCACCAACCCCCCCAATACACTCACGCCTGCACTATACTGAAACTAAAACTGCATGCAGAAGTCGCATTCACATTGTTCAATTAAACTTAAGGCGTTCTTCAGCAGTATATAAATTTCTCCCTCTTTCCACCTTCGGCAAGAGGATTCTGTGTCCACAAACAGCGGTTGCCCGGCTGAAAGGTTTAAAGACAAAATAAAAGGATGTTTTATTCCTCATCTGCATTAAGGGAACCGAATGGCATTTCCCAGCACATGCAGAGTGTACACTACCACTAACACTTTAATTGTCCTAATGGAGCTGCTCCATATTCGTGAGGGGAGGGGGGAAAAAAGATCCTATGATAAATTTCTCCCGGGGCAGTAGGTCAGAGTTCAAGGTTCAGTGCTGATACAAATTATTTATATCCCTAATAAGTGAGTGGATTGAAAAGATTGGTTGTCCCTGACCTTGGTGTTCATAGAAACCCCATCCCACTATATCAGGCAGGCGGGAAAATGCTGTCTGATCAGACAGTGGTGGGAGTGTCTGAGCAGTGAGATGGGGGGGTATGGGGGTTGGGAGCACACGTGAGGGAACGGGGGGCATGGGGCACCTGCTTTGCATTTCGCATGGAAATGAAAAGGCCCAAGGGTAGGTGAAGGACGGCAGGAGTGAACCGCAGGCACGGAGAGGCTGGTCGGACAGGAGTGGGCGCGGGTGCCTTCCTTCCAGGTTTTCTAGGAAGGTGATGAGCTGCAAAAAAGCAGCTAGAGGGCATAGAACAGGGTAGGGTTTCTGAGCGTCCCATGACACTTTCTCGAATCAGAGTATTCATGACGTTAATTGGCCATACCGTTGGATTCAATAGGTTGACAATCAGACAATCCTTTTATGCTTGGTGAATGTAAGATATATAAATAAAAGAATGAAGAATGCATGGTTGTTCATACGTACAACCACGTTTGACAGGCGTAAATAACTTCATCAGACTTACCTTTTGCTTGATTGGTTTTTTTCTTTTCTTTTTTAAATGGTTAAAGTGAGGACACAAATAGATGCTAATTTCAGTTTTGCAAATATGTACTATACTGTTACTAATAATCTGATAATCTGATGCTCTGTTAATTCGCAAGCACTTCTATATAATTGGTTCAGCCTGGAGGGTCTCTTCACCTTAAGTTTATCCTGGCCAGTGTTGTAAAGTCAAGTCACCCCAGTCTGCTTTCCGGACAGGGCAAAGCTAAGGATTCAAAGGCAAGACAGCAAGGTGCTGGTCAATGTCGATTTCACAGGTGTCTGTGGCTATGAAAGATAACAAAAAGCCATAAGAAATCTTACAAAGTATCACCCACCGTCCATTACCTGCAAAGACTGGGCGAGAGAAGTGGAGCAGGGGATTTACGGTGACATAATACCTGGGTCAGGCCCGGCCCGTGGCAGCGGTATTGATCACTGAGACTTGTGCCGCTTCCGTAGTCTGAACTCTGACCCATAAATAGCGAGTGAATCTCAATCCAATAGACTGAAGTGTCTCAGCCTTCTCACCCGCTCCGGCCCCCCACCACTCTGCCTGAGCCCCACCGATCAATACCAAAGGAACATGATTCCCACATTATAGATTGGCAGCACCCTTATTAATATAATAGGTGTGTGCACAAATGCGAGTGTATGTTTGTGATTGAATGCCATGCATATGCAGTACAAATGCACAATATTCTCATTCCTGTATTTTTAAAAACTGACGCTCTAATATTATTTATTATTAAGTGAGGACTCATGTAAGGTTTCAGAATGACTGGTGTTTTATATAAAACATCAGCATCATAATATAGACATGAATAAGGACAAGACGTGGTGCAGTTTTGAGTGTTTCAGGCATATTCTTACATTCACTCAAATTCAAAAAGTAATGTCAAAGTTTAAGATGTTTGAATACATTAAAATAACACAGATGTGTTGAAGAGATGGCGATGTGCGTTTATACAGACGATATTTTGACAACAATAAGACACGCAGTGTCATTCGTCAACATTCCTTGCCATAATCAGAAGGCATTCAGGGTGATGTAGTCTTCTTTTCCATGTAATTTCAAGGATTCTGGAGTCAGATGAATATTCCTTTATGCTTTTGGCCATGCTAACTTTGGCAGATCATACATTTTATTTACAGGACAAGACATTTTGGAAATAAATTACCGAGAAACATTTAAGTCAGTGCAGCGTGTCAGTTCTGGGTATTTGCATGTAAAATATAATGGGCGGAACGGCGGAGTGCCGTCCTAACTGTGGATTTACAATGCAGATGAAAGAACCGCTTAAAACCATACCCGGCTGTGTTCTGGGTATGTTTACAGCACTAGCGAGAGCTCCTCTGATTTGTGGTTCGCCCAGACTGTATATCTCCGTGGATCGAAAGAGCGAGCTGTTTCATCCGCCCATGCCTTCTGAGTTCACACATTAATCCAAGGGACGCTTCTGAGGTCAAGAGGGCAGCATGAAAAATCTACTGCGCCCTGGGCAGCACAGAGTACACATTTTGAGTTCATAAAGTGCGATCATGTCCTGGTCGAAGGAGAAAGGAAAAACACCTTGTCTTTGACAGAGGAATACACATGTACACACAGCCTTCCTCTGTTGGTTTCTTTGTGATGCTGCTGCAAAACAGAACACACTTCTGGAATTATCACAGTCTATGTGATAACATCCCCTGTTCAGAGTGCATTTTTCTGTGGATTCCACACTTAGGTGTTTGCTTTTACGCAAATGTTCTCCAGTGTTCCCAGCCTTGGCAAGTTAAAGCACAAGAGCAGAATTGCCAAAACATTCAGCAATAAAGTATGGGACTACTCCTCTGGGACGAATACCAAGAAATCAATTGAATATTTATCTCTGAATACATTTCATAATGCTTCCACATAAATGCTCTAAATTATGCATTTTATAATAAAATAAATAAAAATGACAAAAAGGCATCTTAAAGGCATCCCAATCCTACTTCCGTCCATCTGCTGGGCTTTGGTTTCATTAAGGCTGATTGGAGATCAGATCAGGGTCATACAGAGTCGCCCTCCTCTTTCTTAAAATATTATAATTATTGAAATTGTCCCGTTTTATTTTTTTTCTTCTATTCAAAGTGCCCACCTGAATAAATGGTGCATTTTAAACCCAGGCCCGCCCACTTTCCTTCTTGTCCGGATGAGTGTAATGTTGGTAAAAGCTTCCCCTTTATTCAATGCTTTGGACTGGTTTTGCCGCTGACCTGCTCTTTACAACTCTGGTGATCGTAATGTCCCTTGGTATTCCTCACACACACACACACATTTTACAGGACCAAACCCTTCCCCCAATCCCACACAAATACACAGCGCTTTTATGTAATGAAATCACCCGGAGTCGTATGCTCCATCATGTCGCAGAGTTATGGGCACGCTTTACATAAAACTCGTACCGGGGCATTGTCTCATATGCATGTGTGCCTGGCGATTTACATTTCCAAAGGTATTAAAGAAATGAGCACGCAGCGTGAGGAGGGGGAAAAGTTGAAGAAAGAAAAATTTACCAGTTTTCCCGTTCAATCATCTGAGATCCCGGCAACCATAAATTATGGATATCTTGCAACACCCCCCCCCCCCCCCATGCACTAGTGTGCCTTTCCTGCAGAATTCAGACAATAAATTAGATCCCCCCTTGATTTGCTTATGCATATAAGAGGTGAGGTAAGAAATAATTACTTGCTGTTATTATACCAAAACTACAAAATGCATTAAAGGGGCAGCTAAATTTCTTTTTCTGCTATAAGTCATCCATTGTCCCTAAATTAAAGAGGGGCTAGAGACAAACATGGTGTGACTCTTCGGTGTCTGTGTTATGGTCAGGTAAACCTAACAACTAAACACTGTCCTGCCACTGAGTAAATTAGCCGAGAAGCGTTGTGATTCTAAACTTTTGGGCTGCAAAGATGCCCTCTCTTAAGAGGAACCATAGAGTGGAGCCATCCGCTACAGTTACAGTTAAGGTTTCTCCCTTGTAGGGTCTTCCCAAAAAAACACAGCAGCAGAAATTGCCCTGTAGAAGGGTCAGAGGCGAAGTCTAAGAACCTTTTAGAGCAAAGAAGGACGGTAAGCCACAGTATGCTGAACGTGCAGCTGAAGATTCTGGTAAAAACTAGATCACTGGACTCCAAGTTTGCCGGTGGATCTGATGGGAGTTTCTTTCATGTTTGAGGTAAACAGCAAATGGGTCTGTCCAGGAAGTTGTCTGTAAAAAATCAACCGAAGACAAGCCGTTGCCTTCACTCCATGCCTACACCATTCTCAACGTCTTAGAATCCAGCAGCATTCTAGTTTCTCCAGAAGCAACACTTGTTTCCACAATAATCACGTTTTATGTATTAACACTGGAAAGCTGCAGTCGGATAGTGACATTTATTCTACAGGAAATGGAGTGTTGCGCTCTGGATGTGCATTCAAGACTATGATACCAGCTACTGATATTTTTTGTGCAATAAAATGTACTCGATGACACAGGACTCATGCGTTGTCTAAATTATTAATTCTCAAAACACCTTACTGAAACTGTGTAACAAATAACAAAGCGTTGTAATGTGTTAATTGTGATCCGACATACTGAAGGGAGGTCGGATATTGTTTTGTGTTGTCTGTTTCTCCTGTGGGCCTTTTCTATTGAACTAATAGGTCCGTCCCACCCCATCAGCGTCTTTGAAAAGACTTGATGACCATCATGGGCTAATTTGTGGGAGTCGACTTGAGTGGTAGTAAAATTCAATTGCTTGAGGAGGACATTTCGTGTCGTTCTTTTGTTTTTGTTTTAATCAGTGGGGGTATTGGCCAACACCTGGCTTGGAAAACATTAAATGGGCACAATAATGAATACACTCCAGTAACAGATTCTGATCTACACACCCAGTTGCAGAGCGCATAACATGTGCTTACATCCCTTGTCTCTTTTTGATTGTGAATAGAAACAGAGACATTATCCACAAGACACTTAGGTGATGCTGTTTGCGGACAGAAGTGCAAGACATGAATTTTAAAAGCGTCAAAAAATAACCTATGGTCAAGTGCCTTGTAAAACCCGTGCACTGCTGATGTTTTTTAAATGCTTCATAAATGTCGTATTAATGAGTCTGTTCTTATTAGACCTCAAACACAAACACAAGGTCGTGAATCTGTTGGCAGCCTCTGCACCAAAGTTTCTGCATACATTTGTTCTTTCATTGGCCTTGTCAAAATTGTGGAGTATGAATAGATTTTGTAGTGTATTTTTCATCGCACACATTTTCTGGTGATACATACAGTATATTGCTTCCTCTGACAAAACAAAAACAAGTTTCCGTGGATTTTTACCAAAGGTTTTGACCATCAGAAGCAATGTTTCAAAGAAAATCCATAAAATGTTTAAACTCTGTTGCCCTCCTCTGGACATGAAATAGAATTGCAGATATGATTCACTCCACTGGGGCATACAAACCAAGAGGCAGGTGGGCGAGTAGCCATGTATTAGGGGAAAGCAAACCCTCATTGGGTAATCAAGGGATCTCAACTCAGCATTCATTCATACACAGAGAAGTATGAATGCATGGTAGGGCTCCACAAATAAAATCTCTTTTAAGTCATATATATTTGTGAAACCTCTGTTCCACTTTTGGCCCTTTGAAGTGATACAATTTAAAGTCAGCTGCATAGGTCAGTGTTGCCAGTTGATGTTTTTATAGGCATCCGTGGGTCCTCAGCGTCAGTAAGCATGCAATGTTTGGAATAGAGATCAGTGGGGGGGGTTTTTCTTCACACTGCCCTCCTCTCCACTCCTCCTTCCTGATCTATGTCCACAGCCCCGTCCCATCCCCTTTGACCCCCCCACACTCACAGGGATGTCTAAACCCTGATAGCACACCAGCCTCCTTATTTTAGTGTAGAGATGTTAGGCCAAGACATATTGATTAGGCCATAAATTACCCATGTAGCATCGCAATGCATTGGCTAGCAGTTCTAGAGAGGGAGGGAAAAAATCTGAAATTTTGGCAACAGGGTCCACTAAATGGTTAATTAAGCATGCATTAATCTCCCACTGTTTATTAATCCAGCTCACCTTTTAAAGGAAATGAGGGAATCGATTAGGGGTGAGGACCGGGGGTTGTCACCGCACACAGGAGATACGGTTCATGCATAGGGAACTAGAAAAATGCCCCTTGACATTAATTTTTCAAGAGGCTCTACTATATGGATGGATATATGTCCACAATCGCATTGTGTCCAAGGGTACTCAAAGAACGATGCCACTCAACTCCTTCTCATTTCCAGGAAACAGTCACACAATCTAATCACACAACATACAGCGTATAACAACAAATTAGCATTTGGGGATTTAGAATTTCCCTTCTTCTGTTTATGTCCAAATGTGTGTATGTATGTATTCATTAGTTACTCTGTGAAATGTCTAAATACCCATTTGTATTCAATAAAAAAGGATGACATACGTCCAGTTGTTTTACTGGATGTCTACATGATTGAGGATTGTGGGGGTATTACATACTCCAAGAACATGCCATCCAGTAGACCTATGTTACATCAGCACAGCAAGTAAAACTTAAATAGCAGTCTAGTTCAAGCAGTGCCTACTAATGGCCTAGATGTTTTCCCACTGATCCGGCCATATACAATTTTAATATTAGAAAACAAAATTCTATCGCCAAGTGATGGTGAATAAATCAAAATTGTAATTTTGTAAGATGAATTTTAATATTCAATAAAAATGAGACTGTAAGTCCAGCCCTGCCTCTGGGAGTCGTTTCAGTAAATGACCGGCTGTATAAATTAAGAAAGTGCATAACTCCAGCGGTGTTATTTACTTTGGAAAGAGTGTCTGCTAAGCAGCTGAATAAGTAAAGTAACTGCCCCACACTTCCTCAGTCTGCTACCAGAGATCAACATCCCCTGAGTACTAATTGCTTCACCCTTCCACATCACCTGGTCCTATTATTCAATTAACATTCCACAACACCATGTGCACGTGTTCACCCTGTCATCTTCCCCATTCATTCAGAATCTCCAACACTGGTATCCTGCTTCCCTCTCCACTGCATATAAACCCCGCAGGGACTTCTATTCAACATTTAGTCTTATCTTGCAATATCATTTCTGAGCGCTACTCCCTGGTGGCCATGGGTGACTAGGGGTTCCCTATCATTGACCCTTTTGCCTGATTCATCGACCATTGCTTTTTGAATTGCCCCCCGGTGATGTTTGCCCATTTATCGACCCTTTGCCTGCATCATTGACTATGATTCACAGACTTCCTCAAACACTCCGGTTTGCTGGCTTCAACCCCTGCCTGTTTCCAGGTTTTGTGAACCTCCGCACTTGGATTCCTCTTCGCTGTCAGTCCCCCCGTGACAATAACATTTCTTGGCAAATCTTCACAACCTCAACAGTACTACAATTAAAGGAACAAGAGTTACTTTCTACAAGGTATATAATGTCCGTATTTGTGCAATCTCTTCCTTTACAAGGGTACTGATTTGGAAGTGGTCCAAAGTCGTTTTTTGTGTGCTGTGGTCTTTCTCTAGTTCTTGAAGAACAACAAACACATTTATTATGGTAATACACATTTCACATGGAGTTTTCAGTATTAAGAGGATTAGAGCTATGGAATTACTCTGGTTTTGAAAACTACTGCAACCCAAAGTACAGACATGTATCACTCCATCACAAAGACAAAACCAGTCAGTTTCTCCTTACGGAAATTCAAGTAATTTAAACTTATCGACAAAGAAAATGTTTATATTTTTAATCATCAAACTAACGTTTTTGAACCTGCTTTATGATCTTCTGTATGACTTTCTGTATGAGCACTGCTGCTAAAAAATAAATGTAAAAATATAAATAAAAAATGTTTTCCAAATCAATACCTTTTCTTAATTTCCACTCTCGTCTTTGTCATAGTGTCCAGAGAACATTTGAATGGGAGAAAAGTACAAAATCAGTGCTTGTAAACAATGTTAAATAATTACTTGAAAAAAGGGAAGACACCTATTCATAGTGATATATTGGTAATAATTGTGTTAGGGGCAGTTTTCTTATGCCATAATCAGGATAAATAAAATAACAGGCAATTAAATGATGGCTCAAAAGCAGAGATGGAGAATTCCAGTGTCTGGGATCAAATTGTTTAACAAAAAGCAGAGATGGAGAATTCCAGTGTCTGGGATCAAATTGTGTAACAAAAAGCAGAGATGGAGAATTCC
>JAOVYW010000093.1:1873761-1888654 GCA_025775045.1 Hiodon tergisus | reverse complement strand
GAGATGGAGAATTCCAGTGTCTGGGATCAAATTGTTTAACAAAAATCTGAGATGGAGAATTCCAGTGTCTGGGATCAAATTGTTTAACAAAAATCTGAGATGGAGAATTCCAGTCCCTAAGGGTCAAATTGTTTAACAAAAAGCCAAAATCAGTAATATCTGCTCAGTTCCTCCTGTCCCTGGGAGGTGCTATACCAATTGAACACTGTAGCTTGGGGACTCCCAGTGACATTGGGCAGAGGCGTGATCGAATTTTAACCTGTGGCCACTGAATCATAGGCACCCGCAAGTGCTTGGATGAGCACCTTTATTAACTGATCTACACCGGGGGCTTCAAATTGTTGCTTAATTGAGCACTGAACCATGAAGGAAGCCCCTGAATCTCCCTCGAAGTCTGTTTCTTAGACAGTTCACTTGTATGAGTCGACATCTGTTTTGACTCCAAGAAAAGGCAGCTGCCCAGATGTCACAGTGATTGACCTTATGGGAACAGATGCAAGTGACCCATGGATTTCCAGCCCAGCTGTGAGCTGTCATAGCATTTAAACTATGTGTTGTGTGTTATGTTTAGAGTTTGTATGTTCGATGTTACAGGGGTGACGTAATGGGGAACTGTGGGATATCGGGGAACGGTTCCTAGGGGGACAGTTTTTGGTTAGACACAGGGGTATGGTTAAAGAAGAGACGCACGTGTTAGTGTCTTGGTCTGACACTTAATAAACAACGACGTTTATGAGTACACGAGTCTTGCGTCCTACCTGACACAACATTGTGTTAATCATTTTTATGTGATATTAAATTATTAATACCTGATGAGACAAAATATGTATCAGCAGTCTCAGAGCAGGATGTTCCCAAGGACAGGTTTGGCTGTCAATTGATAGGCATCGTGTTGTAATACTCTTGTGATCATGATATTCTTATTTTACAGCGTTACCACGAAGGCTATACATGTCACTTGTCACTTGTTTTGATCCATAAGCTTTGAGAAGTCAGTACTTATCCCGCAGCGAAACCCCTGGACTATGGGCACAGTTGTTGGTTTTGCAGACAGCCAAGTGTGTGTAAGAGAAACAGAGCCTGGTAAGACACATCCTGGCAGCTGGGGCAGTCCCTAATCACGCCCCATCCTTCTCACACCATAATCCCTCCCCAGGAACTTTTCGTTCCCCTAATCTGGGGCCCAATCTCTCCTGCAGATGGTTCTTTCCTTTCCATCTCTAATTCCCCTGATCCTTGGAATAAGCAGTAGCGGCCCAATGGCTATTGTGTTCCCAAACTTGTACCCTCGCTTCATTTCACGACTGTCAGGCATGTAACCGGTCAGCCGCTGCGGAGCAGGGTGTCCATCGAAAGTGTCCACCACTGTGCCTGCACCGACCGCAGCTCTTATCCGTACATTCTCGAAGCTCTTCAAAAGCCAAAAAACAGTGGCCCCCTAAGTGCATTCGGCAAAGCCTTCATTTTACTTTTATCAATGTTAAACCCCCCCAGCCCATTAGGAATGTATCGGTTAACAATTGGTCACACAGACAAGGCCCTTGCCCCAACTCTCCAATGTCTGCTTTTTTCCCCACCTACGCTAGGGAGGACATTGCACTTTATGCCAGTAATCGCTGAGAGGGCTTACCTGACAAAGCAGACAGTTGAGTAATTATGCAGAAGCTAAGGGCAATGCAAATTCTGATAATAATGTCCAGGGTGGAACCAGATGAAGGAATGGCAAAACCTGCACCGACGGCAATGTCCCACAAGAGGAGAGAAACAGACTCTAGTACCTCGTTAAATAAAACAAAATGCAAATGGATAGCTAAGTGTTTTTAAGGTAATGTAATAAAGATGACTATGATCTTGTTTTGTATTATTATTATTATTTCGTATTACTGCTTGGCATGACTTGCATAAACTCTTGCATAAAATGTAATTCTTGCAAATGAAGAACATAAGATGCATAATGGCTGCTGCCCCAGAGTCCCTTGTGAGTCCACATTATATAAAGTAGTGTTCCTGGTGCTCTCCTGCAGATGAGACCGGAACGTTAAAGGGACATAGCGAGAACGAGGGGCAGGGAAAATTGCATTGGCTTGGTTTCCATGGATATGAAAAGTAAAATAAAAAACGCAAAATGCCCTTCCAGAAAGTGGGAAACTCCTGCCATGACCCCTGTACTCAGAAAGCAATGTCCAAAGGCTGGGAAAGAGTGCTCTGATGGATTTTTCTGCGGTCTGGAGCAGAGCGGGGAGGGCAGACCGTGATCGGTGGTTGGGTACTTAGCTAAAGAGGAAGGTGGGAGAGCGGGAGATCAGGAATACGTGCAGATGAGAGGTGCTGCGCCATTTTTCACAGCAGACAAAAACATTTGTATGGGCATCAATTTGGAATGGGAAAAGCAGTCCGCCTCCCGGGCTTCATCATCCATCATCTTTTGCTCACCTGCCACAATCTAACTCCCTTGCCCTCTGCCGTAAGTCCCCCCCCCCCCCCCCCCACTCTCCCAGCTCTTGCAATTGGTCTGTGCCAGTACCGTGGAGGGGTGGGGGGGCTGGGGTGCACTGATCTGAGGGCTGGTCTCTTCGAATTAGGCTCCCCCTCAGGGACCCCTCCCTGTTTGGCCCCCTTATTGGCACCTTTCCTGGTGGCCCATCACTATTCTCGGGCCCATCATCCATCACGAATTGCGATCAATAGGGGGCTGGGACACTCATCAGCCTGGTGCGGGGGGTTGGTGCAGCTGATGGGGAGAGGAGATAGAAGCTGCGCTTGTGGGTGGAGGTAAGCAGAAGAACTGCACTGTGATGAGATGCGTGCCTGGATGTTCTGTGTGCGGAGGGAGGCAAAGGACGGGCAGAAAATATTCTCAGCACATACATATATACATGACAATGGGAGCGCTCAATGACATTGTTCAGTGCTGTGGTGGAGGAGAGGGGCTGGCCCCTGTTAGCTCAGTTGAGGTGTTGGATACAGGGGGTTGATACAGGCTGTGCTGCCAGGATGATAAGTGGGGCATAATGTTAGCACGTTCTGTTTCTACAGTGGCAGCTGGTTAGCTCGCTGTGTCTTGCCTGCTGACGTTTTCAACAAAATGTACAAAACTCTTGAGGGATGTGCCTCTGTGTTTGGCAATGCATCTAGTCAGTATGGAGCATGTTCCTGAATGATTTACAGCTTTTGGAAAGCATCGCCGTGGAAGTGCCCAAGTACACAGGAAATCCCCTGGGACCTGCGGACAATCCCCAGGAGGGAGCGGCCTGGTGCACGGAGAGACAAGCGCTGGGTCCTTCACTTCTTGAAAGGTGCTGGTCCACTGTTTCACCCGAATCCCATCTGTATGAGGGGCACCGAGGATTATTCAATTGCAGCAAAATGTGCTTTGCTTGTGAGACCCACAGCAAGGCCCATCGCCCAATGCCATTGGCCCATCACTTCTGCCAAAAAGTCAACAGCAGCATGCCTCGTTACTCAGAGGCCCAGAGCATTGTCATTTCCCTTGGAGGAATTCTCTTTATGATAGCTTATCCCGTTTGAGGATGCCTTTTCCTCTTGTCTTTGTGCCGCCTTGCCGTCTTGCACCGTGTGGGCAGAGGCTGCACGTCCATGAACATTTGATCCCCCTGATGTCATTCTCCCGCTCCCACACAAACACCTATGGCTCCCAACAGGGTGCGTGTCATAACCAGCAGCTCCCGCTGGGTAACAGGAGCTGGGGCGGTGATGCGTTGTAGACGGGGGATTAATATTGGAGGAGGTGAAGTAACCTCAAACCGTCTAAACCTGTGGCCACCCACTGGGGAGCCTGAACCCCCTCCGGAGAAATTAATTACGGCAGATCCACGGATGTCTTTAAACTGGCACTGTTTGTTTGATTGTTTCTTTCCTCTCCTGGTTTTCTTTCTCTTATATATAGATATATATTTCCTATTTCCATCCATACTAATAGTTTGGTTATCCATGTATATATACAAATATAACACATAAGGCTTATTTATTACATTTTTGGCATGGAACTGAAAAAAACACCATCGTCCAACAAACACTTGCACAGCTCAATAAAGTTCAGTGCAATATATGAATGCAAAATAGGAACTTTTTACTGTTTCGGCGGGGGGAAAAAACCGATGGAGAAATTGGCTCTTGGCCTGCCTGACCTTTCCGCGAGGGGCAGGTTGTTAAGTGAATTTAGGGAATCCCATAAACACAAATTGCCACCCGTAATGTCTTGCCAAGGCGGTGAAAAATATGGCACAGGAGGAATCGTGCTGAGAACCGCAAGATGCTGAGTGGGAGGGGAGGTGGGGAGGTGGGGAGATGGAGAAGGTGAGGGAGGTG
This sequence comes from Hiodon tergisus, assembly GCA_025775045.1. Taxonomy (NCBI): domain Eukaryota; kingdom Metazoa; phylum Chordata; class Actinopteri; order Hiodontiformes; family Hiodontidae; genus Hiodon; species Hiodon tergisus. The sequence continues at coordinate 1,884,325 of JAOVYW010000093.1, read as the reverse complement.
GGGAGGTGCACAGGGTGGGGATGGGGGCTTCAGCCATGTGAGCTGCTGTCGCCCGGCCGGGCAAAGAGGGGCACAATCCTTCCCCATCCCTACCCTCTTGACCCCCCGAGCCTGTGGTCCTGGTGGCAAGCGCATGGAGGTATTCCTTTTCAGAGATCCGGTTCAGTCGGGGTAAATGAAGAGTGTAAGCTACCTGGGATACGTTTTTGTACTTGTAATTTTAATGAACTCGATAAAGATGGATCACATAACTTCTCATTGGATTCGATCACCTCTGAGATATTTACCTCTGAGGCTCTTGTTATTTAGGTCACAGCTTGCCTCATATCGCATTTAGTTCGAGAATGGCAGTAGCAACCCATACTCTGGCCAATTTTGCTTACCTGTTTTTTGACCGAATAATAGAATATAAATATTACATTTATAAATAAACTAAATGAAAAGATTGTTATAATTGTATATGCCTAGTTTGACTGTAAGGGATAAGGGTTACTTAGCTGACTTCTTTTGTTAGGGTTAGGGTTTTTTTTCTTAATGAAGAGAATTGATTGATCAATGCTGATGGCCTATTGACACCTTTCAAAGTAAAACAATTCTAAATCTTTTGTAACAATTTGTATGATCCATACAATTTTGCTTTTAGAGAACATTACAGCAACAGGGTAGAGAGTGAACTGCCTTGCTTTTAAGACACTCAATACGACCGCAACCAAATAAACACATAAATCCACGTGCATTTGAAATATCCATTTGAACTGGTCAAGCAGAAAGGTTCAGGCAGTTATAAATCAAGATTAGAAATAAATAAATACGTGAAACCATAGATTTTTTTGTCAGTGAGGCGCGTAACTCAGGGGAGGACAAGGGAGTTCTTTAATGGCGGCCCTCGATTCTCCCCCCAATGGCGGATCGAGGAATTGACAATGTGATTGACCCCTGTTGACCCCTCACCCCTTCCCTGGCCAATCCAACTAATGGTGGGTCACAATCTAGGTTGCAACCCCTGCCCCTGCTCACGCCACAGGACTCTAACCCAGGGCTTGATGGACTGGGCCCCGCTTTTAATGGTGCTATCACCACTTCAGTTCACAAGGGGGCCATGTCAGAGCTGACCTTTCTCCTTCTACATGGCAGTTAAGTTTAATGGCCTTTAGTGACGATCATTTTATAATAATGGGGGGGGGGTGTTAACATCCCAGGTGAGCTGCACCAATTCTTAGCTCCTCTAGCAAAATGACCAGAAACTAAATCTTGAGATGTATTAGGATGTATTAGTGTATCAGAGCATGAGCACCAGCTTGGAAATTATCCCTATAGCGGTAGCTACGCGACATTGCTGTTATTGAATGCCTCTCCCAGACTCCCCCAAATCAGGCCATGTTGAATTTATTATCGACTGATGACGTGGACAGCTTACCTCATCACATTAAGTTTAACAACACCAGTAGCAAGTCATACCGTGGCCAATTTTGTCAATGACTAGCAAAGATGACACAATGAGAATGGAGGGACCAGCAGGGGACAGACAAATGGCATCTGGGCAACATGTGTGCAGCTCATATCAGAGGACAGGTCACTGTGCCCTCTCTCTTCCTGCCCAAAGCTGCTTTTCGTTCTAAAAAGGCCACGTCTCTGTTTGTGCCAAATGCTTCACTGTTCCCTGTTTTATTCTAGGAGAAAATTGTCAGAAGATTTCCTTGCCTCTGAAAGCCAACCGGAGGAAATTGCACCTTTTCCAAACAAAGCATTTTCTCCACCTGCTGTTCACAGTCATAAATCAGTTTTTTTGAAGGAAAAAAGGTTCCCTTCTGCATACCAAATAGCCAGGATTAAGACACGTGGATAAGAAACATAACATTGCCAATGATGCATTTCGAAACTAAATTGTCTAAACTAAACTCACAGATTACGTTCTCTAGGTTAATTTGATTCAAATTCACACCCCATTATACTGTATGTGTATATAGGTTTTATTTTCCCCAGAAAGAACCCAAAACTGACCCAAGATCACACCAAGGTTTGTGACGTTTATAAGGAATCTGGGATATATTTGCTATGCATCCAGCTGCCATTCCATTATCAGATTTACTGCTGGTGTTTGCAACTTTGTTTTAATCCATCTGAATTTTCTATACCAGAGATTAACACTAGAGTCAATTCTGAGAAGGGGAAACACGGATTGGGGTGGAGGCTTTGAATACTCTTGATACTTTTAGTGTTCCATATGCTCTTAGTTTTCCAACATGCTGCCAATTAATTGAAATCTAAACATAGGCTGACACCCACTTCTCTATTCACTCTGCCAATTCACAGAAAAGTTTTGCAGGCTTCAGATGCAGGGATACGATGTAGATTATGTGCAGGACAGGGTATGTGGCTATACCCTCGAGGCATGGCAGAGAGTATACGTAGAATGGCCATACCATCGGTACATGACGGACAGTTAGCGCAGGCTGGCTGTACCATTGGTATGGGATGGAGAGTAAACACAGGATGGCCGTACCATCGGTACATGACGGACAGTTAGCGCAGGATGGCTATACCATTGGTATGGGATGGAGAGTAAACACAGGATGGCTGTACCATCGGTTCATGAGGGACAGTTAGTGCAGGATGGGCGTACCATCGGTTCATGAGGGACAGTTAGTGCAGGATGGGCGTACCATTGGTACATGAAGAATAGTAAGTGCTTGATAGCTGTACCATTGGTATGTGATGAGAGTAAGCGCAGTGATGGCTGCACAAACAAGACACAATGGAAAGTATGGGTAGAATGGCTATACCCTCGGGACGTGATGGAGTGTATGTGCAGGATCGCAGTACCATTGGGACATGTTGGAGAGAATGTGCAGGATGGCTGTACCATTGGGACATGATCGAGATAATGCACAGAACGGTCAAACTTTCAGAACATGATGGAGAGTATGCCAAGAATGTCCGTACTTGCGGTACACAGTGACACCCCTCTATATCGGTGCACCAGTACCTCTTGAACCCCACTGGAAAAAAGGTCACCAGCTCCTCCTAAACGTCACTGAAAACAGGGTGTACCAGTACATTCTGAACTCCACTGCAAACAAAGTCACTAGTTCCTCTTAAACTCCACTGTTGAACAAGGTGCACTCCCGTGATCCATCGGAAACGAGGGGCACCAGGTACTCCTGAACTTTACTGTAATCAAGGTACACCAGTACCTCCTGAACTCCACTATTAAATGACGTGCACTAGTTCCTCACAACTGCCCAGAGTTGTAAGTTCAACTGAATTTATATTCTATTTTTCAGTCTGTGACAAAAGCCTTATGTTTGAAATGGAGTTTACTCTCTCTTCTTATGTTACATTAAATAAAATGAATCATTATGAAGGAGATACCCTTGCATTAAAAAACAATTTGGAGTCTTCCTAAGGTGCAATCCAGTTGGATGTATTCTGTGCTTCATATTTCTATGTTCCATAAGGAGGCTAACAGCTACCAGACAAGCCCTCATGTCTAACGGTGCATGATTTTATAAAGAGCAAGTGAGAGTAACCAACACCCTGGATCTGACATTCTGAGAATTTCATTTCCAGTTGGACACAAGTCTAATGAGAACCGCTGGCCGCCTGATACTGTGTTTTAAGCAAGGGGGGTGAATAATTTGTGCACAGCAATCGGGCTGGGATTCGTTGTAGCGAAGATCAACAATTGCTGGGATTTGCAGAACAGCATCAACAATTGCCTAAATTGCGTCCGTAGAGAAAAAGAACAATATCTTTTCACAAAGCAGAATGATGGCGAAAAACTATTCAAATTCACAGAAAAGGGTTGGTATGTTTCTAACCTCACTTCACCTTGTTATCCAGTACTTTATCCTGACTGTTGGATATAGAAGAAGAGAGAAGGAGGTGAAGTTTTTTTTGTTGTTTGGAGGTTGTTGTTTCTTTTGTCAGTAAGGACACATTTTTTATTTGTTCTTCTTTTTTTCCCTCTCCTATGTTAAATTCCCCCTCAGACACATTTGACTTGGAAAGAACTTTGACTTCCTTTAGGCATCGTTGCCTAAAGAGAAACTATTGCACTGGGAAACTATAAACAGCATGATTGCGTCATAGCGCCTGGCAAGCATCGGAGAACCCCTATTACACCATTTAGCTACACCGCCTTAATTAAACCTTTTTAATTAAAGCCTTCCCCTTGTTAGCCTCTGTAATTGATTTAATCTTTACATCTTGGCACTAACCACAACCCATGTAATTAATCAATTAATGAAATCCCACCTGTGGTTGTGCTTCTAGAAATTTTGCGATCTTATCATTCTTTACACTTGGACTCTGATGGACTGAAATGCAGGGTGTATGGAAACAGTATTTGGCATCAGGTGAATTGGCCAACACAAAGTCAGCCAAATGCATTGCACATATGGCAAATTAAATAGGTTGTCAACCAAATAGGTTGGTTTTGCACAACGTAAAGTACGAACAGGCATGAAGAAAAAAGAAAGTAAAATAGCACGCCTTTTTGCCACTTTTAAATGCTGATAAAAAGGTGCTCTGCAGGTCTGCCTTGATATGAAAGCTCTGTTCACTGTTATGGACAGTAGTTTTCATTTGTGTGTGTGTGTGTGTGTATGTGTGTTTGTTAGGGGTGTAGCAGAAGGTTCTCATATGATAGTAAAATTTTTGTAACCACCACTCCATCCCACAGATATGTTTCATTATTTATTGTAGCTTTATTCATACCAGACGCCAAAGTAAGGTTTAATGTCCCAAACTTGGCTCCTTGGTACTAGTTTCTTAGTATCTTTCAGAAAAATAGGCATATATATATATATATTTTTTTTTTTAATCAAACACAAACCAGGTGTGCGTAGAAACCATGTGTTGTGCTCACAGTGCCTCTACTTCTGAAATAGAGAAACAATAGGCCAGGCAGACAGAATAGTGGAATACCTCCATCTTGTGGTGACAGTGCAGACTGTCATGACAATAACCTATAAACAAAATACTTTCCAGATTCAGTAACTCAAATTAGATTAAGTCCATTTTAGATATCTCAATTCATTTCAAGATATCTGCAATTCAGTGTGGGATATCTTGAAATTAATTTCTAGAAATGTGTTTTGAGATATCTCTAAATTAAAACGTGGCTTTCCTTATCACGTACACCTCAGTCCAGGGGTAGACAGGCTTACATTAGCCCCATCCAAATGGGAACCATGCCATCAATCTTTGGTTCCTTGTCTGGTAACCGCCTCCATTTGTGAAGTGCTTTTGACTTGCTGGGAAGTCCTTAGTGGCAAAAGTCAGGTTTTATAACAGAAAAATACTGACCAGACCGAAAAGGACACGGACTAAACCAAAGGACACTGACTAAACCGTGTCTGAATCTTAACACAATATGACCATATTTTAAATTTAGAATCACACTGACACCAGAAGTGTTAAGGTAGCACTGATAATATAACTTCCACCTCACCTTTGCAAAGGTGTTAGTTTGACTGCATACCTTGCGATTCTAAGGAAGGGTGTGCAGAAACGTTTATTGGGTGTCAGTCGCTTCCACCCCAAACCACAGACTATTTGCCCTCCTCCCATCCGGGAGACGATACAGAAGCCTGGACGGCAGGAAAAGCAGGCTGCACAACAGCTTCTGCCCTGCAGCTGTTACCCTGCTGAACTCAAACCCTCTGCACTAGCACCTCAACCCCATATCACCTCTCAATGTGTGTCCACTAGGGACCTGTTTGTAATATGTTTGTAATACATTTCAATATACATTGTCATTCTGCACTCATTAACTTTAACACCTGCACTAATGATGTCACCTTGTTTCATATATTACTTTTTACATTACTCTGTGCACGACATTTTGCACTTTCTGGCTCAGATGCTGCCCGTATTTCGTTGCCTTGGTTTCATACTTTGTGCGATGACAATAAAGTTGAACCATCTTCTGTCACAAAATGACTTCTCATAGAAGTGCAGACACATGCTGGGAAACCACCCAGAAGCCAGACTGTTCTTAATAAGATGTTCCTGTCGCTCTGTAACTCCTCTGCAGATGCAAGCGCAGAGGCAATGTCACTCAGTTTTCCCCGGGATCCCTTGGATTCACTGACTTGAAATGTTTTTGCACAAATACGTCGAAAATGTAAGAATCCTGTTATAGTTGTTACCTAACTATTTGGTACATTTTCCCACAAACACTTGTAGTATTTCTGGTTATTATATCTCATTAACCAAATATTCAAAATCATTTTAAATATACACTATGATTTAGCTTCTGGCAAAGAAAAAAAAAAAAACATAAATACCCATACACGAATGATAGTAATTTATGGTCAATCGAAAGGTAATGGCTGTGTTCCAGAGTGTTGGGTTCCAAAACTGTTTGCTCTGAAATAAACTCTCCCTAGAGAAAGATTGACCACCTGAGAGGTTATTATAAAATGTGTGGGGTTACAAAGGCTGCAACTGGGAAAACAGACGGGCAGATTCTCATTTTGGGAAGTTTATAGGTACAAAATGCTGGGAGGATTCTATTGAGGACGTCCTTCCATTTTAATCACCATCAGTGCTCTGAGATGGCCTTCCCTTTCACTCTATCTTGGCACCCAATTCGGCCATCAATCATTGCCTGAGCTCAAATTATTACACTGTTGATTAAATTAGTAAAAGCAATCACAATCTTTATGCAAGTTAATTGGGAGATTTTTTTTAGGCCCCATGACAGCTTTATGCATGTTTGATTAAGTATTATAAGGTTTGTTTTTCTGATTTTGCATAATTTACCTTTAAATCCTCAGTGCGTTGATCTGGTGCACCATTAACGACTGTAATAAACTCTTTTTAAAAACGCCTCTGTTCGTGATTTATTTGCCAAAGTCGTGTCTCTCCTGCAGCCATCTGGCCAACTGACAAATTGGTTGGATGTAATCTTTCGGCCATCCCATAAATCGACGAGATGAAGGCTGCAAAAAGTTAGTTAGGTGAACGAGCGTTTACAGAACGTGAACCCCTGAAAAGCATCATGTCCCAGAAGCAATGAGACACAAAGTGACTTCGTTTACATGCAAGGTCAAAACGTTCAGTCTGTAACTAAATGGGGCAATTTCACTGTATCTGGAGGTATCGGAAAACTGTGTGTGCTTTGCGGGGTTACTTTCGTAATTGTCAGTTTTTTTTCCACATGGTTGGGTGAGCTTTGAAAACCTCTAACTTGGGGCATTTCATTTACCAACACTTCGTACCTAAAAACAATTATCCTTATGACAGTCAAAGAAATGGCATTGGCCATGTGTTTGAAATATGATTGCTCTGATACACTTCTAAGTATTTTTGTCTTAAACAGCCACGGCATTTGACCTAACACTTCAAACACTGGAAACGCTTCTTATAAAGTCCATACTTCTGTTTTTCCTTTTTGACAGTATGCCTTGCTAAAATACAGCGTGCTGTAAATTAAAACCAGTTTTATTGTATAAAAGGACTTGTTGTAAGGATTGTCATGCTTGTTTTTTTTAAAATAAACTTGCTTACTGACAAACTATCTGCTTGATCAAGCCAAGATGGTCATAAAAACAAATAATCATGGAGAAATCCCTGAAGGCCTGGTTCTGTAGGTACATTGGCTTGCTGCTTTATTTCGGCTGCATTCCATTCACCTTTCTCCTGTAGGTGGCACTGTCCACACTTTTCTATCTGCAGTTCCCAGGTGTGATTGGATTAATTCACTGATTCACTGATCACTGAAACCAAACTGTTTATCTCTTCTGCATTGTGGGGAGTGCTTAATTTGTAAGAAAAGAGGTTCATGGGAGTAGTGCTGGGGGGGGGGGGGGGTTATGTATGGAGGGTGATCAGTGCCAAAATTAAGATGCACTTATGCTATTGTATTCTGCTTGCTGGTTGTGATTATGATCATGGTATTCCGCTTGCACATCATGAACATGAAGAACTGTATTTGTGTCCAAATGTTGCCATGGAAACCAAGGACCCACAATTCCCCTGGTGCATTTTTAAAAACAAAACTAAAATCATTGCTTGTGAAATATTTTTAAATCATATTTTCAGCCTTTGATATTAGAAGAGTAACCTAGTTAGGATTTAACTAGCAACCAAAACTGATGATTGCTGAGAAGTGGGAGGTCATGGTGGAGAAAACAAAGGTTAACCTTTGGCCTAATTGGGAGTTCATTCTTATGGAGGCAAGGTAAAGTAGAATCTTGGCAAAAACAATATCTCGCAGCAAGCAGACAAAAAATAATATTCATTCAGAATATGCAGGCACTGCTTTCTTGGACAATACTGAGCTGCTGGAGTACAAGGGGGAAAAAATTATGAAACCCCAGCAAAAGCTTAAATGACATACCTTTAATATCATCATAATAAGGAATGGGGCAGAGCATAAACATTCCTGCTAAACTGATTAACTCATAAACTCCAGTTTATGGACAATATTAAAAATAAATAAATAAATAAACAAACAACCAAAAAATATTTGGTGTGATCATCCTTTGACTTAAATACTGCTTCAGTTTTTATCGGTAAACTGTCATGCAGTTTTATAAGACAATCGGCAGGTAGATCTTAGAGTGCATATTCCTCAGTTCTTGGAGGACTATGTTTTTCTTGCTTCTGGCTGTCCAGGTAATCCCAGACAGCCTCGATGATGTTCAGATCAGGACTCTATGGGGGTAAAACTATCTGTTGCAGAACTCCTTGGTCTTCTTTCAGAAAAAAGAGTGTTATATATATATATATATATATATATATATATATATATATATAACACTCTTTTATATATATATTAGTTATGGTCCACATCTTCTTATTAGTCCATATTTTTTTTTTTACCATAGCATAGTGTTTCATGCCCAGTAATGCAGCACGAATACAAGCATTCGAGAATGTACTATAATTCCCAGTGCAGAGCCGTTTGGTCACCAGAGGTGTCCCTAGAGTGTCATATCATGCAAATCCACGAGCATTATTCTCAGTGTATGATCTGATTTCTAAACACCCACAATTTCTGGCGGAAAGCTCACAGTTTTGCAAAGTTACGCTAAGGGAAGCATGAATTGCCAGGATGGGGGAGGGGGTTAAGCATACAGACAACGGTGTGAACTGCAGAAATTTCAATTAAGCACTGGTTGTGGGAAGGGATGAATGGATTGGGCACAACAGAAAAAGAATGTTAAATAAATTTATCGGTGAATTAATCTATAAAACAGTTCCAATTGTCCGACTGCACTTATTGTTATTCAAGGATATGGAGGAACACTGCTCAGTCAATCTTATAGAATCATTTTTGTTTTATATTTTCATTGCATCTCTCAGAAGGAAAATTATCATCAATATGTTTGTTGGTACAAAGTACGTCGTGTTCATTATAATCTTTACTCTAGAGAAAGCTTCTGAAGCTTCTTGTTTTAGAACTTCATGCATTTGTAGAGTGCATGTTGGGTGTTTAGAAGAAAAATGTTTAACATCATAAAATGTATTTTCTGTGGCAGCCATGTTTATAAAAGATCTGGGGGAGATACACCTCTGCTTACTATGAACTTTCAGATCCAAAGATACTGATGGGTATGGTAATACCGAAGTAAAAAAAAAAAAATCTCTTAAGCCCCTAATTTATAATGGTATTACCCATACGATAAAAGAAAGCAAAATAAATGTTTTCTTACCAGGGGCTGGCTGTATTGTGAGTAACTATGAGCACTATTTGTTTTTAATCTGTCTGTCTCTCAGTGGCGGGTTTCTTCAATATAACCACCTAGTTCACAAAAAGACAGACAGTGAGTCACATGGCCGTGGCTTACTATATAAAGCAGGTAGACGGTTATTGAGGCATTCAATTACTGTTCAATTGAATGTTAGAATGGGCAAAATGAGTGACCTAAGCAACTTCAGTTATGATATTTAATCACGCAATTGCCAACACAGGCAATGTGGGTAATGTTATCCTGACACATGTTAGATCCTCTGATACCAATTGAGCAACGTTTGTATGCCACAGCATATCTGAACATTGTTGCTGACCAGGTACACCCATTCATGGCAACAGTTTATTTACCCTTCGTCACATTTGAAACGTTTTCCACTTTGAAAACATCACAACAACATTATTGTTTTTGGTTTTTTTACCTATTCAAAAAGCTGAATTCTTCTGAGGAACTCTTGTTGTCTATCATAATCACAATAATTATAGTATATAGTATAGTATAGCCCAAAGGCCACTGCACATGTCACTGTGTGAGACATGCTCTCTGCTCTATTCCACTCTACCAGCCACAGTATGGTGCTGAAGGACTGGGGCTCCATTAGTCAGGTGAGATAGTTTTAAATTCCTACTGGCCAATAATTTTGTGTATCTAAAGTCCAATTGTCTGGCATTGGCCTCAATCTCCAGTTGTCAGACAGGAGACTTGAAGGAGCCAGGTGTTGCCGGATATGTGTGGTTGAGAACAGGGTGTGTCATAGAAACGGATCTTGAACATACGTCAGTGCATGACTACTCTCCTCTTGTAGAAGAAGTTGGCCTTGATGAAAAACCCTTTGTTGCCTCATTAAGAATCTGGAT
>JAOVYW010000093.1:1850445-1864506 GCA_025775045.1 Hiodon tergisus | reverse complement strand
GTACTGTTAAGATGATGGGGTTGATAAATTAGCCAGATACTATTGGATTAGTACTGTTAAGATGATGGGGTTGATAAGTTAGCCAGATAGCTTGTGATTAGCTAAAACTTCTGCGGCATTTATTCCCTTGATAGGCACTGTTTATCCGTGTGTAAAACTAGTAAGATAAATGTCTCGTTGAAGCAGTTGACCACTCAAGTGTGTAGAGTATGGATACTAATGATATCTGCTCTGTGTTAAGATTCGTGATTTTATCGAATTTACTGTGCGGTTGGTTGGGTGGTGGAATGGTACTCCAGTTTGTTTGTTTTTTTGTTGTTGTTGTTGCTGCCACATGGCCCGACCATTCCAAGCCAGTGCGAAGCCCTTTAATAATAACTGGCGACAGTCCTGTAGTATCCCCCCGTTGGATCGACCTAGCGTGGGGTGAGCGAGCGCGATTGCAGCAAAGGCTGACATGTCTGAGACATGTCTAAGATTCGCTCATCCCACCGTGCTGTCGTAGACAGGAGACGACAAACAGCGGCATCATTAGATGAGAGCCAAGTCCTTATTCCGGACGTTCTGTAAATTTGTCACTAAGGCCTGTTCATATTTGTAGGGGGTCATTTTACATACCTCCTTGCCTTCTCTCTCTCTCTCTCTCTCTCTCTCTCTCTCTCGCGCTCTCTCTCTCTCACTCTTTGTCTGTCTATCTGTTGCTGACTCATGCTGGATTTGAGGTGGATGGTCCTTAAAAGGCACTGTGACTCAGTGGAAAAACACTGCAGTTTCATTTTATGGGATTTTATAGGATTTGGAGAGCTTTATAACACAGAGTGCACTGTTAAATCACTTTGCCTTTGCCACTGTAACTCGATGAAGGAAGGCAGGGGAGTGTGGAGTGGTCTATTTGACGTGATCAAGCTCTAGGTTATAGTGTCGGTTAAGGTCAGTTGCAAATCGAAGTTACAGCGACTGACCCACTTGTGTGTTGCTCCCAACTGGACACATTCACATTGGCGCAAACTGCAAAACAGGTCTAAGAAAAGCAGGCAATGAAATGAATATGAAGTAATAAGATAAGAGCTGGACCGATTCTGATGCTCAAAAGCCAATGGTACCTAGTGCCAATTTGCTCCCTCTGTTGCACACGGATCCCCCCCCCCCCCTTTGCTCTTTGTACTCCACTTCGCACCGGCAGACCGACACGGAGAGCCAGCTTGGAGGAAAAGCTTATTCTTTACCTGCCCTGCACTCTCCACATTTTCTTGATCAGATCTGGTCTGATCAGATTCCTCCCTCCCCGAAAACAGGAGGGACGTTGACCCTGTCTTTGAACAGGCAGGGTTTTCCTTAGCCTCACCATGGTTCCTTTTCTAAAGTGTGGAGTACTAAGTGCAAAGTCGTCAATGCGAAGACGTCGCCCCGCCCCCCACTGTTACTGTAGACTTTTTAGAAGACATTTCTAGGCAATAGGGGTGTACCTTTACCAGTGGAAGCAATGAATCACAGGTGAAATGTAATTGACACAAAATGTTTTAGCATGATGATAGTCAATTGATTAACACCAGAACTAGGAGTGATCACTTGCTATCCAAATTTTGTTTTTTATTAAACAATTAGCTAGGGAGGTTGGTAGAAAGTCACCTCAACCCATGTTTGAGTGTGACTCAATATAGCTGAAAGAATGTGTTGCGTATGCATGTGTGTGCATGTGTTCACATGTATTTACAGAGCATTGCCAGGTCCCTGAAATAGTCTGCACCATAAAACAGTCCATGAAATCCCCACCAGTTGTTGCTTGAATTAAGCAGCAACATGCATGAATCATTTTGGTAAGGAACAGACACAAAGGTTATTTAAGGAAACTATGGTTTGGATCAAATCAAAAACCTTGACAACACGCTAATTGGATTTTAATATAATTTTTTAATTTTTGTTATTATCTTATTTCTTCTACTCATAAATATAGATATGCGAAGTGTGATTGGTGAGCTGCCAAAGATTTGATTTGGTCAGAGCCTAAGTAATAAGCCTTTAAGGAGATTCTTTAGGCTGGAGGGAGCAGACATCCCACACCCGAAACGTTCTGGAGAATGAGACTTAGTAACTTTGAAGACTGTATGCGTATTATAAGTATTCCGGCCCTGAATAAAACTGATTTGATACCAGGCTCTCCCGAGTTCTCAGTATCCTCAAAACCATCACAAGGACCTGGATCCCTACAGCTCCAAGACCAGAGTTGAGGACCTTTGTCTAAGCGCAACAAGATCTGCCTATGAATGTTGTATTCTTTTGCACTTGATAATAGTCTACAGTACTACGGTGAAGGTGTCAGGGGTCTGCTGGTGTGTTAGTTCAGGCTGTACATTCACCCGTTGGTTCACGAGCCCTCGTCCTCATCCCTCGTCAGAGAACGCAGCAGCGAGTGGGAAATTTCTCCTGCAGGCTGGGGCAAAGCGATCACGTCCATTATGGAAACCAGGCATCAGTGTACTAGCTTTTTGTATCGATTGGTTCACACATAATACAATATATTTACACAATGATATAGGTATACACATCATTATACATCATTATGAAGAATCCTACACCTAGGAGAGTATGCTAGGCTGCAGAAGATATTTTCTATGGCAAAGACATTTGATGGTCATGAATGATCTGAATTCTGGTTTGGCTGACAAAATCTTGCTGTGAACTGCTGTGAAATTTTTCTAATATTTTGAGTTAAATGTCATGTGTTCCTAGCAAGTGATTGCTCTCTCACAGAGGAGAGATTCCTGATTTCCATATACAAATTGCAATGGTCCTAGATAGAAGGGGGTTGGATGGGTGTGCATATTGTTCAGGGAGATTACCATGGTACCCTTTAGCCATTTAAACGGGGTTCCTATCAGTGAAACGTTGTGTTAGAACTATACTGAAGTTGGCTAATGTAAGTTGATATTTCAGTCATGACATTGTGTGAGACATTTAACACATTTCGATTTTTCCTTAATTAGTTACAGTCGGTTTCAATCCTTATGAGAGGGTGACTATAATATCTTAACACCTCTGCATACATCAATGGATAATGTGCGGTTAAATGGGTAACTTATTTCTTTTGCTGTGCAAAAGCTGATTTTTTTTTCATCACTGTGATTTTTAGTTCAGTTCAGTATAATTTTGTATGGATAAAGTAGCAGAATAATCATCTGTGGTTCAAGCCCATGTCCTGTATTAATGCTCTGGACCTATCGGCTGCCTTAAAGGTGCATCCTGATACGCTGCCAGAGTGAGGTTGCAGATTCTCACTTGTGATTGGCAGGTCTGTTGCCAGGCAAGGTGGCTTCTTCAACGTGGACGGAATCTGTTGTGTCTGCACACTTAGACATGAGTACACCTGCAGTATCTGAATATTTATGAAGGACGATTGTTCATATTCACGTGTTCATATTCAGCGTGGGTGGCACAGCCCCAGTCTGTTAATTGCATTATATCATGAGGCTGTTGATTCATTTCTACATTTTTTTTTTTTCTTTCTTTCGCATAAAACTTTCCCATAGAACAAATCAGAAGCCTTGAATGCAAGTTTAATAATTTTTCATCGGCTGCTCCTGATAGCCCTCTTCAGTGCCTCCAAGCGTAATTTTTAGACCATCTGACATAAATAATTATGGCAAGCGCACATGAGCATATCCCGCTCCATCCGACCTTATGATTCATTTCACAAAGTGTTTTTTTCCCACATACTGACAGGTGCCACACATCAAGTTGATGAGGCCCGTTTTTATAGGCTTCTTTTTGCTATCAGAGATGTGCAAAGGATATATATAGCATGCTGTCCGCCGGTGCGCACAATCCTGTCTTCCTGACTCGACATATTCCCAGCTCCCCGCTCCCGGCTGGCACGTACATGCATGTCTGTTGAGCCTGTACCCAGCATGCCTGGCTGAGGCAGGCACTGCATTGCAGCCCTGCGCATTAGCTGGCAGAGAGACAGCAGCTTCAGGAACAACCATACAGAGCGGAGGGGGCAGAGATCCTCGCGGTGCCGGGCAGCCGGGAGAGGAACGAGGCCGTCTGAAAAATTCCAAGTCCAACGTCCAACTCCTGATGGACCTTTAGCGCTTTCAAAATTTAGTTTCAGGCTTTTTATAAAATAATGGCCTGCTTTGTGTTCGTTATTATTATTTAGTTTTCTCTGGGAGCAAGTGTGGTCAGCATTTACACAAAAGTTTTGGAAGGAATAGAAACTCAACATTTTTTGTCCCATTGCAGTGTTATTTTTTTAATTTCTTTTTATTTTCCAATTATACTTGTTATGTGGCATCGTCTATTTGCGTTGGTTAGTTTTTCATCATAATCCAGCATTGCATGCGGAGTTGTCCTGGATTGTGATTGGAGGAGAAAGTTACCGGGGCAGTGCTTGTGCTACAGTGCTGCTAAAAACTCATTCATATGCACAACGTGTCGTGAGATGAAAAACAGGCAGTCCAGCAGTGTGTCTCATCAATTAAACACATCCCTGTTCGGATTTTCACTTTACAGCGCACTGGGACGCGGTTCGAGGGTTCAACTGTCCGCTCCACACTTCTACAATCCTTTGGTGCCCTTCGGTGACCTATGATGTCTGGGATTTGCTCTCCGCCTCGTTCTTTCCGTCTGTCTCGGGACAAAACGGGATGCTAAAGACGGGCAGCCTGTGACTGAACCACCACTGAGTGTTTGGTCTGTGGCAGTGCCTGATAATGAGAGGCTGATTCACTTTGGCGATACCGTTGACCAATCGGTTGGCTGTGTGAGTCACCTCCCCCCTCCCCCCATTCCACTCTCGTTTTTGCCTCTACCTGCGACCTCTGCCAGGCGGTCTCCTCTGCTTTTTTACTTCACTTCCTTGAATGACTCTCTGCCCCCTCCCCACCCCACCCCGGTTTCCTTCTGTGTCTGTAACCGAAGCCTCTCTTTCCACTCCATCCATCCATCCCTCCCTCCCTCTCTCTGCGACGTATAGATACTGCATTGATCGCGCACCAAACCCAGCCCCCCGCCCCGTCTGCAACGCTCCGCTTTCATCATTGATACGCTTTTTCTCCAGCTGCAGCACTTGTTGAATTCAGCCCATGGAGAGAGCGCGAGGCGGTGGTGGGGCGGGGGGGTGGGGCAGGGCTTTTTTCCCTCTCACTTCTGGTGCTGGCGAGGGAGAGCTACTTAATGTGTCATTGCTTTTGGCCGTCCTGAAGATTGTGCAGCACAGGTCAGGCTTGGTTGGGCGGGAGTAGGAGTGGGGTTTGCAGCCTTGTTTAATAGCGAAACTAGCAACTGTGGGGTTGGTCTGGGGGAACACGTTAATGTGATTGTCTTTGGCAGTTAAATGCAAAACGATACTTTGTCTGACTTTCGCCGCGCAGTCCTGGTCGGAACTCGATGTGTTTTGAATGATTGTTTTGTTGCTTTCGGTTTTACTGAGGGTAATTGCTTTACTGTCCAGTCATTTCATAGGCATATCTGAGTGTATCTGCTAATGACTGTATAATAAGTATCGCACAATTATGAGCAAGTTGTCTAGTATGTTCCCAAAAATTATGCTTTCATTTAAAGTGCTTGCAGAAAAAGCCGCTACATCTACTGCATAAGATTTGATGTAAAATAAAGCAAAAGAGAATATTGTTAAGCATCGTGCACTCAAGCTGGTCTAAAAGGTGTCACTCAAATAAGCGGATGTTTATGTGTTTTGTGTCCTGCCCCGCCCCCTGCAGCCGATGCCCCCCACGCCGGCCCTGCCCCTAGTGACGCCCCCGAAACCTTGGCCATGTCCCAGCTACTGCACATGGAGATCCCGAACTTCGGCAACACTGTGCTGGGCTGCCTGAACGAGCAGCGGCTGCAGGGCCAGCACTGTGACGTGTCCATCCTGGTGAAGGGCCAGGCCTTTCGGGCCCACCGGGCCGTGCTGGCCGCC
This sequence comes from Hiodon tergisus, assembly GCA_025775045.1. Classification (NCBI taxonomy): domain Eukaryota; kingdom Metazoa; phylum Chordata; class Actinopteri; order Hiodontiformes; family Hiodontidae; genus Hiodon; species Hiodon tergisus. Next base: position 1,858,583 of record JAOVYW010000093.1, on the reverse strand, counting down.
AGCAGCCTGTACTTCCGCGACCTCTTCAGTGGCAGCTCCAAGGCCCAGTTTGAGCTGCCCTCCTCGGTGGCGCCCGCTTGCTTCCAGCAGATCCTGTCCTTCTGCTACACGGGCAAGCTGACCATGGCGGCCGGCGAGCAGCTGGTGGTGATGTACACGGCCGGCTACCTGCGGATCCAGCACATTGTGGAGCGGGGCATGGAGCTGATGTTCCAGGCCAACTCGCCCCGCTGCGACTCTCAGACGGCCGTCACTGAGGACCCGGGCTCGGAGCCCCAGAGCCCCAGCAATAACACGGCTCCGCCCCCCTTGGGCCCCCCTGGCTGGTCTTTTCCACCCGCCGCCTCCCGCCGAATCAAGCTGGAGGGAGGGGAGCCCTCTTTCCTCCTGCAGGGCTCGGGCCACAAGCGGGGCGCCGGCGAGGCCGGTGGGCGAGCGGCAAGGGCCGGCACGCTGTTTTACAGCGGGGCCAGCGGGGGCGCCGCTACAGCATGCACGCTTGTCCCTGGGCTGGCCCCTGCCGAACGCTCTAGCCCGGGGGCCTCCAGTCTTCCCACTACTGATAGCCCCACCTCCTACCAAAACGAGGATGAGGAATTTGAGGAAGAGGCCTTCGACAGCATCACGGAGGAAGCCTATGCCCAGATCTACAGCCGGTCCACCAACCCGTATGGCAGTAAGTTGTACTGTGGCCCAAGGAGTGATTAATGACACAACCAAAAAGTTGAGACAAAAGAAATAGGGCAATTCAATATTTCTTCCATGTAAGGAGAAATGGGACACAATTTCTTCAGCTTTCATTGAAGCATTTCTTTTGCACCCACAAAGAGCAACGTTTCCCGGTTCACCATTTCTTATTGTGCTTATTAATTTTGGAGTTGGGTTCTATTTCTGGCCCAAATATTACCCAGTCTTTTCTGCTGATTGATATCATAGCTGTTTGATGCTAGTGTAAAATTGCATATTTTGTCCATATTTTGGTTTGAATAATTTCTAGAAGTGAATTGTGTTATAAAATGATATATTTACAGCAGCTGCAAACTGTCATAGATAATAAATGGAAATAATATTAATGTTAGTGAAAGGTGAGACGTTCAGGTTTCTGCAGAACCAGTTTACGTCCACATGAATCAAGGTTATTCTTCAACTATTAATTAAAACAGGACCTTGAAATTCAATTATCCTCTGGCAGGACTATTTCCCGCTAGCTTAGCGGATGCTTTGCACTTAAAGCCAAGTGATGAAAAAAATAATAGTTCCCATCCACACATGCTTTTCAAGGGCTAGACGAGCAGCTCAGCATTCGTATATTTATGATGTTTGATATTTTCAACTGTAAGTTCTACCAAGCTCCCTTCATCCAGCATGTAAGTTCATTTCCTCTATCTGACATTGGTGGAATGGAGCATTTGCTTAGGTGAAAATCTTCCTTACTCTGAAGTGGCTGTCTGAAGTCTCACCGGCATTTATCTCAGTTACCATGCCCTGACTGCCTTTCATAGAGACCTAATTTCATCAGGATCCACTCTGTCATGACCAGTGCGCCAAGCAGGCAGAGCCTGTGCTTACATTTTTTATTATCTTCTTTGGAGCAACATGAACACAAAGATTCTCAAAAAGATTAAGGAAGCAAGCGAAAAATCAAACGAAGACTAGCCTTCGAGTTTAAGAAATCCATAATTGTCAGAGAATTTTCATAAATTGAATTTGTCATGCAGTCTACGAGTGAACCCTAAAGAGATACCTTGTTGGTTGTTCTAAAGGGCCGAACTTTAGCCTTGCACCTTCCGCTTGTCGATTCAGAGCAGTGGCACCGGTGCATGCTGGCAAATAAAACAATGAAAACTGAAGTGACAGTGCCCCATCAAGGCGTCACTTAGTGTTCTCCACCTTCTAATTGGACCTGAGCGCCTAATGAGCTTCAATCACAGCTTTTGTGGTTCTCCTTTCCCCCCGACCCTTCCGTTCCCCTCCTCCTCCCTAGTCCATGACAAGCCGGACGTGGTGGCCCTGCCGCTGTCGCTGGAGAGCCGCTCATGCATGCTGATTCGCCGGGACCTGGTGGCACTGCCTGCCAGCCTCATCAGCCAGATCGGGTACCGCTGCCACCCCAAGCTCTATTCCGAAGGGGACCCCGGGGAGAAGCTGGAACTGGTGGGAGGTACGGTGACGCTCACGGCCGGGGCGGGGGGTGCGCGCCGTCTTGTGGATCAGCACGTTTTTTTAAACAGTGTTAGAGCAGGTTTATCTAACCCCCCCCCCCGGTTTAGCAGAAAACTGGTTTGGTCCATTAAAGCATCTCAGCGCACTCTGAGGGGGCAAAGGTCACTCTGGTCTTGCTCGGTAAAGCCTATGAGAAGCAAGAACACTATTTTAGCACACAGAGCAGATAGGCAAAAGCGTGACTGGAATTAAAGTCAGGACAGAACGGCGACACTCGCGTCGAAATTTAAAGGAGCGATTCGCCCTCTGCCTCAGGTCTACCTGTCACTCACAAGCTATGCTGGAGCATGGAGAGGGGCGCAGCACAGCAACGGATGGGGGTAATCCGTCAGGGACGTTTCGCCTCTGTGCGCTCGGGGCAGCTGGTGGTGTAGTGGCTAAATGGGTTGTAATCGTAAAAACTTGTAAAAACTTGGGTTGTAATCGTAAAAACCCAGGCAAGTCTCACCCCAGTTGTGTTCTTGTACAAGCTACTTAACTTAGTAAATAGTAAACTGGTGACCTTTCCCCAGGCACTGGTGTCTTCATGACCCGAGGTCAGCTGATGAACTGTCACCTGTGTGCAGGTATCAAACACAAGGTGCTGCTACGTCGTCTTCTAGCCACGTTCTTCGACAGGTCAGCAAAACTGGGCAGAATCGGGGTGAGGGCTTCACGCCTTTTAGTGCTGTGTGGTTCAAAGTGTAACGTACTCTGTTCTTTTTTCCGTTGAAGTGCACATTAAATAGTTATGATATAGAGTATTTATAAAATAAAGTTGCGATATTTTCATTAGATATACTGGTAAGAGTAAGAGGTTGGAAAGCAGTCCGTACATTTGTTTGCAAGTGTTTGCAGAGGTGTGTTGTTTAATGTGAGTGGTGTGTGTGCTGACCTCTGGTGGCTGATGTTGGTGCTCGCAGGAACACACTGGCTAACAGCTGTGGGACTGGGATCCGTTCCTCCACCAGTGACCCGAGCCGGAAACCCCTGGACAGCCGCGTGCTGAATGCGGTCAAACGTGAGTCTTCTTTGCGTCTAGCGCCCTGACCGTATCCATGCTTTTTTTAACCTTTCATGTTCAGAAGTGTATCGTGATTGAAACCGGGAAAGGTGTTTTAATGGCACATGATTTTTCCCTGATTTTACTGATTGTACGGGCTCACGATTTTGCTGTGACGTTCTGATTTTCTAAAAGAATCGTAGCCAAATCAGTTGTACAATCAACAAAATATTAGGGAAAAATCAGGCGTCAAAATCTGATTAAAACCTGATTAAATTTCAAACATGTTTGATACTGTATTTTCGTCTCCAGTTTGTGAAACTATGTCCTGTATTTAAAAAACGCAACCAAATTAAACGTCTTTGCAGCTGTGGCGAAGGTGATAAAAGTGTAGAAATCATTCCTGGAAGGGACACACACATAGTAGCCATTGGCTGATGTTATAATGGCTGACTGATTTAAATCCCCATGTCTCTGCAGTGTACTGTCAGAACTTTGCGCCGAACTTCAAGGAGAGTGAGATGAACGTGATCGCCGCGGACATGTGCACCAACGCTCGGCGGGTGCGGAAGCGCTGGTTACCCAAGATCAAGTCCATGCTGCCCGATGGGATCGAGGTGTACCGGGGCGGGACAGCTCTGGGGCTGGGGGCGGGCGGGACCCCCGGCGGCCTGCCGCTGCCCTTCGAGACCGACTTGAAGCCTCTGCCGCCCTTGGCCCTGCCCTTTGAGCAGCGCCTCTACCCGGACCGCAAAGAGACTATTAGAACTCGCATGCAGCTGGACAGGGGCAGCCCAGAGGGTGGGGCCTCCTCCGCAGCTGAGGGGGTGGAGCCTGAGCTGGCCGAGCTCCGGGGGGAGGAGGAGCCGGAGGAGGAGGAAGAGGAGGAGGAGGTGGAAGAGGACCCCTCGACAGAGAGCTCAGAAGGAGCATCGGGCCCCGCCCCTCTCATTGCCAGAAGCGAGACTGCCAGCTTGCACCCCCCCACCGCTGATGGACAGCAGGGGGAGGAGTTTGAGGAGGCTTTGCGAATAAATGGGCAATAAGCATCCCCTCGCTGCCAGGGCTTCTCCTCCTGTCTTTCAACCTCCTGATATGGGACCTCCCCACACAGGAACACACACCATACTAATACACAGTGCAGTGTGTGAACATGGCTGAGACACACAGCACACAGGCTTACAGAAGAACAGGCACAGGCACTGTCAAAGTTGGTATGTCACTGGGCCCAAAAAAATGGTGGTATTTTTTGATGAGCGTCTGAGTAGTGTGTTATTGAGATGATAAGAACGCAGAAAGTGTTATTTTTTCATCTTGAGTCTTTGTTATCTCAAAGACGGATACAGAGATTCTACCAAAGAGGTGTCTGTAAAACATGGAGTTGCTTTTTAGAAAAGCAAATGAAGGGGGCCTGGAATCTTGAATTTGCATCAAACATATATTGCCCAAAATTTATTGCCTGTATTTTTCGGTTCAGTGGAAAAAAATAGCGACAGGCAGATTTTAACATTAAAGGGATTAGTATTCGGTTCCTGTGAAATATACTCCGCCACATGGGTTTGCAATGCAGATAACAATAGGGGGAGAGAAAGTAGGAGTTAAGAACTCTTTTCTACTGACAGAAGCAATTTCTACGCTTCTGTTATGATGAGCTGCTTATATAACAAATGTATACATTAGAAGGGTGAATTGATGGATAAACAGACTCTCTCAACTAACACGATAAAGCCAGCAGGACTCAAAAGAAAAGAATGAAGTAATTGCATTAAATATATAAAAGTAAAAAACTATTAAGATGGTAATTAGAATTAAAATAGATTTAAAGATGTAAGTAAAAAAACTATGTTACTTGATGTAACAGTGTCCTATATGTTGTAAGAATAAACCATACATTTAAATATTAACATAAATCAAACGCCTGTAAGTACTTCCAATGTTTCGATTCAAAGATATGTGCAACATATCGAAACGTTAGGCAGCTGGCCCTTTGAGATAAAAAAATTTTTATTTGAAATATTTTATAGGGCAGCAGGCTATTTGAGCTATATATAACTCTGTACCGAACGTCTGTGTGACAACACATATGCTTAAACCCAGCACATTAGCTTGCAAAGAACTTAGAACTAACTCATTATTACTGAGTTAATCTGATGTGTGAGAGAGAGGGTGCAGGGGTGGACTTTTTGAATCTGATTTTTGTTTCTATCAAGCGACCTGGTTGGCTCTTATTAACGCAGATTTATATATTACCCTTCTCTCCTTTAGTATTCTTCAGTTGTCAGTTGTTCACTAGATTGGTTGCTCTGTACCCTTGCCCTGCAGTGACAGTTTGGCGGATTTGGTATAAGCTTGAGGACATGTAGTTTCTGGAAGGGTACATTGAAAAAAGAACATCTGTCATCAGTTAGCTACAGTGTACTGAGTAAAGAAAGATCCTCACATTAAAGCAAACAAAAGAACAGTGAACACGCTCCCCTAAAAGTAAGGCATGCTATTGTGAAACAACATTAAGGGTTTAAAGCTTTATAACTTCATAAGTAATCATAGCGTAATTATACCCTTTCCCTTTCCCTGTAAGTTGAAGTATTTCAGTGCCTGTGTCTGTTTGGATGTGAACACCCTTACATATATACTCACACACACACTCACAAAATAACACAGAAACATGATTTGCCAAGACAAGTCGCACAGCATACCCTACCCAGCAAAGAATCCAAATGTGTGTACTACAAGCACTGCATGCATGCAAAATTAACAGAATAAACCAACTACTGCACTAACTAATAATTTAAAAAATATCTGCAAAGAAAGAATGCTGCTGCTGTTGCCTGAATAAGAACCATTAACGGTCTGAAGACTTTTCTCCCTCACCAGACCATGTATGGGGTTGGCAGCGGGTGTCTTATCCTGGTCGAGAAATGTCAGGAGAAAGTGGAAACCTTTTGACTGAGGTTGAGGGCCCGGCCTTGTAGAACCGTGGCAAAATCACACCCCTTCCCACCGTGTCGTAATTTTTCTGTACTGATCGGAAAAGAAAAATAGCCCTGCTAGCTTATTGCATTTGCACTTGAAGATGAGTTGGGAGGCATTCGAGTGGATTTGGAAGGTGCCCAAATTGGCTATGCCTCCCGGACATTTCACCTGAGGGGCAGCGCTTCTCCCGCTGTCCAGTTTCAGGGGTCATCGGCAGCTTTATAACTGTCGCTTATACTGACGATAAACATAGCTTTTTTTTTCTTTTCTTTTTTAAATATGGTCGTGCTCGTTAGAAATTGCACAGCGACACTACGGCTTGTGTCGCCTTTGTTATTTCGCCCTGAGATCGAAAGAGCGTAAGAATCTTTCGAGGTTTGAATGTGGCGTTTGAAGAGGGGTGGATCATATTAACTCCGGTAGATCGAAACATACTGGAGACCTATATACTTGTAGCCCTCTACTTCTGATAGTTCTGTTTACACAATATTAGTCTTTAATTTGCCGCGATTTTATTCATGACTGTTCTTCTTATATAATTTTTTTACCAGGAACAAATGTAAAACAAATTAAAAAACTAATGTTTAAAAAATGAGCTAATTGTCTACACCAGTATATGCAGCATCCCACCCGGTGTAAACAGTTTAGTCTTACTTCCTAGGAAGTATAGCATTGTCATAGTAGAGGACTACTTGTATTTATGAGTCAATGACTTGTTTTACTATACCTGAAAATGTGTTCAAATATAATCTTATATAATAATGCAGTGTAAATGCCATTATTGATCGGTATAAATATTAATTGCACTAAGTGTTTTAGATATATGTACTATATCTGAGAAATGTTTTCAGAATGTTTTTGTTTTTTTCCCCAGTTGGGGGGAAATGGGGGTGGGGGGGTCAGTTATATGTGATATGGTGCACATTTTATTGCTTTTATAGCTTTTATTGCTGGGCTATGGTTAAGAAGATGTGAAAATGTTTACAGTGACAGTGTACCGTCTGACACCAGAATGTGGGATGAGTGGGTGAGTGTTTAGCGGGGGAGCCGTCCGTTGCTAGTCAGCTTTTGAGTATGTCTCAGGGGTGGTTCTCATTCATGATTCAGTGATGTGATCACTAGTCGCTTGAATAGGACAGAAGAACCTTTCTTTCTCCTTCCCCTTTAAGCAAAACCGCTGCAGCGCCTTGATGTCTTTGGCTTGTCTTGAAAGGCGCTATAAAGAGTCTTCCAATGCCATAGAAAAAAGCCCTTGAAACTCCTAAAGACACAACCTCAGTTAATAATCTTGAAATACTGATCCCGCAACCTGTGGGCTTATCTTAAGCTTTTCTTATCCAAAAATGTATTTAATGTGTTCTTCCAGTGTAACCTTTTTTTTAAATTACACTGACACAAAACCAGATGGCCAATAAAGGGAAACATAATGAATTTTCAGTAATCAGATATTTTTCATCCTCCGACAAGGGGAGTGATAGGATTGTGTGGTACGGGCTAGGTGGGGTGAGTGCCTTAATCCCTTTGCAGTTATGGGTATGTTTTGGCAGAGGCCCGTTTTTCACAGTTCTAGGGATATGTTTTTCTAAAAACGGACATGGTTTCAGAGTTGTTGTTATGAACCATGGTTGCTGTACACAAGAAAAGAAAAAAAGATTACTTCCTGATTATCTGTTTTCTCAGAAATAATGAACAGGATGTTGGGGTAATCCCTCGATGTTTGTAAATCATTATATGATGCTAGGCCTCTGTCTGTCAGTTTCTCCAAAACCAATCTCCATTGGATGGCCTACAAAAAGAATAAAAGGGTGATTGGGTGTATCCTGTTTAAGTAAGTCAAATTCTATTGTGACAACCACGGGGCGTTCTTGCTGCGCCGCACACAACAGAGAGAGAGGAATGCACACTGGAAATGACCGAGACCACTCGCAATTCGAGTCTGCTTCTTTATTCGGCATACCCT
>JAOVYW010000093.1:1780237-1850345 GCA_025775045.1 Hiodon tergisus | reverse complement strand
GTGTGTGTGTGTGTGTGTGTGTGTGTGTGTGTGTGTGTGTGTGTGTGTGTGTATGTATATATATATATATATATATAAAATAGTAAAATATGTACTATATATCATAAATAATTCCTTGACCTGTTTAGTACGGGCTTTAATACATGTAGGGAGGAAAATATGGGCACACCAACTGGGTGTCACTGTTTTTGGTTGCCACATGGTGGTAACGGCTTGCTTTGTTCTGTAGGAACGTCTCCTCATTCTACCTTTAGGTAATTCTCTAGTTCGTGACAGTTTGCTGTTTGTTGCTCTTCCCGTCAAAAGTTCCTCTCCTTTATGACCTTATAAAATCTCTATGGGATTGGATCAGCAGATTATGATGATTATTATTCTGTTAGTGTCCAGCTCCAGATTTTCACTTGATAAGAGCACTTTGCATTACAGAGATGGGCAGGTGGGAATAGCTGTGGTTGGCTGTGATATCCCAGGCACCCATACAGCCCTGCAAATATAGCTCTGAAAATTTGTCCCAGGAATGCCTAAAGGGCGCGGGATACAGCAGCCCTCTGTGGCACGTCCTGCCATGCCCTTCACGCACAGGCCAGCATGAACCCAAGCAACGAGCGACGCCCTCTCGTCGCGCCTTCGCAGTCTTCCGGCACGGGTCACTCGTGAAAGTGCTTGCGTAGCGGCATGAGGTTTTCAAGTAATTCGTGATTATGTCGGTGCATAAATGGGGTATTTTTTGGCATTCTTCGAAAGATAATCCAAGGGATTGGATTGTTTATTCGATACCAAACATCTAGCAAGAGCTAGATTAAACGTGTCGCAGGGCACTTCTAGTTCTGCTTTAGTTGTGACCAAGATGCTTGTGTAGACATTGCTTACCCAGGAGTGAGTACTTGTACAGCTCACACTTGAGCAGTTAGCAAATATGTGCGAAGCTTCAAACCCCCAGATGAGACACAGTTTTGAATTGTTAATGACCAAAATCCTTTCTTATGGTTCATATGCGTGTGTGTTATTAGGCCTCAAACAGAGAAGAGATTGTATAAATATCACAAAAAAATGTAGTAATGTAGTAATAAAATATATGCCCATTAATTGGTTGCTATAGCATACTTTTGTTGATTTGTGGTCCTTGTGGCCTAATGGTGAAAAAACCAAAAATACACTAGGAGTGCAATGAAACTGGCAATGTTAAAATACATGACGCACCACAGTTGAACGTGGAGGAGAGATTGTCATTTGTATACGCCTATCTGAAAAGTCACAGAGTAGTTGGAGGGCTCCTGATGGGAAGAACGAGAGGCAAGGAGTAGTGGATAAGTTACTGCAGCAGCCTAGGGCATGTCATGAGGCACCACGCGTCAGAAGCAGAGGAGATGTGCAAAGCAAAGTGGGAGTGGCTGATCTTGATTCGCCTTGTTCAGCCAATGCGGCAACTGACATGGAACAGCCAGCTCAGAACCGCATGATTGGCACCTCAAGCGGAAGTGTTGACAGTCTCTCGAGGTGATTCTTTCGTCGACGACCCCGTCCACAGTCCCAGCTGCTCTGTGTGTGTCTGTTTGTTATGATAACGCGTGACATTGAGTGGGAAGAACTTTAAAGCTTGCTGCAGTAATACTTAGTGACAGAGCAGCCCATGTTAACATCACAGGCCTGTAATGCCCACCTTATTAAAGCATGTTCACCTCCTGTGACTTTGATTTAGGTTGCTTTCTGAATTGAACACCTACAATTAAATTAATAAATAAATAAGCCGGTTGTATTATTTTTTTAAGATTATTTTTATGATCCGCACTTGCTGAAGGGCACTTGCCGTTGAGGCAGCGTGATTCATGATGGCCAAATGTCTGCAGCGATCATAATGATGTCAAACGGGCCACTGTAGAGTAAATTCAAACTTCCTTTGTTAGTATCATTGTTCTCCTCCGTGAATCTGTAGGAGTTAATCTCTGGTTGTGGAGATACGGCCACCCAACTTTGTGCGAACTGGGTGAGCCACGTTGTTAGAGTGAGCGGTATTGAAAATGCTAACCATGGGAAAACGCTCATTTCATGCCTTCATTTAATCTACAGATAATAGGATGATATGCTTCATTATCAACAGGGCTCAAAGGGGCAAGCGTTTACTTGAGGTCTGTTCCGGATCAACTGTCTCGTTTGAGTTTCGAGGCTTAAAGGAGAATTCAGATAACATAAGTGATCATTAATTCTGACCTTGTTGCTTCTAGTATCGCTATTAGCACGGGCCGAGCCCTCTGTTCCTACCGAGCCCTGGAATAGTGAGTGAGTTTCTTTATTTAAACACACAAGTTTCTCCGACAGCTCCACTAAACCATACCGGTGTAGCAAAATGGCTGCCAGTCCACTGGAGTTACTTGGTAGTTGCTTTACATGGAGCTACAGTAGTTCTGACAATTAGCGGAGCATTTTGGAGGCCTTGCCCCTGGAGAGAGAAACAAAAAGTAATTTCCTGCGACTGAGGCGGAGGGTTTAAAATTCTGGTCACGCTGGTGTAACAAACAGGCGAGCGGAGAAAGAAAACAAAAGCAGAAAACACAGGCGAGACAAGTGAAATTGGAGAGGACACCTGTGGGCACCGGAGAGGGTAATGGAGTATCTGCCTCACGCTGCCTTGCGTAGGTTGTACAAACTCCTCAGTAGCGCCGGATTAAATCATGTACCTGGACATTTTAATCCCGAATGATAAAGCTGTCTTGCGTGTCTTTGTTTTTCTTTCAGCGGATTCTCGGAGTAATCATGTCACCAGCATGAAGTCGAAATCTGTCGTGCAAACTATATCTTTATTTCTTTCCCTCCCAGACATAGTCTACTTATGAATAACAGGATTCTTTAACGTTATGATTGAATCTTAAAACCAAAGTATTAATCAAATGTGGATTATTTCTTTGAAATCCTCTGTGATTTTCTATTCTCTTTTGCCAAATCCATGTGGCGCATTGAAAAGAAACCAATAGTAGCAGCAGACAGGAGCCACACCCTCAAGCCCTGGGGATTTGCCCAGGTGCACCCTGACACCCGGAAATGCCAGCTTTGGGACCGCAACCACAGACAGGGTCTTTTTCTTCTGCTAATTGTACTACTCTCAGGTGCCCGCAATCAATAGACTTATAAAGAGTGCCAGAAGCGCTGGCTAAGAAAAACTAAGAGTTAACGTGTGTTTGGTTGCTGTAGTTTTAGTTTTGTTCTTGGATTTAATTGTTGAAATGTTTGGTTGTCTTTTCGTTCAATTTACCAAGAATAATTAAGTTTAAGAACTTTTGCAGTGTTTGCTAAATTTTTGTGTAAACTAAATAAAAGGCGCAAAAGAAGCCTCCTATCTCCGGCCGGTGTGCTATAGTGAGGTGCTGAAACTTGGGAGCACTCAGGAATTGGATGTGGAGTTTGTGTTAGGAACTCCCTGTCATGGCGAATCACATGACCTCCTTCAGGAGGTCCTGGGTGTCATGGCTTAGTTGGTGCAAGTGCCCGCCTAGTAAACGGGAGATCCGGGTTCGATTCCCGGATTTCGACACTACTTTGTGGCCCGCCGAGGTGTGCTCGGTCCGGGAGTGGTCAGAGACGGGGACAAGGAGGCTTCTTTTAAAAACATTTTATTTGGCATAGTTTACAACAAAACACAGCAAGCAACAAACGTAGGAAATGTAATTATTCTCAATTAATTTCCTGTGGTCACAAATCTTGTACCAAAAATGACCCAAACCTGTCCCAAAGTAATTTTTTTATGAGTGTCAGACTGGCCATGTTATGGTGTTGAAGACCGGAATAGAAATAACGTTTGGGAGAGAACACCGCCACAGAAAGCGCAGTAGTGAGCCAGCCTTGCTCTGCTGCAGTTTTGTAATCTAATCAAATGAAGTCAGCCGGGGCGGAAGGACTTTGTCACTCTGTGGAGGTGACAGTTCTTGATAGCACGTTTTCGTCGTGCGTTCCTGCCAGGGGAAAGCAACATAAGGGCGAGCAACCGCTTTTCCCTCTTGTCGTCGAACATTCTCCGTCAAGTATAAATAACATGAGATTATTATATTCCAGCTCTAGTGCCTTGTCATGGGCACACTCAAAGCCACATAAACCCTGCTGCATCTGTAGCATGTCCAATAACAGACAACGAGACCGCGGCTTCCCCTGGCCTTTTGCTGGGACTGAGGAGTTCTGTATTAACATGGGCGAACATGGCTATATATGTTTATGTAGCAACAAATACACTTATCCGCAATGTCTTGGCTATGCGTCCTGCGGAGAAAGTAAAAATGTTAATTGAAAAGATCTAATAATAGGAATAATAATAAAAACACTTAATTCATTACATTTGAATGACTTTATTCATCGTAAAACTGTTCCTATGTTTTTTGTGCATTTTTCAGTTTCATCTTTGCCAAAAATTGTTCCATTTTCAAGTATCAGTGTCGATGACAAAATTAAAGCGGTGAACTTTTTAACAATGCAATATAATATAGCGGATTCGCCGGAAAACTAACCAAATAAACCAAACCCATTTCGTCAGCCACAACTGTTGTACCTACTACCACTTGCCAAGGATGAATCATCAACAAATTCATAAGGCCAAAAACAAACAATTAACTTTACTTCACACGTATTAACTTTTATTTATTTTATTTTTTAAATAACACTTGGTAATCAGACAGGCAGCTATCAAACGTTTGGAGAGGTAGAAAGGCTTAAACATGAGAAGACAAAAATAAAGTTTCGAATCGATTCATCCCTTCAAAATGAGCGTGGTCGTGGTATTCTTTTCCTTTGCGCCGTAGCGCTGTTTGTTTGCGCGAGTTTCTGTTCCAGGAGGAAGACGGAGCCTGAGTCTGGCGAGTCTGCTAGGCTCCTTTGAGTTGCTTCTTCCGTCCAACGAGCCGGGGGGGGGAAACGTACCTATAAACCGGAGGGTTAGAAACGAGCCGTCGGAGGGAGCGGTGTGCCCTTTGCAGCGTGGGCTTGTACGTAATGCACGGCCCCCGTACAGAGAGGGCGCAGATGGGGTTTCAGAAACGTCCGCCCACATTCTGTCCAGCATGGGTCCTTCACGCAGAAGTATATGTGAAACCCGGTAAAAGAACGTTTTTCAGCTGGCACACGGGCACGTTCAAGGAAGCACTTATTCATAGCCATGTCCATTATTTATAACACTACGCAGTATTGTAAACAACACTCCCAAAAGGTTATAAAACCGACACAGAGTTCATCATCCCGTCTTTCTAATGAAAATATTTGCCTGCACAGTCGGAGGAGCATGCGTGGTTTGGGGAAGCGCTGCACCAGCTAAATTCAAATGCCAAGTCAATGTCCTACAGACTCTATATAACCCCCCCCCCCCCGCTTTACACCATTAGCAGAGTGCTCCTCTGGCCTACTGCCCAGGCCAACGGAAAGGGATTAAAACATCTTTTTGCTTATGGCAGGAAAATGGGGGACCAAACGGTGCACTTCTACCCCTAAAATTCCAGACGGTCAATAACATAAGTATGGTAAATCTACAGAGAAATAAAATGGAAAATAAAGATTTCCCATGCAGTCCTGGAAGGCGGCTGGAAGAAACAGAACTGTAAAAAATAATTTTTCATGTAATCTGCCCTCGTTAAAAGCTCAGTGTTTCAGTGTTTTCTCTTAACCTTTTCACTTTTTTTTCCGAAAAGTGCAGATTAACCAAACACCCCAAACCGCCCCCACAGCCAGCGGTCCTTTTTGATACTAATGATCGGCCATCACTCTCGCCACCAGGCTGTGTGGATGCCGGACGTCCAGATCTGGGGTTCTTCAGGGCTCCCTAAAGCACGAGCCGGACATCCACCCCTGTGCATCTCCCCCCTTTCACTTTGGAAGTTCACTTTTCACTTCTCACCAACTCGCGTAAACGCAGTCTTTGGGGCTCAACACCCTTAGGCAGACGTGAGAGACTTCACAGGACGTAATACTGATGACTTACATTACAGTTGTGCAATTTTGAAGAGCAGCTCACAACATTTGTCCTCTCGACACTTTCCGACATTGAATCTTACTTTTTATTTTATATATATATATTTTTTTTGGTATTCAGCCACCCATATTGCATTTTTGTTGGTATACCTTAAACCCATAGAAGCATTTTTCCAATCACTTCTGAGAAACATAAAAAAGACTAAACCATTATGACCGTGCCACATTCAACACACACATAACGGCCATGGAAGACAATGGCGTTCACTGTAACTTAGGAAACTTAGGTACAGGCATTTTTTTTTTAAATTACAATTCATAATTTGCAATAAAGAGGAAAACACACCATTGGTCAGGGAAATTAGGTTTGCCACGTGGTTTCGGCTTTGACCCCGCGCGTCAGGGGACACGGCAGTCGAAAGGTTACACGAGGCTAGCATACGCGTCCAGCCGCATGCTAAGGCAAGTGGGCCCGCCAATGCCAGTGAGCTCCTTAGGTAGGATGAGAGGAGAGACACAAGCAAACGCCAATTCAACAGCCAGCAGCAAATCAATGGAAAGTTATAAACAAAACTTTTCGTGCTTATCCGAAATTAGGCCGCAGGTTTCCATGTTGACTTTACACGTGTCTATGGTTGCTTGCCCCGTCCTCCCCAGCAGCAAAAAGCCTGTCACTCTAAACATCTGATCTATGACAAGAGGAAAACACAAGAGACAGTAAATTTTCCACCCCGTAGCCAGATTTGTCTCTGGGGAAACAGGGGAAACAGGTGAAACAGATGTTTTACCTTGTAAGCATCATTATTTGAAAACAGTGCTACAATTAAACAATGCAGATAGTATGATTTTCATTTTCTCTTTACATACTGATTATCATAGGGCCTTGATTGGATGCCTGTTCGAGACAAACTTACTGTTGCCGAAAGGTTACCAATTTTGCAAACAGTAGTGATGTTTAGTTGAGGCTTCAAATGGCAGCTTCTTGATTAGACCTCTCTGAGCACAAACATGATTAGTTTAATTTTAGCTGTTATTTGGATAATAAATTGAAAGTAATTGAAAAAGGTTTCATACTGAAGTTGATCCACCCGAGCGCAAGTGGAAGCTGAGATTTCCGCCTTGAGATTATCGTTTGGGCCTCCTTTTTTCTTCTGGGAATTCCAACCAGAGAGAACCTCGCAATGGACAAATTAAAATCCACATAGCATAAGGCTGAGATTGGCCGCCACCGGCTAAGTGAAGACCATTCCTCTACCTGCCTGTATGTCTGCCCTTGTACCAAGCGCTCTGCCAGTGGACTGCAGCGATGTTATATAGCACAAACCGTACTCTTCATTCACCCGCCCTCAGCAGCTTGGACCCAAAGGAATCATGCCACACACACACACACACTTCACGGAGAGTGCGTTTATGCGGCCGGTTTATTAAACGCTCCGTGATTTCTCCCGACGGCTGGTGTATATACACATATAGGTGATTGTTTATTAATATTGGTATTGATTGGGCACTGGAGTGATCGTTGCCCATTAAAAGCTGCTGATGTGGAAGGTACATGGCGGGGGGACAGAAATTCAGAGGGAGTTGAGAAATGCACTCGTATGTCTAATGGCAAAGTCGCTGCTGATGGTTAGAGCATGTTGTGACTGATCGTGACAATTATTTGCTCCTATTGCTTCTTACGTCTCCGGGGCATAAACACAGTCAAATGAAGCAGTGATTTCCCCTGTGAATATTCCAGTGTCACTTCTCTCCCTAACTGGGCGCGTTTGCCTGATTTATTTTGTTAAATGTGTTTTTAGGGTTTCCTGGGGTTAAAGGGTATTTATGCTAATTGATATACTAGACTATATGTCTGCCTAGCCCCCGTCTGCCTCCAAACCCAATTCCCACTACCTTACGACTTAAAGTGGCCAAAAGGGATACTGCAGTACACATTGTTTAAGGCAAAACGTTTGCAGTAAAAATAAGCAATGTAAACTTAAGGCAGCATGGACTGATGCTTGCACGTTGAAAGAAAGTGTTTCCCCTTATGGGCTTTTTTGTTCTTTTACCTTTTAACCAGAGCAATACATCTTCTTAAAAAGAATATACTCCTCTCCTCCCATAAATAAATACAATTTTGAACACAAGGTGTGTATGTGCATTCAATGTGCACATTAAAAGATACACGGATATAATGTTCCTGAAGAAAAGCAAGCCAAAAGAAAATAGCAAAGTTTTGTTTTTTGCAATGACTTCATTTAGCACAGTGATACCCGACCCTTTTTAAAGGTAGAATGGTTGCATCGTTGATTCCAGTCAACTTGATCTTCAGCTTATTTCAGAGCACATCTCGTCCTAAAAAGTAAGTACAGACCCAGCCCAAAATTAGTACTTGGGAGGGATAACCACTATGGGGTCCCCGGTTTTTGGCCGCCACATGAGGACCTGGGCGTCATTGGCATTTGGCTTGACCATGGCGTTGGGCGGGATGGGCTCGTTCTTGCTGAGGATCTGAGGCTGCTCCTGCGCGATGGGCTCAAACAGCGTGGACCGCTGGCCCAGGGGCTTCTCAGGGTTAATTGAGATGTGGAGCTGCATCCTCCACCGGATAGTCTGCAGCACCAGCATCTCGCCCGTGGCCTGGTTGATGGCCACCAGCCAGGTGGTGAAGCTCTGGTCCCGCCGGATGCCGGTGAGCTGGGGCAGGTTGCTGTCGCTCACCGGTATTCCCCAGGTCACGCTGGGGTAGAAGTTGTCGTTCATGCTCACCGTGAACTTGGTGTCCTTCTTGGTGGGCCCCACCACCGTGCACGTTTCCGTGGTGTTGCCATACCAGGGATAGTTCACGCCATCCGAATCGCTTATTGCTTGGATCTTGCTGTCCCTCAGATCTGGGAGCTCCCAGCTTGACCTGATATGGTGAACAGGGAAAGCAAGTTATTTACTGCGGGAAATAACACCCAGGGGAGGAAGGGACGTGGTGAGTTTTCAAGCAGGGTGAAACTTCCTGAAAGGGGTGATCCTGCATGGTCACAGATACTGTGACATATGTCTCACTTTTCAATGTTTCTGGAAAGAAGATCAGAATAGCTGCTTCAACAATTACTGGGACTGTGTGCTAAAACTGCACAGTTGGAGAAATAAAAGGCGTATAGTTCGGTGCTGGCTCCATCTCTTCCGTCCCACCGGGCCGGCCCTAGTTGTTTGTTACTGCTCTGTGACAGGTGCTGACAAGCCCGTTCAGCCAAGCAAAAGTACTGGGCGGGAACAGCTTTCACACCCCTACCCACCAGCCTATTGATTCGCCCACTGAAGGAAAAAGAAAAAAAGGTGACCTTTCTTCCAGAACTTGATTATCAGCAGAACAGCATAGATAACAGCTTCTGCAAAGCGTCTGGTTAGGAACCACATGATATGCACACTTTGACATTTATTGGAAGAGGGGTAGATTGCAATGTGGAATAATAAGAAGTCTCTGCTATGGAACGGAGCAAATTCCAGCATGCAGATTTCTTTCGGAGGCTTCTCCTTTAATTTCCTAAAAACTCACTCCGCGTTCTTACATTTTCCGTTTTAAATCCTAAGCACAGTCAAAGGGTTTCCTCCTAGGGCGAGTGGAGTGAAGATTACCGGTGCTGAATTTAGCACATACCTCAGCAACCAAATGTTCTACTGACAACTTAGGAAAGCTCACATTCCACAGCCCGACACTTGAGAAATTCCATTCTTTCTCATTACGCTGGTCTTATCCCAGCCCATTCAAAAGAATGATAATAATAATCTTACACTCGCTTGGCTTTTTTTTTACAACAGGGCAGAATTATATCATTAACATTAGCATGACTGACCATAGTGGTGCAGCTTTCCTTCATGAGGGTCGTCAGCATTGGATCACCAGTGTGTGTTTGTGTCTAAGTGAAGTGAGAGGATCCAGTCATAATTCATGCTTATTTATACTGTGGCTAGCTCTGAACTGGCTCTAAAGGGAATACATTAACTATGTTTGTTTACTGACTTTAACTATAACACACTTTGCCATTTCTGGAGCCAATTGATAGCATCGAAACCCAGTGTATTGAAAGCATGGCATTGACTGCAAACACAACCATGTGCATTGCAGTTTTGAAACAGATGGCGGCTTCATTACCCTTATAATTGGTGTCACGCTATTCAGCTTTCAGTGGTAGAACATTCATTAGGGAGACGTTTCAGCAGAATGAAAGCATACATTTGGGAGATTCAGTAATTGATCTTTACAGGAAGCTGTAATGTGCATACATTGATGCCAAGTATTGATCTAGTGTACGGCCATAGTAAATCTTGGCTGTTTAAATTAAATGACTTGTTTTTAACCTTGATATCAGGTTGGCTCCTCTAAAATCTAAAAATGTAACAGTTGTACCGAAAGAGAGTAATATGTGAAGAAGCCCAAAAATGAGGGCAGTAAGTCTGATCGAGTGCTCACAGTGTCAGACCGAGATAGAAGATTGCTGATTCAGCCTCAGCACCTGGAGAGGTTAAATATTCAGCCATAGTCTCAATGATTCTGAGAAGCAGGGCTCTGTGTGCGTCCATTTGCGCGTGCTTCCCAGATGCGGGAGTCCAGCATTGTAGCTCAGAGTCAATCAGTCCCAATCCCAGCGGACTCAACAGCAAAGCCTCTTGTATAGACCACTCCAGGGATACTCCTAATACTCTCAGCATGACATAAGGTTCCACTGTTCCACCGTCTTTGCTGGTTCAACTGAAGCCATAACCCGTTGAATCAGCAAAGATTCCTCAACAATAATACATGGCTATGCAATAGGTTAATTTTCACCTTATGTACAATATGTTTCCAAATGTGTCCATATATTTGCAAACTAAAATGAGTACATTTAGATGAGCTTTAATTAAAAGCAAGACACTGGCCTTTCTACTAATGCTACTAATTTTAAAGATTAGGACAATTTTTAAAATTTAATATGTACCCATTTATACTGAGAAACATTAATCTGGAAAATAACAAGCAGACACAAAATTCCACTGGCGTGCCCAGTGTATGAACAAGCAACGGGTCAACCATACATTTAACCAGCCATTACATTTTCAAAGGACTCCAGAGTTCTGTGTTTTCATCTATCACTTCAAATTCTCCAAGGCATTATTTCACTGTCTCAGCCCTTACCCTAATGGTTTAGGGTGCACCTTTTTGAAGTATTATTTCTTAAGATGGCCATTGGTTTTAGACCGTTTGTTTCCGACTTTCCAACTCTTCTATGTTTGAATGAAAGTTATTCTAATATTGGGAAGATATTTTTTGGGCAGAGCTTTTAAAAATCTACAAAAATGAAACATAATTGAACAGTAAACAGTTTCAAATGACCAAAACCTGTATTTATATCTTGCCAAAGGAATTAACAGCATACGAGAATTTTTATTATTATTTTATCCCTCACAAAGCTGCCTGTTTGCAAAAATGCATCATTAATACTGGAAATCAGCAGAAATGTATATAGCACTGAAGAGAAATTAGGGAAGGGCGTCTATTTAGGGACATGATTTTTGCGAAGATGAAAAGGGAGAATGTGCCACTGCAATCTTAGTAAGTATCTTATGGCCAGGGTTGTAATATTGTTTCCGCTGAGCTCCACTTTAGCTCAGTTGGGAGAGTTAACACACCAATCTGGGATGAAGAAAGGTATCTCGAGCTGGAAAGAAGACCATCTTGTTTGGTCCTGCATTTGTAATATTTGACTTGTTGACCCCAAAGGCTGTAGCAGGTTGAGATAAACTTGCAGGCCTCTCTACTAAAGCCTTTTTGTAAATGGTTTTGCTCTTTACATTAAATGGGTCAGAACTAACAGTAAGGATTGCCAGTGTATAAAACCACATAATAAACTTGCTGGGGGAATAATTTTGCGCTTGCACCCGCTTTGTACATGTTGACCTTTGAGCAAAATTTAGGGCTCAATTCCGATTATCATAGCGCCCTCCTCAAAGGTTTGACACAAAAAAACACCTTCTGAATTAATTTAGGTGATTATCAAAGAAACTTTTTTCAGGGTTCTATTTAAAAACATTTTTTTTCTCATTTAAACCAAAAAAAATTGATTGGACTAGACTATTGTACTTCAGGCTCCATATATTTATCCGTAAGCATGTATCAGTAAAGCTACCTCTGGGCCTGGGCTCTGAATAAATTATTATTATTCAGTTAAACAACACTATTGGATTACATTAAATAAAACAAATACAGAAGCTCCCATTAATGTTTGTACCAGGTCCCATTGAAGGGTTAAATCTAAGCCTACACGCATAATTTTGTGAAATATATACTAACTGCCAGAACTGGAATAGATTGGTTTTTTGATCAATCCATCCATTAGTAAGCAGGGCGTAAAGGATTAAATAAGTGGAGTTTTTTTTTTTTTTTTTATGAGTAAGTACCTAAATTAAATAATTAACCTAATTTAGTTTAATAGAAACCGCCATTTAGGCGTAATCTACTCTTTACTCTATTGCTGCAGTTACTACTAAAACGGAATTTAAGAAAATACAATATACAATTTATACAAATACCAACGTCAAACAAGATTAGATTAATACAGGAAAAAACAGAAGCACCGTTGCCGCCGGCGGTTGACGCGCCACAGTTAACACCTCTGAAACCCAAAATAACCTTCTCAGTAGTTATGTGCGAATGAGGTCATACAACGAGAGACATAGGGTGCTTTGACGATACCGGAATTAAACAAAAAACTAAATTTTATGTACCTAACCAGTATGTCAACCGCTGTTGTGTACGTTCGTGTAAAGAACAATAGGCGATGGAAAATGTGTATTCTTCACGATGTAGTAGTTGCAATGGTTGTCAATACAAATCCCAACGCTACTGTTATAGCTACCAAAAGCTTACCTTAACTGCTTCAGTAAATAGCCCAACCTACTGCATGCGTCTGCAAATGTAAAACTGCTCAAATATAAGCAAAGCTGGAGATGACCGAATGCTAAGCTACCAAATTGTGATGATAAATAAATATTGTTTTCTGCTATTGGAATTGATTCGATTCCTACACATTTTTGGTTATATTTTCTCGGGGTTTTCTAGAGGAGAGCAAAGTGAATTACATTGAAAATAGTTAGCTACTTATGAAAGACCAGATTCAAAACACAAACAATTAAGATATGTTGTCATCAAAAAAATATCCCTCAAAACTGTAGCGGGAAATTGAGGCGACAACTTTATCTTGTTTTTGTTGTTATATTATCATGAATAGCTACAACAAAAATGCCATGGAGGTCCTAACAATCTAATATAAAACTGCTCTGTTTATGATTCATCGTGTTTAATTTTCTTTATTCCTTATTCCAGGTTGTTTTGTTTTTTTTGTACACCTTTTAAGTTTTTATAAGTGAGAAAAGGTAACGTTCGTAAGACAAATAACAATGATTATATCAATGGTATCAGACTAAACAATGATCCAAAAACATATACTTTTAATTGAACTTCTGAAATAACTGCATTGTCCTATTATATCTACACGTGATACAGATTAATTTAATACTACTTAATCATTAAATTGTAAATATTGAATAACTTGTTTCATACTTACATTCCTTTAGTTCCATAATTGTTGTAGAACTCCATGTGATTGCATGCTTGGATCCAACCCACGGTCCAAGTCTCTTTACCGGCCACAGGAGGCACCAGTACACGAGCTGAAGCTCGGAAGTGCGGTGTCCGGTATCGCAGAACCACGCTGGATGACTCGTCAATGCTGGTGGGATTTGAATCGATGGAAGAATTAACTTCGAGTACGATGATACTTTCGCGGAAACTCTTGGGCTTACACCTAATACTCTGAATACAGCCCATTGCATTAAATATATATATGCAATCCACGAAAAAGTCCTGGTGTCTGGAAGAGAAGGACGCATGGAAATTGCAATAAATTCACAGTGATTGCATCCGCTTTAAAAATGATCTAATCACACACAAAAACAGCAGTCCTTTGGCAATTCGCTCATGGGTGTCGCTGAAGCTGATGTGTCTTTGTTACAGTTTGAGATCTGCACCCATCTGTATCTTCCAGTAATTTTAAAAATCCAGAGAATTACATAAATGTTTGAATTTCTAGTATAAATTAAATGTTACAACATCACGTCTTCTCTTCGTTCATTTAATTGTTACTCTGAAAGAAAGAAGTTTCGTTTCCTTCTTCTCGTAGCTTGCTCCATCAGTTGCAGGATGCGCTCCGACCATCGCCTGATTGGCCGTCTCTTGATCTTTTCGGGTTTAGTCTGTTTCACGTGTTGTTTTAGAAATTTACCTTGCATTTATTTATTATAAAGGTTACAGCAAAACATGTTTACTGTGACCGTCTATTATTTCAAAAACAGAAACGTAACCTTTCGAAGTTACATTAAATCACATCGTCCGTTGTTTTTATTATCAAGTTTTCAGTTCTCATTTTCAGCACACCTGCCTCTAAAAATCCTATACATTTTTAAGTTCGGTAAGTAAAGGCTTATTTAGTTGTTGAGAGGAGGAGGCTATGACATTTTCATGGGACTGTAATAAAACATTTCAATCGTCACTATCACAATAACTATGGAAGCTAAACATCAAATAAATTAACAATTACATTACATAAACTGTATTTACAAGGTTAACATTTTCAGAAATTAGAAAACAGAATACAGTGTGTCCATCGCCGATCGAATTAAGGAATAACTTCTGAATTCCTCCATGGTCAGAACATTAAACAAAAAAGACAGGCCTTAGATAAATAAAATGAAATAATTCTATAATACTTGATTTCAGAAATAATGTAATTTCATTAGTAAATTATATTATCGCTAGTATAAAAAAGACAGTTCTCTTTCTGATCGAATGGAAGAAATAAACAAAAGCGGCTATACAAACTAGTTTGGTAGCAAATTCTTCACTCGCATGCGTTTGTAAATAAATAAAAGATACATAACACCCTAAGTAATGTTATATTGAAATATAATTCTTAGGATTAAATATAATAAAAGTGCTCTTTCAAAAAGCATGCTCTCGGGGATATTGAAGCAATTACGTTATCATCCCAAGAATTCCATGGGCTAACGTCCTCTGATCTGCTAGAAATTAATTATAATTTCCCGTGGAGATGCCATCAACTTAAATTTATTTCACCGTACAACACCGCAACATCGAAAGGCAACCAGGTCAACTTTCTCCTCTGTGTCTTTTTCTTGTTGAAAATAAACTGATAATATCTTGAATTATTCACGGAAAATGCTTGATCTTCTGTCCAGTTTCCTTTACCTCTTGGTGTTGTTTAATACATAAAATCCGGAACAGTCCTTCATTATCCTGACCTAGTCCCATCGCAGCCACCGCAGGTTCTCTCGCTTGTAATTCTGTATCTTGGCTACTGGGGTTGCAGCTCTTTTATTCAAGTACATTTGAAGCGACACTTCCCTTACAAACTGTTAGCATTATGGGAAATGTAGTTCTACGAATTACAGCGGTCCCCATTGCAACATTTTGAACACTGTTTATTATCCACTTCTTCTTACTTTTAATTTTTTAATTTGCCCCTTATTGTTGTTGTTATTATAATTAGTCGTAATATTGTTGTTATTAATATTATAGTTAACGTATTGGTGTCTAATTTTTTTGAATATTCATTCATTGAATTGAATCATCTAATTGAATGTATTTTTTTAAATTGTCACAACAAATATCATAAGTGTAGTGCTACATACATAGTTGTTTTTACCAGGTTTAAAAATATAGACTAAGGAATCGCTACTTATGTGGGCTATAATCTGCTACAATTACAATGTTTCAAATGTACTATCTCTCTCTCTGTGAATTCAAATCTAAGACAACAATAATAAAATACTAAAAAATAAAGACAATGATTAATCAACAATTTCTATTTCATTTGATTTTATTTGAGTAAGCTATTTACTTTCTATCAAATAATCATGTTTGTCTTATTTATGATTGGTAATTTAGTGGAGAGGTAAATGTGTGACTATTGTAAACCTATTTGTAGTGTGACCAAAATAGCAAAAAATTCTGCCATCGACATTATCGTTTCTCCAGTTGTCGTCTTTTTCATTTAAGCACCATGGAGAACTCCCAACTGGAATTGAAAAGATAGAGGGGGAGTGGCCTGTCGTTGCGAGATAGCGGGGAGAAAAATACATTACGTTAAATTCCTGGGGCCTTTTCCCGATTTCCATGCGTATCAGGGAATCTCTCAGCAACAGCACAGCGTCAACTAACCAGGTGACAGTCAGCAATTACACCCGAACAGTTAATCATAATAAGGATTCTCTCCAAGGCGATTTCGAGACGAAAAATGTTAAATTAAACAGTAACATATACATGAACGTAATATTCACCAGAGCCTTTAGTGACTTTGGCATAGAAAATACATTTAAACATATCATTTAACTGATTATTTACAAAGCGGACCTGTCTTAAATTACTAGGTCTACTAAAACGACTCCACCAGTAACCATCCGTTGAGTTTTTGTATCCTGTTGGTTTTATGCCCCTTCAATACTAGTCGCTTGGATTGGCTGGAACAGCTGCGAGTCACTCGGCTTCAGGCTTGCTCGGAAGGAAGAGTAAACAGCGGGTACGTGCATAACCTGTCTAAATATATCGGAGTTAGGACAAGAGAGTGGTTACAAGTTGAAAACCGTAACCGCTAATAACAGTTAAACATTAGATCACCTTGAAGATAGTGATTTAAGCCTTAAATCGATTAAATGAGTGGATACATTAAAGAAAAGAAAATGTCTTCACATCCAAGTAGATCCAGGGCAAGAGATCGGAACAACGTGCTCAACAGACCGGAGTTCATGTCTCTAAACCAGCCGCTCCGGAACAATAGCGCCGAGGTTCGCGGCTCCTCACGGCGGCCGGGCCAAACAAAGCATCAGCAAAACCAGCATCCAGAATATCCACCAGAGCCCATTGACAACGCCAAGGACCGAAGGGAGTCTATGAGATTACCGGAAGAAGACTGTATGCAGCTCAACCCAACTTTTAAAGGCATCGCCATGAACTCCCTTTTGGCCATAGACATATGCTTGTCCAAACGTTTGGGTGTATGTGCCTATACGTCGTCTCCCTGGGGAAGCGTTCGCTCCATAGTCACGCTGCTTGCTCTCACTGGGCACGGCATCACGTGGATTTGCGGCACGTTGTTGTGTCTAACTAGAAGCAACACATTAGCAGGACAAGAAGTCTTGGTCAACCTTCTTCTTGGTAAATACGGTTAAAAAATATTATTTGACGCGGTCTTAAGTTGATAGATTCTCGTCGTGGCTTTCATTATTTAATTTGTATTCGATCGAGCGAACAGCTGAATTTCTTTGGGTAATTTTGCGTGGATGTTGTCTTTACAGAGTATAACCAGTTAGTCTGATTTTTAGGTGAATCTTGAGATGGGATTTTATGCATATAGTGCCTGTCAGGCAATTGCGCCTCTGTGGTGCAACGAAAAAGTCGTAAATCATTGGCCTATTCAAATTTGATAAAAAAAAACACTGATCCCCCTTCATTCTTGTATCCATAGTTTTCCACCCAAGTAAATTATTTAGCGACAAGATTTTTTTTGTAACAATGGTGTCCTGAAAAATTGCCTGAATCAAACAAATCAAACAAATCAAACAAAACTAAGAATTTCCTATACCATGTCAAATTCCAGCATATTGTAAATATCAATACAAAGTAAACATCTTATGTAAGCAATCAATAAATAATAGGAATAAACTAAAATAATAATAATAAACTAAAATATGTTTTAGTCCAGTCGAGTATGACCGCTGGTCATTTATCTGCGTATAATGATCTGTGTGTTAGAGTGTTTTAAGTGTTTTAAGGCATCACTGTTAGACTCTGTACTCGAGCCAGGCACTTAACATAGCCACTTCAGTAAATATCTTGCTCCATTAATAAATAAAGAGTAAAGCTGAAATGTATATATGGTGGTCTGGGTAAGAACATCTGCGAAGACAAATAAATGTAATAGTAGTTCAACAGAGTTGATGCCAAGGTCAAACCATTAAGATACATTTTGAATAATGGTCGCATTCTTGTACACGGAATGTGATAAATTGAGATAAATTAATAAATTGGCTTTTGCAGGTTTGTGCCTGCAAAATCATCCCTGGGGTTGAAGTTAAAAACTGAATATTGCCTATAGAGATAGTTAGATTATTATAGCATAAACCAGAGTTTTGTCATATGTTGGAGCCTTTTTCACTAGCCTTACAAATTTTGGTCTGCAGGATATCTGAAAAATATGTCTGTACCGTTCACAAAAAGAAAAGGCAAAATAAAAAGATTAGATTTAATAAATAAGTATATCTTAACAAAAACATTAGTCAAAATCCCAGGGCTTTCTATGTAGTTATTTTTCTAGCGCTATTGCGAGCAGAAGGTGGACCCAAGATTAGTTTTTTTGACACCTCAGTTTTTCAGAATTAGCTTTTTAAAAATGTAATCAGTGTGCTTCATCTGTAGCTGTGTCTTATTTGACAGAGTGCCTCTGAGTCACGGGCTGCTGTGTGCTGGATATCAATGCCAGTCTGCTAATACTAACATGGCATTCAACCTGTCTGACACTGTCCTGCCATTTACTTTTGACTTTTTTCCTGGTTGCCTAGTGCTCTTCTGATTGTATTTGTGAGGAGTCTCACCAAGCCTACACACAATAATTCACATATAGAAGCTTTTTATTTTTAGCATTTTGGGGGTGTTTTATTTTACCCTGACTAGTCTTCGTACAGGACTAGATTAATCTCTCGAATAGACTTAATGGTTAACTAGAAGTCACATGTTGAGAACCTAAGACTATTCAGAGGTAAACTCATAACAAACATAAACCTTCTCACTAGGACAATGTATTTGTAGAGAATGGTGTGCATCCCAGTCACCCCTACTTTCAGCTTCAGAGTCAGCCTCAGGTTAACTTGTGTGATCATTTATCAAGAAAGAGTTAGCAATAGGCATGTATAAAAAGTATACAGATAGTTGTTTCCCAGATAGTCTTACAATAAGTCCCACTTCCCCTGTGCTTCCTACTGCTATCTTTAATTTTGGCTCAAATAAGTCGCAGGATTGCTAAAGTCACAGGATTTCTTTTGCCACAGACTGTAACTCCTCCACTTCACCATAGGTATGGCATACTCTATCATAGCCTGGACATTTTTCCAGGGATTCAGGTAGAGCACAGATGGAGTGGTGGATTAGGTTACAAGATTGTTGAACAAAGACAAAGGCTTCCAAGTGGCTTAGTCGCGAAAGCGCTCGCCAGAGTGCAGGCTGAGCCCTAAGAGCTGGAGTTTGTCTGTTTGAATCCAGCTCATGTCGTTAGCAGATTGTGACTGGGAGAGCAGAGCGGCGGCACACAATTAGCAGGGCTTCCCGGGTGCCTTCAGGCTGGCAGTACCGTCGAGAAGTATGTGCCTCTCCTCAATCGGTGCGGAACTTTTTCAAGCTGGGTATCCTGCATAGTTGAAGAGAGACAGGTGATTGATAGAATTGGTTGAGACTAATTGTACTTCCTCACCCTTTCTGTGCGCAGAGGTGGGAGATCATTTACGATTTAATGAAGTAACATAGTTAAAACCGTTGGATGTCGATGTAACAGTGAGTCTTTGCCATGTTCCTAGCTGTGTCCCCCACGGGTTACCAATCTTCGAGGGTAGGCTGTTTAACACTGAGGAATCGCAAACAGCAGTAGCGCTCCCTTGTCAAATGTGTGGGTGCGATGTGTCCTCGAGGGGGCGGATCTTATCCGAGCCGCGGGATCATTGTTTGCTCTCATCACATTCTTAAAGTGGTAAGCTGTCCCTGGACCGGAAGAGCAGAAATGCTTAAATGGGATAGGCGGTATCTTCAGCAGATCAAATGTATGTCCTTTCAGACAGATGAGAGAGAGGTGATTGGTTAAGAGACTGAAAGTAATTGTCATCTTCACCGGTTTGAAGAGAAATCTGCTTCCTATTGTGGTGCTGGGGCGTGTTGGTCCTGGGTTTGAGGGGCTTACCACATACTGATATATTGATGGGCATCACAGCCCCTGATCTGTCCGATCCCGCTCTCTATGTGTCTTTTTTGTGACATGCCACCAAATATGTTACCCTCCTCCTTTATTAAGGGATTCTGGGTTAACTCTTTGTTTTATGTCACAGTTTGATTCCTATTATTATTATCGTTATTTGATCAATGAACCACAGGGTTCCGGAACAGTCATTGAGTTAAGTAGGGAAATTAATATCCAACTGAAGCATTATAGTCATATTTCCATATTTGTTTTCAGGAACAGTTTCCAGGCGTTAAAAATACCTGGTGTCAACTGATTCACAAGAAGGCAGATATCTGCCACTCCCTGAGGGAGTCAGTTAGCCGTGCCAGAATTTAATTGATTTTGGTCTGTCAAAGATTTTTGGAGGCTATGCGTTTCGGCATGGCTTGCATAGTGTGTCTATCTTTTATATCCTCCCAAGTTACAAAACCATAAGCGAGGGTTATACAGATGCTGTTTTATTTGGAGCCGACTTTGGAGACCCTTTCCCTTGTTCCAGATTTAGGTGACTTTATTGTTGTGTCTTTTTGTCCAATTTAAACCATATGCAGCTTTTGTTTTTAAATCAGTGTGGCGAGAAGCCTCGCTCCTCTTATCCTGGGGGCACAATGACTGCCGTAGTCTTGCACTCTATATTAATTTAGCATTTCTGTGTGCAACAAAAGGCTCTCATTCACATTCTCAAATCCCCTTGACTATAACAAGTTTCTTGGTGGAAATGAATCCTCTGTCTGCCTCTGACTTAACAACAAATGGACCTGATTTTTATGAATTTAATTTTTTGTCAGTTGGCCACAGCAATTTTGAATGCAGTTAGATTATCTGGATCAGTGGGTTTAGCAATGAAAGAGAACAAATTCTCAGTCTTGCTCACGGTTCACCCTCCCCCGCCCTTAGCACTTAACAGGGCGACTTGAAGCACTCTAGTCTAAAACAGAATTTGTGTTTTTTTTATCATTAACTAGTTTTGTCTTGCCGCTACGCTACATACAGCAAGTGTTGTTGCCAGGGTAACTAGAAGGTTATAGACCTTCTAGATCCATATAGTTTAATATGAGGACACTCGATGTTATTGTTGCTGCTGTTAAAGAATAATGTTATATTCTACTGGCCTGAATACTTTAAAGGTAGCGTCGCAGATGTGACATGCTTCAAGTAGGAGAAAAATGACCATGGGCAGTCGTAGAATTCATTTAATAAAAACCCTAACCCTAACCCTAACCCCAACCCTAAAAAAAAAGGTTTAAATCATTGGTGATTTAATCGCTGTTGTTAACAGGGAGAAATATTTTGCTGTGGAAGGAGAGAGTGTGCAATCGATACGTGCGGCTCACGCGGCAGGTTACGGGAGGGCAGTGGAGTGAATTTGACGGATTGTGGGGGCTGGGGGTTGCGTGCGGTGGCGTATCGCTCCTGGGCAAACGATGGAAATGTCAGCAGACTAAATCAGCAGAGCCGGGGGGCATGGCGTCGTAGGGGTCAGAGGCTGTCGCGCAGTGGAGTGTAAAGGGTTTCGGAGCGCCTAAATATCACTTTACATGCTTTATTTTACATCCAGGGCAATTTGCGTTGTACCTAAACTCAGTGACACAGAGAGGTGATGTGACGGGACACATTTTGGAGAGTGCTCTCCAGTTCCGGGGCCCACGGAGAGTTCCAAGCCCGGGTTGGAATTCGACTCGTGACTCAGCGGTCGGCTTAGACAGGGTCCGAGGTGCAACGTAAACCCCTCATCAGACTCCCTGGGAAAATATCTTGTCTTCACCCATTCTCTGTGTGGTTCGTAAAATTCCATTTCGCTGGCATTGTGTACATCTCAGCGCCTGTCAGGTGGCATGATGAGGTATTTAACTCTGGCCGCCACAGTGCGGAGACGGCGCCCCTTGACCGACTGGGAGCACAAACAGATCTAAAATTAAGACCCACCCCGAGTGCACATGCCAGCTCTAGATTTAAGACCTATTTCAAGGCCCTCAGCTGCCCGTCTGTTCCACGGGGACGGAGCAGCAGTCTATGCATCCCGATCATACTACCTGGGCATGGAGACTGTCCCGTTCAGCAAAAGCACGCTGATCTAACAGCACCGCAGGCCAGACACTGTGCAACCAACCCCCCCCCCCCCCCCACGCTACTTAATCATTGATGTTTGACCCCTTGGTGGAAAGCTTTTGCAGTGAGGCTGTTTGCAGATTAAAGAAACGAAAGGAGACGTGTTAATTAATCTCTGCGGGATTTGGTGGGCCCTGTCTTGCTCCTGATTAAACTACAAAGTGACTTATGGGCTGCTAATTGATAGACTACTGCACTAGCATGCATATGTTTTTTTATATGGTTATGCCTTAGAAGGTTTCCATTTTCAAATGGTCTGTTTTGTGGAATTGTATATTTTTGTACCATGTATATTGTTCATTGTGCTTTTATGCGTATCAAATTATCATCCCTATTGCCAGTTTATAGTTTTGCATTCCGCTTCCTCGTTATCTTCACCTTCATCTAAGTTTTAGTTTTCCAACTGGCATTTCTACTAGCTAAATTCACCACCAAAATCACCTCCTAACTGATAAAATGTTCGGTTCCTGTGGTACAGGGAAAACAGCACTGGGTTACAATTGCTTTGGATGTGCTGAGATTATTCACTTCGACTGTGCGTTTCGTGCACTTGTTGAATGGACTCTCTTGTTATCCGTTTCCTTAGCTCTGATACTGGACGTGATGACGGTGGCCGGGTTGCAGAAGCTGGTGAAGCGCAAAGGGCCCTGGGAAATGAGCCCCGGCTTCCTGGACTGCGTCGCCATGGACGTCTACTCCTTCCCAGCAGCCCACGCCAGCCGGGCGGCCATGGTGTCTAAGTTCCTGCTGTCTCACCTGATGCTGGCCGTGCCGCTGCGCATCCTGCTGGTACTGTGGGCCTTCCTGGTGGGCCTGTCGCGTGTCCTGCTGGGCCGCCACCACCTGACTGACATGGCCTGCGGCTTTGCCCTGGGCTTTTTGCATTACAGCCTGGTGGAGATGGTATGGCTGTCCTCCGGCACCTGTCAGACTTTCATCGCTATAGGAACGCTCAGCTGGATCCCCTTTTATTAATCTTATATTCATTTTATTAATCTATTAAAGCTTCGGCTTTTACTCCCTTTAACATGCTCTGTTTCCTGTTTGGCTCTGTGTTTCTTCTCTACTTTTGCCACTTAATTAACCCGTATTGAGAGAGAAAAAGATCACTTCTGCTGTAGAAAACTCGACTGATGGTTGCCTCAGTTTGTGATTATTGAAAACAAAGAAGGGAATCAATGATCCACTTTGGATTGAACGTATTTCCCAGCTCTAGCATGGCTAGTTAGTGAATACTGGACAAAAGTTTGTTTGTCAAAATGCCTGGGATCTAACAGTTTAACAGCTAAATTAACAGCTTTTTGTATGAAGCTGAACTTGTATAACAGATCAGGGACTGGCTACTGATGTATTTCTGTTTTAACACAGATTAACATGAAAATGTCACATTTTATATTATACTTTTTGCCTCATAATTGAAATGAAATATTTGTCCATTCATGTGTAAATAACTGTAATTTTTCTTTTCTTTTCTGTTTTCAAATTTAGAATACTTTCATCAAGAGGTTTTTGTCTATGACGTTTATGAGCGAACACCTTCTTTTGCAATCACAAAAAAATGTTTTAATTGCCTTTTATGTGTTTGAAAAAAAATTTAACTCAAAATTTATTTGGTCTTTTGATTTTTAAAGTCAGTTCCTTTAACCTACCAAAATTCAGGAGTTGCAGGAGTCAAAATTAAATACTTTAAAAGCTATCAATTAGGGAGAAACTACACCAGTAATTGTTCTCAGCTATTAATTTAAATAACTGATAACAAACTAAATTGGGCTGAAATAATTCCTTAACAAATGGTGATAAATATAGAGATTATTCTCAACCCTGTGGTGCTAAATGACATCAAAGTGAAAATGTAGCTTAGAGTCCATCGAAACCAAAAGCTTTGGGGTCAATCCTATAGCTCAGTCCTTCAGAACTGAATCGTTGTGCCTCAAAATGTGTGGATATAAAGGTACACTGCTGTGGTCCATTCCAAGTTCATTTTCAATTATTAGGATGATTCCTTTTTTAAATGGGATCAAGTGTGGACATTGGGAGAGAGATAGAATTCATTCATTTGACAGTATTATGTGGTTGGATTAATGAATTATTTTCACTGCAATACTTTGCCTTATGCACTGGCGGCACATGACACACCGAATGGAACTTTCATTTAGTTGGTGACAGTTGTCTTGGATTTAAAATGTTTACAATATTAGGACACATTGTCAGTCGCTCTAGATTTTGTTTTCAATTCTGTTGCTGGATAGTATTTACTAAAAACGATACATTAAGTACTTCCAAATTGGAATGTTAACAGGATAAAGATTTTATATATTTTTTTGACGATAAGATTGAAAGTCGGGTCTACAAACTTCTGAAAACTTTGTTAAACCTCATAAGCATTAGAGCATTTTTTGAGCATTATCGCTCCTGAATTTTTCATACTTGCGATGACTTGTGTTACGGTCGTGTTGAGACTTGTATGTTAGACGTGTTCCACGATAAATTGTATTAAAAAAATGTAGAGAATGTTTTTCAGCCAATAGGGTGCAGTATCGTTTGGACTGCTGTGTTGTTTCATAGGTTCCTGGAATAACTTTACATTTGTTTTTCTCATTTCCCGTTTAATATAAACTTTTGTCACGGTTTACTGAAAGGTTGTGCTTCAGGACCTCATTTTGGATCTTTTATTACCGAGATTCGAATTATTTTTTGTTTCAAATTTTTTGAATCTCTAAAACGATATGGAAAAGAATGCTAGACCAGACTTTTAAATTGCTTTAAAAAAAAAAATTTTTTTTTAATCTGTTGGTCTTCTTTTTGTTGTTTAATAATATTCTTTTTATCAGGGCCTTATTTTTGTGAGTGTGTTTTTTTATCAAGATAAATCTTGGTTTTTAAAAGAATGAAAAATCTGTTCTCGATGAAGTCTATGAATGTGAATCTTTTCAGTTACCCCATACTTAGTAAATATTTTGATTGTGACAAAGAATCAGTTTTTCTGATTTGTTCTGTGAAGTATGCTATGCTGAATGACACAGTTATACATTTCCATAACTTGCAGGTGTCGACTGTGATAATAGAGGTGTTTTGTTTGAAGACCATAATTCTGTCCTATCATGCAAGGGGCAGAATGTCTGTCTTTGCTTCAGATTCCAGACTTTTAACTGTAAAAAATAAATAAATAAAAATGTTTACGTTTCTGCAGTACTTTGGACTCACCAATTGGCTTGTCACTACAAATCCTGCCGCTACACATTGGGGGGCTGAGGAAGAAGTATGATTGGTCTCTTTCAAGCCAATCGTTTTTTTTGCAGCGCCTACTGGAGGAGAGGCACGTCCTTCCCAATGCCACAAACAGCCGGCAGGCCAATAGATAACTTTTCAATTCACACCTACCCACCCACCACACAAGGCCAAGGATCACTCTGTCAATTGTGCTCCACCATGCTGTCTTGGTCAAAATCAGCAAATTTGGACATGAACCTGTGAACAGGGCCAAGTCTGTGCTCAGGTGTGCACCGTAACTGACTGAGCCACTCCAGAGGCATGGTTTTAGGCCTTAGAGAGGTTTTCCCCCCAGCCTCAAAGAGTACCTATTGTGTAGTTACCCTGTATAATTAACAATTTCATTAAGTATAGATTGCTATCATCTTCATAAAAGAATAGATTTATAATAAAAGTATCTATAATAAATATATCAGATTTTTTAGTATTGAGCATATATTAAAGTGAATATAAACTTTTTTATTTCTATTTTCCCGATCACCTACTCACCTACTCATCTGGAAAATAGCTACATATGTTTAGCCTTTTTCCTCTTGAAGAAGATTTTCCATTGAATCATGTGGATTTCAGTCGTGTGACGACGCAGCTGTAAAATTATGAGGGAAGAACTACGTAGATACGGCGCAAAACGTTTATTCAGTTGTTGCTAAAGAAGAAACATAATAACAGTTTCAAAATTCATACAAAGCGCATTTAGAAGGGGAAAAAAAGTCTTGACGTTATATATTATTGATATATTAATGTCAATCAGTGTTTTGTATTTACAAGTAATTTACATTTTTTAAATGAGGACTTGGAATTAATGTGAAGTATATCACACACTTAGGTAAATATATTATAAAATGTAAGCGTTTAGTGAGTCCTGCTCAGGGTGTGGGTTATCAGATAAAGTCATCTGGGGACACTAGATTGCTGTATCAGTCCGGAGCATGCGTCCTCCTGCCACACCTGACATATCTTCGTTGGCCCAACGAGGGGCTACTGAGATCAGAGACGGGAACACAGAGGAGGCTCCCATTCGCTATCATGGGTTTTTTCCCCTCTACATTGGTTGTCATTCGTTTCTGATGTCAGCATAATCCTCAATCAATACAAACATCTGTTGTTCCGTAGGTTGCCTTGAAACTCCGATTCTTGGCCCAACACTTTGTGGACCCTCATGTGGGAGGTGCCGGGCTGTCACCGGTCCAGCGGTCTATGCCTGGCAGTTTGCCAGACCTGAGGCTCAGGATTATGCCAAGTGCGATGCCCAATGCAGACCAGACCTTTGCTATTTTCCTGCAGAAAAGCACCCCTGCCCCTCTGTACTACACTGAGAATAATCTACGTCCTCAATGCTGTTCATAAAAACACATATCAGTATTTTACTCTTTGTTCTTCTTTTTCCCATTATCTCTGAGATCTGAGCCTACCTGCGTGACACAGGGAAGCGCCGCTGGCTCTCGGTTGACGCACGTCCGCTCCAGGTTTATTGGTCCTGCAGACAATAAAAGACCTTGGAAGTGTTAATATGAATGTATTGAACTGCTGAGTCTGAAATGAATATTTTCTATATATGTGACTCTGATGGGACACTGAGGGGACACAGAGGAGACAATGTTATCGCCACACAGCTGGCTGCCTGATTCTAAAGCTATACAAATCCAGTCATCCGTGAGCCTGTTTTGTATGTTTGCTTCTCTCTCCTTCTCTTTCCCAGTGTTGGCCGACTCCCCACCGTGGATCCTTGTTCCCCACTGAAGTCTGAAGGTGTGTTCACGCTAATCTTTGTAGAATTCTGTATGAGAACTCATCAGTTTTCAGCACCCTCACAGTAACCAATGATTTGCAGTCTTTTCACCAAATATTTGCAGCTGAAAAGCTTCACAAAAAAATGAGTGCTAATGAGAGAGAATTTATTTTTAGTTTCCTTTCACACTACAGAATGATTTTGATGTTCAATTATGTGGATACATCAAATGAACTCTGATTAGATGGATGTAAGTGTTCTTTTGGACTGGATCAAACATGACAATGACCCAGTTGCATCCTGCCATGGCAACACGTTTGTTTCGTTCGCTCAACCAGAGAAGATAACAGCGCTTCCTGGCCTCTCCCATGTTTATCTCTGACTGACCTCCGACTTCTCCTGATCTTTGACTTTCTGATATAGTCGCTCAATGTTAAGTTATCCGAGGTGCACACGTGTTGCTTGTAATTGGAGCTTCAGTGAACAGGGTACACTCTTGGTGCAATAAAACATGGGATAAACTGAGCGGACACTCGAACACTAAAAGGACCTTAAGCAATAAAGGCCATAGCTTTGAAGCCAGAAGGATCCAAAACACAGAGGGTAAGAAGGAGGTAGGATTTACGGAGTATAACGATCTCGGGGGGCTTCGGACCTGATTCCATTTAGGGGTGCATGGACCTGCAGGGAAAGAGGCAGTTCAATAGATCAGACCGGGCTCAATGAACGGGACGCCAAGGGAACTCCTCCGTCCTTTTTCAGCAGAAATGTACACAGTATTCATAATAACCTCGATCTTATACCGCTGATTACTGAATGACCCAGTCCCGCCATAGTGAATTACCTGGGGTTAAACTGGGAGTCCAGTTTTCTAACCCTACCCCCACATTCGAGTGCTCTGTTGTGCCTGAAAGTATTCCGGGGACAGGCAGCTGTTATTGTCAATATCCCCCTTTCCAACAGTGACAGTCTGGTGTCCTTGTTGGCTGCCGTCCCCGACCCTGAACCCGCGTTCTACAAATGCATGCATATAGAACACAGTAGGATATTGCCATGTAAGAAACCATAAATCTGTTCTGCCCCAGCCCACAATCTTGCCATCACTCATGA
Source organism: Hiodon tergisus (assembly GCA_025775045.1). Classification (NCBI taxonomy): domain Eukaryota; kingdom Metazoa; phylum Chordata; class Actinopteri; order Hiodontiformes; family Hiodontidae; genus Hiodon; species Hiodon tergisus. The sequence continues at coordinate 1,822,118 of JAOVYW010000093.1, read as the reverse complement.
TTCACTGTCAAGAACAGTAGCCGTAGGATTGGACAAAGCTTTGTTTTTCCTGGAAGCCTTGATTCCTTGGTTCATCCATTTGTCCATCTGTGTTTTGGGTTATCCTCCAGGCAGCCGAGTGGCCTAAAGGTTAAACCATTAAGTCATAACCAGAAGGTTTCAGGATCAAATCTCAGTGCTGCTGTTTTACCCTTGACCAACATACATGACCTGAATTGCTTCCTTTTCCAGCCCTATAAATAGATAAAAGTGTGACGAAAATTGTAAATGGTGAAGTTTAGTCAGAGCAGTATTTTAGAGTAGTTTTTTCAGGCAATGCTTTATTGACTACATGGGTGTAGAAGGACCTTTGATAAAGTCTTTATTAGGGCAGTTCACTTTGGTGCTCTTGAAAATGAGTCCTTGAACTACAAAAACATGAGAGAAATATGTAAACAGCATTAACGGATATATGTCTCCCCTCTGCAAATAAACGAGTCACCTGTCATCTGAAGATAACGTTGGTGTTAGGTTTCTCCAAACCGTGACCTGAGAATGGTAGAGAAATACGATGAGCGAAATGTTTTCTTTACTTCGCCTTACTGTGGTGGCAGCAGTCGAAACGGTACCTACGACACTTGTGTTCCGATTTCCCCGACTCAGCGTCTGCACTGCAGATTTATAGAAACGGGTGGGAGGCAGGCTCAAGAGGGTGTATTTTCATAGAGCGGCTTGGATGAAAGGCTGACAGAGCACGTTTCATTTCCGCTAGCTGGGCAAGTGTGTGTGTCGGCCGGAGGAACGACCTCATCCCAGTTTCACCAAAGGTGTCCTGAAACCTTTCAGCATTCAGACCTCTCATCTCAAAGTGGGAGATATGTAAGCCGCATTCGTCAACCTGACAAATCCTGCTTTTGTCATAGGTCAACACTAATTACACCCTTAAAAGGACCCGGGTTTAAAGTTTATTGAGTTTTGTAGAAATTATTGATATATGGCTCATAATAAATGGTTACCTTAATGACACAGATAGCAAAGGCCCGAAATTCCTAAACATGTTGAGAATCTCTGCGTCATCCTCATAGATGTGACGACTTCACAAATTCCACTCAAGTATTCAAGTGACTGCAAGAATTGGAAGTGAGTGTTTCACAAATGTGGAACAAAGTTGAGTTCAATGTCAGAAGTATAACTGGCATTTCCAGTGGCTCAGTTGGTACAGGGTTTCGTCTTAGTGCAGACGGAACCCCTTGAGCTGAATTTTGCAGGTTCAAATCTAACTCTTGTCATTAATCAGAGGTGACTGGGAGAAAACATTGGTGGCACATAATTGGCAGTGCACTAACCTGGGCTGTAGTGGATGGATGTCAAGAGGGCTTCTCTGGGCATGTCGCTAATGAGCGCCTCCTGTTGGTTTCTCTGCAGCCTGCAGCCTGGTAGTCACATTCCTCCAATTGGCGCTGAACATCTTGTGCAGGCTGTGCATCCTACAGAGTGTATAAGAGATAGGTGGCTCAAAGGTTATTGGATTTGAGGAGGCTAATTGACTTCCTCACCCTCCCTGTGTGTGTGGGTCGGTTTCATAGTGACTAATATATCTGTATCCATGTTGATGCCTGAATGGATTTGGCCTTGGACTTAGGATACCGTCTCTTGGTCTTTTCAGCCACAGTAACTGATAGACCTCTCATTTAAGTAACGGCGCTTATCATTTTCTTTTCATTGTTTCATATGTGTGGTAATCAGAAAATCTACAGTAAAACCAATGAAATAATAAAGTTGTTTGAAATTTTATTTGACAACATATCATGTGTCGGGATAAGAAATTCTGTAAACCATTTCCAAAAATGATGGTTTTTTTTATAGAGATATTTTTGTGCTCCCTTTCACTTCCTTCAGCCAGAGGACCTGAGATAATCCAACACCGATGCCAGACCCTGGATGAGACATCCACTAGACCATGAAAGCAAGTCAGTATTCTTTACACGCATAACAAAATAATTTAAACTGCCAGGCTCCACTGTCAACGGAGTGTGGCTGGCGTGAGCTGTATTTTATTCCTTAAACTTGTCAAATCTGCCAAATGATTTATAATTTTATCATTTTCAAATTCTGTAATCTCATTTGACTTCATTAGATTTTGCGAAGAGGCAGTGGCCGTACTTTAAAGGTTCATGCAGCGGTTTCTGTTTGTGTGGTGAAAGACGCTTGAGGTGCAAGGGCGCCCTCTGGGCAGGAGTTTGCGTCATTGCGTAATAATCACTCAAAACCACTGTAATGCCGATGAAGGCTCAGAAAAGAAGAATTGCTTCTTCCTATTAAACATTTGTTTCTTTATACAAGCCCATAATATCAGTATGCAAAGTGTGCATGTGTTCCACTATGAATCAGATATCTTCCTATGTCTGTGGGGTTCAATCCCTCTGTGTTGACATAGTATTGGCATAGCCTAACTGCAGCCCAGCTCTTGTCAATAGTAATTTCCCATTGCTCTCTCCAGATAGAGACATGCAAGGTCATTACTACCGCAGATAGATGTGTGCTTGATTGACAGATCCTGTCCTTAGGGTGCCTCCATCACCCGCGGAAAACACGATTTCACTTTAAGCTTTTGGTTCAACTTATTCATTGTTTAACATACTTAGGGTGGTCGACAACAATGTTTGAAAATGTATGCCCCTTAATGACACCACTATGTCATTTTACAAATTATACAAAAATTCGTAGTTACATTAAGAAAATGAGCGGTAAAAAACCAGCATTTAACAGCGTCACAAAGCTCTTAACTCTGCAATTTTTCCTACATCTGCATTCGTAGGAACCCAGTTAGAAAAACAACTTTTATCAGGGTGCTGAGGGGCGTAGGCTTTGAACTTGGTTATGGGTCCATTTGTAAAAGAAAGTGTTAGAATCCAGACAGAATAATGTAAAATGAAAGCAAAGTTACTTCTTGAAAATACTATTTGTTACTACTTTAGCCTTAATTTTGCCTTTTGGAATACTGCAAAAGACTGAGTGTTGGCAACCAAAAACAAACACGAGTAAAAACCAGTAACACAGCTGCGTTCATGTACCATAATACTTAATCATTGCCACCAAGTTCTACCATTCTCTAAGCCAATCCATTGTCGCACAGCTGTTAATATTTCCTGGGGCATCCACTAATACACAAGAGAGCGTACGTTATAAAAAGGAAGTGTTTCAGATGTTTGAATTATTATGATGACGCCAACAAATTGTTACAGTGGGGAACACATTTGAACGCTTGTTTTTGTCCCACCCGACCTCTTAATTAGTTTAGGTGTTCTTCATGGAAAGGATTACTGAGGTGTTCTTACTCCCGAAATCCAATTAATGACTTCACAGTTCAATTTTTTCTCCTTAATGAACTGACATCTCAATCTGCCCCTCTACATTGTGCAGTGATGTCTCTGTGTTGAGTCCTATATATTATTTAGAGGGGCAGATGAGTTGGAGAACCATTACAATGAGGTATTATAAGTTTATCTTCAAAAGCAAAACAACATTGAATGTTGTATGTACAACCATTACAAGGTACGGTTCACTAATACAGACATGTCTGTGCTAAAAAAAAAAAAAGGTGCTAATACTTATAAGTAAGGCATAAGACATATTTCATCAATACATATCTTGGCTAAACCAAACTAGAACCTAACGGGATAAAGTTTTTTTTTTTAAATGACTTGAACCAAAAGCCTGTCATTTTTAATTGTTTCATTATTTTTGTACAACAAAAATAAGAGGTGATTTTATGCATAGATGCATTCGTTTGTACAGTAATGAATATGAAAATGATGGTAGAATCATTTTACCATCTTCAGATTTTTGTCAAGGCGAGAGGTTTTTTTTATTTTGTTTAAAAGGAAAGCTGTAGAACTTGGGCGGAAACGCTGTGTGTCGCTGTAAGATTTGTTCATTGCATCAGACGAGAAAACGAGATCACAGCCGAGAACAAGGATTTACATTTTTCAGGCCGCGCAGGTCCTTCAACATCAACAACAACAACAGATGTGGACTGAGTATTACGGTTGAGATAGAAAAAGAAGCAGGGGCACAATCTCTATCCATCCTTCCAAGTAACCCTGAGTGTCGGGAAAGAAACATTATACGTGATATAAAGCAACCGTTTTGCGTGAAACTGGTGAGTTTCACGTTAACATTTATATATACGTGAGACGTTTGTGAAGGTTCAATACAGCCTCCCCTGGCTAGATTTTTGTTGCTTTGTTCTGGGTAGCAGCCATTTTTAATCGTCTAGTTCTTTATTTTTCTTTTGCAGTGCTTCTGAATTTTTTTAATGGTTAGTAAGGGTTGGGTCACGTTTGTTTTTATTTAGCTATACGCTAGAAGGCAGGTGTTTTTCGATAATATACGTATCTAGCTGAGGAACTAATTGTTTACACTCTTGTTGGAATCCACTTTGCTCGTCACAAGAAATTGACGGAGAGCTAACTAGTTAGAAAGCAAAACTCAATAAAAATGACAGCGATATATTTATTTTTTATGAATGCTTTTCCGTAAATTTCATATAGGCCTATTGGAAACGAGTTTGTTTGGAATATGCTGCCATGTAGTAGCTATAAAACGGTATGTAGTATTTAACAATGTTAAGGTTTTGTTGGACATTAACCAACTAATGCGAATTTATTTTGTTTATTTGCACGTTTTCTTTGTAATTGCATAGACAATTTATTAAGGGTCTTAATTGAAAAATCTCTTGTTCGAGTGTAGAATCTTCGAAACTAAAATAAACGCCTTGAGGCAGATTGGGGTGGCCAGAAATCTGGCAGGGTGGTTCAAATGTATGATGTCTTTTTAAAGTTTATTTAAGACGGACGATGTTATCTTGACTACTAGTACTAGTAGTATGAAGCCTGCTAGCGTAACCTGTGGGCAGCGTATAGCCACTTATCTTGACCTTAAACAGGCTTCGCCGCGGCTGCGATGTTGATCATCTGTTTCTCCATCACTGAAGGGATATCCGACAGTTAAACCCCAGCCTGCTGGCTTTCAACCAAAGTAACTTTGTAATCTTTTCTAATTCTCGTTTTCGGCTGTGAGCTACACGAACTGTTACTAAGTGGCTGGGTGGTTAGTTCTATTCAAAGGCGATAGATTTCTTGGCAAGTTATAAAATCAGTAAAATCGTCTAGACGGTATAAAGTATTACTTTAGCTAGACACGTTAGTTGTCGGAAATGTTTTTTTTTTCTAGATTGGAACGTCGTGAGAAACCATCTTTGAAGCATTGTGTGGTTTCTCTTGAAGTGGGTGAAAAGCTTGATGGAGTTTACGGTGTTTTTGTTTGCTATTGACGCATGCGTAACAATTAGTGTAGTGTAGGCCTGCAGACGAAAAGTAATCAAATAATTCCACGGCGCAAATAAATTATGGGTTTTCTTGAATTGCGGTGTGATGTAGATTTTCTCAAACCTTTGTATGTCTATTTATCCTTGCACACGATAGAGACTCAGGGTTCCCTCACACATCTCGTCATTGGATTCCTTACGGTTCCCTATTACGAGAGAGTATTTTAGTAATCACCAATGTATATTGAGGTGTGAGGAGCACTTTTTAACCTAACCTGTAAAACTATTCTTATTGCTATTTAAAATGCTCTCAGGGCAGTTAGGTTTTTGGTGATTGACAGATGGTGGTTTCAATGCTGCGTTTATTGTCCCCCTCATTGACATAAATTGCTGCTTTATACTCTGGCTCTGGGAGTGGGGTTTGGATGAATAGTTGATCAAGCTACGATGAATGATAAAGCTACAAATAAAAGTGTAGCAAAGAGGTAACACAAAAAATCTAGAATGGAAGTTAGAGTACTTTTCATATTCACCATTCTGTGCAACTGGCCTTTACCCCCTAATATGATTGTTAAACCAGTTCTGGTGTCCTGTACGTCTGATTTTAAACTTTAATAGCCAAGCTGCCACAAGGGATGTCAGAATCAATTCCTTGACTCCGGCCTTTAGAGTTAGGATAGAAAGGATAGAAAACCACTCATAGGAACCAATTCCCGGGTACATGTGTCCCTTCAACTGACTTCAACATTTTCTGGCAGTTGTAAAGTTGCTGAATTCATTTTCTTGCGTGTGCACCATGGTTGTTTGCCATGTTGAAGACATCATTACGTGTAGGCTTAATTACGGTATTATAACAAAAATACTTTATGGCTTATTTGCGTTAAAGGCCAGTGTTCTCTTGGACAAATTCCCATCAGAGTCCTGCTGAGTTTGAGGAAAGGGGTGTCTTAATGTGAACAAACTATAAAATGCATTAGTCTGTGGCAATGTGGAAATTCTTTTTGCCAAAAGTCCTTGCTGATTCCAATCCCAGACAGTAGTAATTTTTTATTTCTATTTTGTCATTTATAGAATCATATTTGTTATGTATGGGCAAGACAGCCAAGTTTTTATTTTGGGTTTGGGAAGAAAAGCGGAATTAAATGGTATCACTTGGTTACACTTGCAACCATAAAAGATTTAGTTTATCTAAGGGTCTGTACTTAAAAGGCATGGACGCTAAGGGTTTTTCACTCATTTCAACGCAGGACTGCTTTTCAGGTGTTTCTACGTGAATCAGGTTTTAATGTCGATCCGTGCGTGGTGTAAAGGGGATTGTAAATGGATGTTCTTCTCCACAGAAATAAAAGGCATACGGGAAGAGGCTCAACAAAAAATTTCCATACTCGATGACATTACATCGCAATGTCAGATCGTTTAGGGCAAATAACCAAGTCCAAGGATGGGAAAAGCAAGTACTCCTCACTCAACTTGTTTGATAAGTACAAAGGAAAGTCAATAGAAATTCAGAAATCTACAGGTAAGGTTTTTTATTTTAGATCCCTTGATCTCTCTCGACAGCATGTGTACCTATTGTAACAATCAATCACGTTTTGATGCCATGAATCACCCCCTCCGTGTTTGTCCTTGTCTCAGTGGAACCCCTCGTTTTAGCCCCCCTCTCTTCCTCTCCACAGTTACTCCTCGACATGGCCTGCAGAGTCTCGGCAAAGTGGTCACCGCGCGGCGAATGCCCCCCCCTGCTAACCTACCAAGCCTGAAGTCCGAGAACAAAGGAAACGACCCCAACGTGGTCATCGTGCCCAAAGACGGAACAGGATGGGCGAACAAGCAGGAAGTAGCAGATCAAAAGAGGTGAGGAAAGAGAGACCATCGTCGGAATCGGATTGCACGTCTGCCGTGGTCAGCTTCCCAGGTAGAAGGAGTGTATTCGCTCTTTCTGATTTCTTACGCGTGAGCTTAAATTGACGTAGCTTTTTGCTGTGTTTATTTTTCTGGCCTGTGTGAGATGTGCCTCAGGTGAGGCAGAAGCTGTGAGTGAAGAGGTGTGTGTGGGGGCGTAAAGCTCCAGGACGTGACAGACCTCCATGTTCCTTTGTGGGAGTGAATACTGGTACTGGGTGGAGGATGGGTGCAGTAAATGTAAAGACATTTCACAGTGAAAAGTTGGCTTTGCCTAACCAGATTCGCGTTCTGGCACTCTCCATTCACAGTGGCCCATTCAGACAAAAAAAACAACGTGTTTTTTAAAACGTTTTCGCAAGTACTTGTCTCTAACGTAATTATCTTTATTGAGACATTACGAAACTGCTCCACTAAACATGTGAAGTGCATGCTTGGTGTATTTATAATAGCAGATTCCTGTCATTTTCTCAGAGAATGGATTCAGTCGAATGACCTTGTGATTTTGATGTAGCTCCGGTTGTCCTCCCACCTCCCCCTCTCCCTGCAGTTCCACTGCATCGACAGTACAGCTGCAGGTGTTGCCGCCGCAGCTGGATTCACAGAAGTCTGTCTCCAATCTCCAGAAGCCAACACCGGTAGCTATTTTGGAGGTTGGTGTTGGGCTGTTCTACTGTTGCATTTCCTCCATGGTTTCCAGCCTGTTGTGCTCTTGCTGTTCGGGGGCGGGGGGGGGGGGGGTGTGTGGTGTCTTGTGCCTGTGTCTTGTGAATCAAACTTCCCTCCAACATGGTACATGAGAGAACATAATCAGCTTAATGACTCATTACAAAGCTTTGTGCAGCTTTTGTGGCATAACGTGTAAATGGGACACGCTGCTATACCGCTCTGGGTATATTTTACTGGAGATATTGCTCTCTCTCAAAGCCTCATTCCCCCCAGGCGTTTGTCACTGGTATTGTGTGCGGTTTTATGTAACATTGGAATTAAAATCTAGTCAAGATTTTGATTGTTCCCCACTGTTGAATCAGTGATGGTGACTATTAAAAAACAAATTTTTTGTTAAGCGGTGGATCTGTTCAATGCTGTTGAGTTCCTTGGTTCTAATTCTTTTAAAATGCGTTAGTTCTCCGTTCCTTGAAAATTAACGTTTGGAAATTCTGCCTCTCAAAGGACACCAGTACAGTTGGACCAAAGCAGTGGGCCCAACTAAATGGAAAGGCAGTAGAACAAGATGGTGAGTGAAAGCCAACGTTGGGCCTCAGCCTCACATTGCTTTAAACCGCTAATAACCACTGAGCGTGTGGTGTCTGTATTCACGGATTTGATCCTCTGATGCAGGAGAACAGCAGACGGTCCCTTTGCAGGGAGCGCGCCCCATTATGTGGGCTTTAACGTTTGGGGTTTGACCCCCTGTGCTGCAGGTTCAAGGGCCTCAAACCGACTGCGGCCCTTCTCTCACGAGGAATTTCCCACGCTGAAGGCAGCTGGAGAACAGGACAAGGCTGGCAAGGAAAGAAGCGTCTTCGATCCGTCGTATGGGCCCGGACCAAGCCTCCGCCCTCAGAGTAAGCCCATTTCCTCTCAAGCCGCTTTACGGGTCAAACCCTGTCCGTTTTACTGCTGGTGTGACTAAATATTATTCCGTTTTTTTACTATTAAAAGGCTTATTGTTGTTAAATTACTGTGTTTCATTAAATGTGAATGAAGGATTTATTTTACCAAAACTGGGGTAGGAGAAATTATGGTCAATAAAACTACACACAGTTGGCTACCTTGAGTCATGTTTTGGACTCTTAATTTCTTCCGTAGACACTGAGCTGAGTTTGGTCTTTGTTAGTTCGATATAAAACAAAAAAGGGGGAAATTGGTGTGGTCATAGTCGAGATATAACCACACTTTTAGTCCTGTATTATTTTTACATTACCTACCGTTTTTCACATTTAGGAGTTTCATTTAGGTAACCGCTCCTGCGCACACTATGAAAGACTAACTAAAGACTTAAGCAATGCAGAGACACTATCTCAAAAAGGAGTATGATTGGTTGTCGAAACCTGGTCTTGGCATTAAAACGTTTAATTACGAGTTAAGTGGTCTTCAGAAATTTAACTGTTGGTATTGTGTAGGAATGTTAGCTGCTAATCTGTACCAAATGTGAACCTCAGCGTTTCTGGTTTTAGGGCTTAGTCATTTTTTAAATATGAAAATGCTTAACACAGAAATGAGTTTCTGTGCGACGACGGCTGCTAATGGCGGTTGGTTTTGCGGCCCTTTCAGATGTGTTGAGCTGGAGGGAGGGTGGCGGGAGGAACCTGGTCCCCACCACCTCGCCAGTGGCCACTTCCCCCGAGCCAGAGGCCAAGGGCAGCAGTCCGGCGGACGTAGCGACGGCACCCCCTCCCGTCGTGTCCGCCACTTCTTCCTTCTCCAACGCCGCAACCACCACCACCACCTCCACCTCCACCTCCACCACCACCACCCCCGTCACGGTGGCTCCTCCCCCAGCATCGGACAGCAAGGAGCTCTCCCTCCGCCCAGCCCAACCCCAGCGCAGGGCTGCCCCCACGCAGTACCAGCAGCAGCACCACCCCACCACCACCACCTACCACGACATGCTGCCTGCCTTTGTAAGTATCCTCCTTGTGCAACCTCGGAGCCCTGACTGGTAGTCGAACCTGGGCCCTATTTCCCTCCGCACACCAGAAAAAGGAAAAAAATAGCTACTTGAGTTATACTCAAGTCCCTAGCTCAGGGAACCAGTCAAACTCTTGTCTGGACTTGACAGTAGCGAATTCATTCACTACGAGCTCCGCTACTCGTGCATCGCAGTGGCAGGTAAAAGCTGTGAATTTCCCAGCCATTTTCTGACCCAATTCTCACACTAACTTTGGAGAGGGAGAAACAAAATTTCATTTTTCTTTGCCTTGAAATGGCTCAGTCTGGGAAGGTGGATGGTTTGAGGTTGTATTTTAGCAATTTCCTTTGGCAGTAGGATCACAGTTCAGTCCATGGAATTTTGATTTCAGATGTGCCCCAAGGAGTCCCGTGATTCTCCCCTGTCATTGGAGCGTGGCTCTCCCGCCGTGGTAGCCCCGGTCCGCTTTGAGACCCGGCCTACTTTCAGACAGCAATACCCGGCCCCTGAACATGTCAAGTAAGTTCTGTTCGTGTGTAGCACAGATAGTGTAGCAGTGCTTTTGGGAGCTATTGTAAGCTGGCACTTTAGTAGACCAACTGTGGTCTCGCCGGACTTCCGTCCTGTATGTCTCTACTCGACAGTCACACGTCCGCATGGCGGCGTATTCATGGCCCTGAATCAGTGGCTGTTCCTGGGTGTTAACAGGCCCTTTCTTTCCATGCCTCGGGTATTTCATTTAACGCTAAACAGCTTTCTCCACCTGTCTTTGTAGTGGCGAGGTCAGGAGAGAGAACCGCTTCGCCCGCGGGCCCCCTCGGCCCTCGTCTCACCCCATTCGTCGGCCGGGCAACCGAGCCCCCCGCCCAACCATCGTTAACCCAGAGGATCTGAAGGATCTGGATGACCTCGACAACGACCTCGAAGATGGCTGGGCAGGCAAGTGCTTTCTTATTGGAGTTCTGGTGGCTTATTGCTGCCCTCCGCTAAAACGGATGAAGTAGCAAGAAACTGCTAAAGAATACGAAGGGTGGGAACGTGAACAAGGTTCTGTGCGTTTTTCTTGTCATCCAAAGAAGCCCTTTCCTTGAAAGCTGATTCCTTCCCTTTGAGAATGTCTGTAGTTGTTTCATTGGGTTTATCAATCGACTCGCGCAGGTCTCCATGAGGAAGTGGATTACAGTGAGAAACTCAAGTTCAGTGACGATGAAGATGAACGCTGTACACTGAACACTGAGAGGAATAACAAGTGGTGAGTTTTTGATACTCTACCCATCCTTTATCCTAAAACCTTTTTGACCTGGTCAGTTTAACCTTTTTTTTTTTTTTAAATGAAAAAGAAAAACAAGTTAAAACTAGGCTTTTCGCACCCTGTTGTAAAATGTATATTTTGGGTTGCAACATTCAATTTCATTTAATTTTTTTTAAAGATGGAAGACTTTAAAAAAAAATTCTGCCTGTTAGTCTGTCCTTAATGGTTTTGCCCCTAAATTCTAAGTAGCAGTTGCTAGGCAAGAGCAGACTGAATGTACATTAAGGGCTGAGATTTGGCACTGAAATAGTGCACTTATTCCCTGCACTTATTCTCCCAGGGGCGAATGGGTGCACCCTTGGGAGCGACAGCCCTCCCTCGGCTCAGCAGAGCTGCAGTATGCCCCAGAGAACACAGATGATGAGGGGGCCCACCACTGTCAGGAACCCCAGCCATCCAAAAAGTCCAGCAGCAGGTTCCTACCCACAGACAGCCAGGTAAGATCCCCCAATTAAGTGGGCAATACCTGTCTTGGCTGCCATGGAGACTTAACTGGCTGTATATTTGTATCGGCATGGACAAAATATTAAAGCATCATGTGAAAAAAACAAGGGTTTGTGCTTTAAAAGCAGCAATGTCATTGTGGAGAGAGAGAGCATTGATGCTGCAGTGCTTTGTATTATGGTTAGCCATGATAGCAGAGCTGAATGAATATAGAATAAGGTCTGGTATTCCACAGCCAGACAAAGTCAATCTGTAGGGACTCCTTGTTTGTCACAACCAGGTTCTTCCTCACCTACTGCTTGTCATATCCAGATTTTTCTCACGTTTGAGTAATATAGCAGCTGCTCTTATCCAGAGCGGTGTGTACAAATGCCTTAGTTTGAGGGTTCAGAAAAGTGCAGGTATTTTAGGTATCGAGTTTGGCTTTGCAGTGCGGAGACCACCAGGCGTCCTGCAACGGCAGATGGCGGGTGGGGAAGTAAGGTGAGATTAGTGCGCAGGGGTAACCTGGGATAGATCAAATGTTCACTGGTTGGTGCGCACAATCCGAGCTGCGACCGGGACCCACTGGTGCTTGACCAGGAGTAGGGTGGGTGAACTTCATTTAGCTGAAGACCACATGGGTAGTGGCATTCTGAATGAGTTGGAGAGGCCTAGTTTGGCAGGCCTGGCCAGAAATGATTTCCAGTAGTCCAGGACGGGGATTAACAGGGCCTGGACCAGAAACTGTGTTGCTTGTTCTGATACGAATAGGAAGATCCTCTTGATGTTACTGAGGATGAATCTGCAGGATCGGTTTACTGAAGTGATGTAATCCTTGAAGGACAGATTGCGGTCCAGGTTGACAGATGCCTAGGTTCTTAGCGGAGTGGCTGAATGTGACTGTGATGCCAGGTGTTTGTTTGGCTGGGAGGTACAGCTGTTCTGCCTTGGCCATGTTGAGTCTGAGGTGGTGTAGACCATTCATGCGGCGATATCTTGAAAGGCACGTGTTGATGCAGTACCAGTACCTCTAAGATTTGTAAAGGAGGAATCCACTCAGTGCTAGTCACATCCAGGTTTTTCTCACCCGCTGCTTATCATATCCAGGTTTTTCTCACCCGCTGCTTATCATGTGCAGGGTCAGCAGAAGGCCAGCACAGGTTGTGTCCAACGGGGTGAGTCTGTGGAGGAGAAGGACGAGCAGCAGCATCATCAGCGGCAAGCGCTTCGGGGGAAGTTTGCCTCCACCGAGCTGTCGGAGGCCGTGGAACGAGCTCGGAGACGACGTGAGGAGGAGGAGAGACGCGCCCGCGAGGAGAGACTAGCTGCGTGTGCCGAGAAGCTCAAAAGGCTGGACGAGAAGTTTGGCAAGACAGAGAAACCGGCGAAGCCAGATGGGGCCACTAGGGACCCTGATGACAAGGAGGCGATGCTCTCTCCTGGCAAAGACTCGCCTAAACAGTGCCAGGAGAACTGGACTTACGGCAGTAAAGGTAAATAATGCCGTTTGGAACCTCGAGACATGTTTTTACAGCTTAAAGAGGGCTAGACAATTTTGTTACTTAGCAGACGCTTTTATCCAAAGTGACTTGCACAGCTTACAATATCTACATTCATCCACCTGTACAGCTGGATACTGAAGCTATTGAAATACCTTCCTCAAGGATACAGCAGGTTGGGTGGGATAAGCCGGTGGTGTGATAGTAGTCACGTCATTTAAACAGAAGTGGCTTAAAACTGCTTGTTAGTGTCTGGTCAGATTTAATTTAACGCCGTTAAAAGCAATCCGTGTCTTTCAGAGTTAAGATGGATAGTTAATCTGCAGTGCAGCACAGCAAGTTTGGCAAAATTCATTAAATTGCATTGATTATTAGCCTACTCTCTTAATCTTTGTGAAAGCAATCAAGATTAAGTTGTTGACCCCTTCAACCATCATTGTGAAATGGGCTGTGGGGAGGAGAACAACATTGCCATTTATGTGGTTTCATAAATCAGCCCTTGCTCCTACATTCACACCTCACTGTGGTTGGCTCCATTAAATTAGTTTATGGTTGTAATTCTTCAGGGATGTTTACCGAACTCTGTTTTCAATTTCAACCTGCCGTTTTTGGACTGAATCGACCTGCTGTTACATTTTGCAGAATTCATGGAGGTGCCCTCGGAGCAGAGCTCTACCAGGGGCCACAGGGAGGAGAGCCCCAGCTCCTGCTACCGTAGTGAGGAGGATGGGCCAGAGCCGCCCTCCACTGCCCCTGACTACGGGAAGTACCAGAAGCCCGTTGCCCCGCGCTTCCAAAAACAACAGCAGCAGCAGCAGCAGGTGAGCATACTTGCACGCCTCTAGGATACTCCTGCTTGTATATTCAGCAGTAACGATACAAACTTAACTCGTGGCCTGCACCCAACCCCCACACATACACAAATGGTTTATCACAGTAAAAATGGTCTCTGACTACCTTACGTGTTAGCTTGGTCGTGAGTGGCATCTTCCATTTTCATTTACAACTTGTATTAGTTCCTTGCTGTGCACATTTGTTCAGATTTGTTTAAATCAGAGCTGCATTTTATATATATATATATAAATGTATATACATGGGGGGAGTGGGTGTATATGTATAGGTGTTGTCATTAGTTTTGTTTGTTCCTATTTCCTACTCTGTTAATCTGGTGTGCTATTCTTATTAAAGCCTAGTCTTTAGTGGTTTATCTTTATCCCACCCTTGCTTTACCTGCTCTGTGTCAGCCTCTGAAGTGGGCTCTGGTGACAAAGCAAGATTAACTCATTAAGCTGGTGATGCCTTTGTTCTCCAGGAGCAGGTCTATAAAGCGCAGCAATGGCAGCAGCCGTCCGGTCACCCTGCCGCGCCTGGCAGCACCCACCCGCAGCGTGGATACTACCCTCCCCATGTGCTGGGCTTTGACCCCCGCTGGATGATGATGCCCCCCTACATGGATCCCCGCATGGTTCAGGGAAGCTCCCCGTTGGACTTCTACCCTGCTGCCGTCCACACTCCAGGTAACGTGGTCTTTAGCCGGAAAGGATTTCGGAGCACTTTGTCGATTTAATTTTATTGATGACTAGAAAAGGAAAAACCTTTTCCCTTGAAACGACTGTGTGCCAAATGTAGTCCTTCAGCCAAAAATTGTGTTCCATGCTATTTTCTTCATTTTTGTTTCATGCAGGAATGATGAAGCCTATGATGCAGCCGGACCGTCTGAACAGCCCTGGGTCTACCTCAGATGAGGGCTGCTACCCCAGCATGCTGCAGGAGAGGCGGGCTCCCTCCACGGAGCCCTACCCTGTCTGGCACCAGGACAGTTACTCCCCTGTTCCCCCACGCAGCTTCACCCCACCCTACCAGAGACAACTTGAGAGCAAGGAGATAAGCTGCCCAGTCGAGAGGTTAGAACTTTCCTTGTTTGTGTTCGAGTGACGGTTGGAAGTACGGTAGGATTTTGGTGGCGGTGTTGGTTAGTTGTTCTTCAGAGTGAGTTTACGTTTCTACTGTACACCAAAGGGATTCCTCTGCAAAAATAATTCTACCAATATGTATAACATGAGATACAGATACACAATGTATAGTATGGTTTTTATATATATATTTTTATATATATGAGAGAGAGAGAGGGGTAAGTAACCTTGAAAGATCTTTAATTACCTTGGTTTCGTGCTATTAACAAACCCTTTATTTTTATGTGTGTGTGGATGTAGGATTGAGAGAGAGGGCTCCCAGCAGGATGTGTATGACAACAGAGGGCAGGACTATGAAGATATTCCTGTTGAAGATCTCTCTCACCCAGAATATGGCCAGAGAAGGTGGCCAGATCTTGGGTCCTCTCCAAGGAGAGTATCACCAGATGAAGGCCTGCCACCTGTTGGACAGAAGTGGTCCCAGTCTGGAGAATCCAATTGCCCAAAGCCAGACTTAAAAGAGGTCAGCTACAGCAGGCACCATAAGGACAGCTTGGATTCCCGAGAGGAAGTGCAAGAAAACTATAGCAAAGATAAGGGTTTTGAGTCTGACTTCTGGAGAAGTGACAGTCCCCAGAAGAAAGATGATGCTGTCCAGCCGCAGTGGTCTGAACTAGGTTCCAGTAGTGGCAGTCAGCCATCCGAATCTAGTGGGCGAAGCCTGACCAGAAGGACTGGGCCCATCAAGAAGCCGGTGCTGAAGGCCCTTAAAGTGGACGATAAGGAGAACGAAAAGCCCAAACCTGAGCCTGAGGAGAAGCCTGTCCCGTACAAACTAGAGAAGGAGGTCCTCACCAACGTGTATGACCTTAAGAAAGACTCCAGTCAGCCCTTTGGTAACCGGTACCCCGCAGCCACAACGGAAGACGAGGCAGATGCTCCCTCAAAAGCCGAGAAGGCTAACGAGACTACTGAGGAAGAGAGCAGCTGGGCCAGTGGCAGAACTCAGTACAGAGATAACCAGGATAGCAGGGAACCCCAAGCTCAGCGCCGCAACAACTGGATCTTCATCGACGAGGAGCAGGCATTCGCCGGGGCCAGAGGAGCCGGGCGAGGCCGAGGCAGGGGGTTCAGGGAGTTCAGCTCCCGGGGCGGGAGCCGTGGAGGGCGGGGTGGAAGCAACTTCAGAGGAGGCTACAGCGTCAGCCACGGCGCTCAAAGGCCTACCCGGGGCGGTGGCCTGCGGGACTTCAACAAGCCCGACGACGTACAGCGAGGGAAGCCGCGCCGTCGCAACGTCAGCGAGAGCTTGAGCGAGGCGTCCGAGTATGAGGAGTTGCCCAAACGCCGTCGCCAGAAGGGGGTGGAAAATGGAGAGCCAACGTACAGTGAAACTAGTGGTGCACGGAAAGTTGTCGATAGGGACTCCTGGAGATCCAACAAGGACTACCCAGATGACCAGGGTAGCATCGGAGACCTCCGGGACAAGGCCAAAGGCAATCGGAGCTATGGGCACTCGCTTCCCCCGCGGCTCACCCACACAGGGTACCGTCGGGGGTTTGGGTCCCGGGAGACGTCTACTTGGAGAGGCGGAGGCCAGTTTGGTGGTGGCGCCCCGCAAGAGAATGGTTATGGTCTTGGAGTTGAGGCCTACCCCAGAAGAACCCTGGAGCGAGAGCCTATGAAGTACCCCCAGAAGCACATCGGCTCCTTCGTGGAGAGCCAGGCTGAAGACAGAGGCAGCGAGGGAGACTACTATCTGGAGGGTGGCAATCTGGATAACCGGCCCTTGAGGCGACGCCGCCCTCCGCGTCAGGACAAGCCCCCGCGTTTCCGGCGGCTGCAGCAGGAGAAGGATCTCGGGGGGCAGTGGAACAGTGAAGAGTACATCAACGGCGAATTTGGCAGTGCCTGGCCTGGCCGCTCCAAAGCAGGGGAGGAAGTTGGGTCTGGCCAACACTCCGAGGGGAGAAACCGAGTCCTTGGGGGTTACCAGAACCAGGCCGAGGACTGGGAGACTGGCTCTGAAAACGGTGACTTCAACGACCGGCGAGAAAAGGGTTGGGGTCCTTCGCAGGGTGACGTACCCTCAGAATCGGGGCACGGTGAGCTGGGCTCCGGGGAGAAAAGGGAGCTGTCCAAGCGAAGCTTCTCAAGCCAGCGCCCTCTGGTGGAGCGGCAAAACCGCAAGGGTGATCCAGCTGCTCCAGAGAATAACAAAATGTCCAGCAGAAGTGAGGGGTGGCAGAGCAGAGTGTCTCCCAACAGCAAGAGGTGAATTTCATCGTCAATGCATCTACTCCACTTAATCATTCACTTAAAAAATAATTTGAACAGATATTTTAGGTTGTTAATATCATCTGTGTTTTTTAACCAGGAGCCCTGAAGAAAGTTCAGGATCTGTGTGCAGTGTGGAGCAGTGTGAAGATGTACCCCAGGGCATACTCTCTGAATCCTCTGTGAAGAAGATGGAGAAAGACCTGAAATCTGGGACTTTAAAAGGGGACAAGGTGGAATCCATGTCTCAGTACGACCTGAACAGTTACTCGCGTAAGTGTAAAACGTCCTAACTCACAAAGTTTATGGAACTAAGCATGTTGTGTATATGTGAAACTTAGCAGTAGTGCATTAAGATCAATCCTCAGTTTTGTTTATATAATAACTGACTGATAAGTGTCAGATTTCAGGTTAAAATACTAGCATGGTTTTAATTATTTTATATTGCTACATGTCTATTTTTATTATTATTATTCTGGTTTTCCAATAGAGGGTGACACTGGGGCTCCTAGGTCTGGTCCAGAGGGTTTTCCAGAGGTTTTTCCAGAATCGTTGTCCAATAAACATTGCCGCTCGATGGAGGATGAACGCAGAAAGAAAAACCAAGGGTCACCGGTGAGGGGGATAACCCTATCTATTCTGTTTTGTGGACACTACACTACATTTATTATTTACTCTTTGCTGAAATTCGTATTCAAATTTGAGTATTTCTCAAATCCAGTTAACTTTGTTCTTCAAAACGACTAGATACTAGTGTATTTTCTGTCTGGGAGCCTTGTGCTTCACATAATCATTCAAACTTAGTCAGCGGGTCCCTGATTTCCACTTCATGCCATTCTCAGCTTTTTCGAAATATTTTCCGTGGGTTTTTGGAAGCAGCGGTAGTTCTTTTCTGCTGAAAAGGCTCTTGATTTCTTGGACACACATTGGGCAGTGGTAACATTTGATCAAATCACAAAATGAACTGAATTCCAGGATATCTTGTGTATTCCTTAATCTAAAGTTGTCTGTTGCACGTTGTTGAAGGTGCCTGTGAAGAACAGAACGATCGCTTCAAAAATCCCCCCGCGCTTTGCAAAGAAACAGGGAGGCATTTCTACAGAGCAATCGGATGAGGTGCTTTCCGCTGGCAACCTAGGCACAGAGATCTGGGAGACGAACAGTTCAGGTGTGAAAGACCCCCGGATTCCTATTTGCTAGAGGCTCTATTGAAACTGATTGAAACTGAGCGGATTAAAACATTAACTCAGCAGCTACTGGTCCCATTGTATATAATTTTTTAAAAGACTCATTCTGGGGTTGATTAAACAGTTGCCACATGACTATTCTCAACAGCTCTCACTGTTCAGTCGTCAGCTGGAGATTCGTGGACGAAGCAGGTTTCTTATCCTGGAGGTGAAACAAACTGTGAGGTATGCTGGTTTTGTTTAGTTCTGGCACTGCTCCGATATGCTTCCCTTCTCTTTGCGTGTGTCGCTTTGTCCCAGAGTGGGCGTGTCCTGTTTGTTTCCCATCTGGTGTTTTTCTGATGCGGCGTTTGACACTACGGTTGAAATTTCAGGAACAGCATGGATGATGCATTGAAACGGCCACACTCCTGCTGATTGAGAAGCAGATATTGGCTCCGTGTGATGATGTGAACCTATGGTGTTCCACCTATGGTGTACCGCTCAGATCTGCTGTACACGGAACATTAACACTCTGGATGAACTTTCTGCAGAAAAACTTCGTCTGAACCTTGGTTGCTTCTGGCAGGAGGTTGCTGGCTATGGTGGACGAACCCTGAGACTCAGCATATTGTTATGCCCCAACCTGGAAAAAATAAACATTTAACCAATGTAGAATTCAGGAAAAGGACAATTAATGGACAAAGGCATTCGATCCCATAATAATAAAGGGAACCATACCAAACGGCAACCAAATTAACTTTGTGGTTTAGTCGTGTCATCTAAATTAAAGTGTGAAACACGCTTTGTGTTGTGTGTCTATTCCCAGGTGTTTAAGGGGAGTCAGGCCGACAGTGGCATTGACCTGAGCGCTGAGTCTCAGGGATCCTCCACCAGCTCCTCCCAGAGAAGTTCCCCTTATGGCACTCTCAAGCCAGAGGAAATCGACGCCTCCCCCCAGGCAACACCAAAACTGGACGGGCCCAAAGACCGCCCGCCAAAGCATGTGGCAAGGAAGGTGCCGTGAAAATAAACCCAACTCCTCCTGCTTCTATTTAAGTGGGCCCTGGCCAACCCTCCCACTAAAGCTTGCGGTTCTACTTGGCTGATAACTCCAGCTAGCGCTCAGGAATCTCTCGCAAACGTTTTCATGGCCGAGGAGATTGAGGTGGAGCCGAAAGGTTGTCAAATGAGATCTGATCTTTGGGGGGAGTGAAGATGCCCGGAATTCCGTCCGAATCGGATCGTCAAGGCAATCAGTGCTGCAACCTGTGGACCTCCTGGCCTGGGCGTTTTGGTTTCCCGCTGTGCTGTACACTGTGCATGTATAGTATGTTCATCGTTACATTCTTTTAGAGATGTTTTTGTCACTCAACTCTCCCCCAATGTTTGCGTGAATCCAGGATTCTGATGCCGGGCCAGAACAGAACAAGGAGCACAAACCGGGCCCCATAGGCAACGAGCGCTCGCTGAAGCACCGGAAGGGCTCGGAGGGCCTGGACCGCTTGGATGGCCCAATCTCCCCCGTCAACGGGGTGGACCTCCGTGTGGACGGCGTCATCCCCGTGCCCCCCATTGAGTTTGGCGTCAGTGCGAAGGATTCGGACTTCAGCCTGCCCCCCCGGTCCACCCCGGTGCCAGTGTCCAACCCCGCCACTAAGCTGCAGGACACACTGGCTGGCAATGTGAGTATTTCCCTTCCCACGGGGCTGATCATGCTCACAGTTCAAGGAAGGGCCCCTTATTGTAGGATTAGTCATTCTGAGTAGGTCTGATTCTTATGCGGGAAGTTCTTTGTTTTTGCAATTTGTTTTAAAATTGAGCTTTTTACAAGCCCTTAAGGTTCTGCTGATATGAGCTTCATAAGCATGGCCTCCCAGTGGCCTTAAGCAGAAGGCATATTTTCCGTCTTCCAACCACTTCTTGTTGTTGCTCCCCCCTTTCCTTTTTGTAAGTAGAAGATGCTAACAAAATAAAGAAAACGGTAGCAGGTTGTCAAAGCGTTGATTTGGTATGAAGCGCACTCTCCTGAGCTGAAACGTAGGGTTTTGATTTTAATTTAATTATCACTTTGCCACATAACGTAGTGTTTTTGCATTGCAGTCATCGCAGATAAGTTTTAAATATTTTATCGGTAATTCACATTCTACTTTGAGTAATGCATACATTTTTTGGACAATCTTGTATTTTACGATTTCCGCTAGTAGACACCTGACTACGAAGAATGATGTCAGAAATTCCTGTCTTGGGCTTCCGGCATAATAAATTGTTTTTTGTGGTTTTAAATTTTTTAAAAAAAACCCCCCCCCCCCCCCCCCCTCATATTTCTGTCCTTAGGCGGCCCTCACTCAGGCAGTTCCCATGCTCCGCAGAGACCACCTTCAGCCAGGCATCGGTCTCAACCCGATCTCCTACCCCAGCACAGACCTCACGCTCAAGGTATGTCCTGCATATGTCATCCTTTCTTGTCCTGCTGCCATTGAGACACAATGCAGAAAGCGCTAAGCTAAGCGCTAAAATCAAACATATTGAAATGTTTAGTCGCTGCCAATAGACACCGGGATACCACAACAGCGGTCCCTTTTGAGTTAATGAGCCATCTGCCGTCTTCCCCGAGCACGCTGGAGCACTCGGTGATATTTAGTGCAGTGATGAGCTCAGCGCTCACCCACTCCTCTCCCCTCAGATGGAGTCGGCACGCAAGGCGTGGGAGAATTCCCAGTCCCTGCCGGAGCAGGGGTCCCCGGTGGGGGCAGGCTCTGGGGCCCAGCCTCCCTGCAGCGTGGGTTCCTCCAGCGGGGTTAGCTACAGCACGTTTGGGAGCGTCTCCATGCCGCCCATGCCCGTGGCCTCAGTGGCCCCCTCCATGTCCATGCAAGGTACGCCGCGGCGGCAATTCCTGCCGCAGACGGAGGTCAAGCGAGCCTGCTCCTTGCTTTATCTTTTCCTGGTCTTGAGAAGATCGATGAATGGTGTTGACTTTTGGCCTTTGAGGACAAACACAAGTTATCACTGATGAATTGTGTAAATATTGAGATACAAGTATTTCAGACTTATTTCAGATTCTTCGCTGCAGGTAGCCATATTACCCCTTTGTACTTGGACGGGCACGTCTTTCCCAGCCAACCTCGTCTGGTTCCCCCGGCAATGACACAGCAGCAGAGCTATCAGCAGGTAGGCCTACGGATTGACACACCTTTCCTCTTACTTTATTAACAAATACATTGACGGTTTAATAAAAAACGCAAAGCTTTTTTGTAGACTATTGGCTATATGACTAATGTGGACTAGCATGCCAATGTAACGATGATTTTCATAGCTAGTGTTATCTGCCAAATCCATTATAAAGGTTTGAGATTGTCCTGGTGAACATGATGTTCTTGTTTTAGGCAGCTGCAGCCCAGCAGATCCCCATGTCCCTGCACACGTCTCTCCAGGCCCAGGCCCAGCTCGGCCTCCGGGGTGGCTTGCCTGTGTCGCAGTCCCAGGAGATGTTCAGCTCCATCCCTCCTTTCAGGTAGGGCCGCAGCAAAGCGTCCGCGCTTGCTTGTAAAACTGTCAGTCCCAGATGGTACAAGCAATGTTCTTTTGGCTAAATTGACTAAACAGATTAGGTTGTTGGGTAATGTGTTGAATGTTTAAGATTAGCTGTTATATAATCCGCCAACCAAATAATGTTTTGGTTGTATAAAACTCTTAGTCCAACCCATGGCATGTGTTTAACAAGTCCCCCCCCCCCCCCCCCATGCAAAATCCCTCAGATCCCAGGTCTACATGCACCACAACCACCTGTCTCAACCCAGCGCTATGGTGCTCTCAGGGGGAGCCCCCCTAAAAGGGCCCTACTCAGCCTTTCCAGGCATGCAGCCTTCAGAGATGGTGAAACCCCAGTCCGGATCTCATTACCAGCCCATGAACGGCAGCCAGCCTCTGGTTTACGATGGGCAGATGAACCAGGCACCAGGCATGGGCACCTCCCAGCTCATGGACTCCCAGCTCATCCAGGTGATTTGGTTAGACCAGCCTTAACATGCACAAATTCTTTCATGCCTAATCTGTCGCTGCTGATCGATCAGTCATTTAAGTACATGAAGACGGCAGAATGAGGATTAAGTTCTCCGTTTCTCTCCTGCCGCCATTCCACCCACCCTACCCCAGGTAACCATGCCCCTGCCTGGCTCTCAGCTGCGTTACGGCTCAGCCCAGCAGCACCTGATCCTGCCCCAGTCCATCCAGCTCCAGCAGGGCCAGAACCTGTCTGTGGGTGCCCCCCGCCGAATGCTTCCCCCAGGGCCACAGCCCCCCATTATGGCCGGGAGCAGGGAGGTGAGTTACTTCAATGTATGTACCGCCCATCTACCTTATCCTTTTTGGTTTTTTGGGGAGGAGGGGGGGGGGGGTTGCCAAGGTAGCAGGTTGTGGAGATCGCTGCTCTTTTTGGGCATGTTTTTGCTTATTGTGAGTTCTCCATTTATAACCGCAAGGTCCTTTTCTCACATTAACCAAAAGATGTCACACGGGTCAGCCATGAGAAGAGAAAAGAATTAGTATTTATTAGTTATAGACCATTATAAACTCTATTCCATCACCAAGTCTACTCAACTTGTAGCGCAAATACAATTTTAAAAAGGCTATGTTCAAAAAATAGTTGTCATGCCTGTATAGGTAAACAAAACGGCAGAACTGTAAATTTGACTGTACATTTTGGAGAGGAAGCCCTGGTAACATTTTCTTTTTGTGGCATCTCCAGGCTTCCCAGATGGAAATGAAAGGCTTTCAGTTTACAGACAAGCCCAGCCATTCGCCAGGGATGTCAGGAGGCTCTTACAGGTGAGGAGACACAACCTGAATGTTCAGAGTGCAAACTAGTAATGTGTTGGGGGGTGAGTCTGGTGTGAGGTCCTGGAACTAATGAGATTGTGGAGGACATTTAAAAACTACTTCTGACTTCGGTTCTCATCATTATGCATACAACTAAGGCCTTGGCTATTATTACATATTTGCCCTCAATAACGGTGTATTTGTAATTATGCTTTTTTAAAGCAATTTAACAATGCTTTGCATAATTAATTCAATAGCTAATGCATTTAACCACCACCCCCCACCCCCCAGGCCTGGTTCTATCAGCCCCAGTGGGAAGCCCTCTGGCCCTGCAACAGTAGGCCCCCTCCCTGGACACTACACACAACAGGTACAGTGCTGTTTTAGCATTTGGGGGTTTGCATTTTAATATTTATGTTTCTATGCAATCCCATACAATTCTGAGGACTAACATCCTGGCTCCGTTTCTAGTGTCAAACTGTCCACAATAATTTCAGTTAAACCAGCCCTCCTCTTCGTCCTCCAGGTCCCACCACCCCAGGGCAGCATGGTGATGCACATGCGTCCCCCCACCACGGGCCCTTTCCCCAGCCCCATCCAGCGACCGGTCATGCAGGTCAACAAGACGGTCATCATCCGCCCTCCCCCGTACCCTTGTCCCGGTCGTGAGCCTCCTCCCACCACCTCCGACGCCTCCTCCAAAGGGCCTGAGGATGGCACGAAGGTGAGCCACCTACTGTAAATATAGGTAATTTGATTTAATCCCTTTTTTGTTGTTTTTCCTTACCATTAATAGTGTGTCTGTGCTTTTATTCTCATGTGTATTTGGTGTGATTTGCTTGGTCAAAATAATACTCTTTTTAGGTATTGTTTAATCCCTTTTGGGTATACAGAGTAAAGTAATGATTAGTCTGCTAACCCAGTTAAATATTGCTTGTAGCCATACAGCTGTCTGATTTTCTGTTTAATTATGTTGTAGATAAAGAGGGACATCTGTGAAAATAAGCAGTACTTTTTGCCCTGTAAAATAGCCTTAGCCATGGTTTGGAGGGATTGACTTAAAACGAAACGCATTTATTACTTAATGGTGGTCTTGTATTTATTTGTTTATACCCTTATGCTGTTTGTTTGGCTCTGCTGTATTTTTATTTATTTATAATTGTAACATATTAGTAAAATAATTGTCTTGTATGCATTTGTTTTTGTACACATCCAGTAATATTTCTTCTCCCCTCTGTTCTCTCAGACTAAGGTGCCGCGGGACATCCGCCAGGTGGTGAGTGAGGGGAAAGGACTGTCTGGTGGAATAACAGGCAAGCTGCAGGATACTTTGCCCTCTGGGCTTAGGAAACCGGCCCACACAGCAGGCGCCAAGGCAGAGGAGGGAAACGCCTAGCCTGGGATCCTCCCACTGGTCAGCGTTAGACTCCCAGGCTTACCAACGTCACAGAGAGACCCCTTTATTCTCCAGCACACAGTCCTCCAGGGGCTCAGAGAGGAGGAAGTGCTGCACTAATCCAGAGATCAGGCACTATTATTAAACACAGCATATATTGATAGAATTATACAGATACGGTTTGGAAGCGGGACATTTTTAAGCAGACTTCAGTTTTATCTATGAACATTTATGTCAAATTCATATTTTCAGTGTTGCTTTCAATGAAAGGAATTATGGGAATTGATTGACAAAAAAACCCCACACACCAGCCTCTTCAAAGCAGCCTTCTTCCAATCACCAAACTGTCCATATCCTCTGGACTGCTAAAGCTGGACAGTGCTGTCTGGGAACTAAACGATCGTGATGCTCCTCTGTAAGCAAACTAACAAACTTTGAACCAGGACTTTTCTTAATGTTGTCTCTTGCCATTTTTGCTGGTAGCTGTAAGTTTTAATTTTTTTTTTTTTTTTTTTTTACACATTCTAAATACTTTACTTTAATAAAGGACTCCTTTTATTCAATAAAGACCTTCTAAACTAAAATTTGGGGACTTCAGTTCTGTAAAAATATGGAAAGATCCAAAAGCAAGCTAGTGGTTCACTGAATGATCCCACAGTTTTCTGCTTGAACTATAGCTTGAAAACTGTAACAAACTGTGCTTAGATAACCGCTACTGTTTTTTTCCTTTTGCTGTGGCTTTTTAATGTTTTGCGTTAATGGGAACAAAGTTTGGCCTTAGAATAATGTTGTAATTTCCTTCTGCAGCTTCACTGGGCTTGATACAATCTTTGTACGTGATGTGTGATTATCAGGCGAGTCATGGCTTGTAACCTATTTCAGAGGCAATGAAAGTTGTAGGAATGTGCTGTTGAGGTTTGGCAGAGCAGTGTCACAAGAAAAGCCCTCTTCTACCTAATGTAGGGAAACTATTGTGGTTGTGTCTGTGCTTGTGTGCGGGGGGGGGGGGGGACTACCTTTCTCTTTTCAGATGGCTTATTAAAATAATGCATTTTTATTTAAGTTTTTGAAAAGTGTGTGCGTGTACGTGTGCGCATGCGGACATCAAGAACGTCAGTAGCCCCCAAGGTGCTGCTGACTGTTAGACAGGGTCCAACTGTGTCTTACGAGATTAGGTGACAGTCTTTTGATGAGTTATGCCTCCGTTTAATTATACATTTGCATGTAAGTAATGGCTCACATGAGGGGGGGGAAGGCACTGTATTGTATGGAATTTAAAACTGCTTTCATTTGAGTTTGACACTGTCCTGACACAATTTCACACGCTCTCTTTGGTACCGTTTTTGAAATGTTGCTTCTTTTGATCATTTTGCAAAAATGCTCGAAACCAGTTTAGACCTTTGTCTCTTACTGCTATACGGGAATTAATAGACTTGCATACATAAATTGTGTGCTGGGGACAGCCAAAAAATGTATACTTGGTTTATATTGTATTAAAGGTTGATTTAAAAAGGTACAATAATATTTTACTACTTTCTTCTAGGGCAGACTGTGTGCTCACATGAGGCCTTTGTTTCACAATGCACTGGCTTTATCCCATGCAAAGATGTGAGGACCTATGAGTTTGGAAGTGGTTGCGATTGGTTGCGTGCAGAACTGACATTGCTTCTGTTTCCATATTAAAGAGAAAAGGCATCTCTGGGCTAATAAATGTCCTCCACAATAATACAAAAAAAAGTTTTGTTAGCACACAGTTTTAGTTTGTCCTTGCAGACTGACAATTGAAAAGAAAGGCGATGTATATTGTACTGTTGGAGCTTCGTTTTTATGGTGTACATGTTTAGTTATTGGACCAAGTGTGCAGCTGCATCTGAACTGGTCCCACAGTCAGACTTCTGTTGCTACCTGTTGTTTATCCTTTCAAATACTTCAGTTTAATTTACTTAAATATCCTTGGTTTTGAGAAATTGAAAATAAAAATAAAACACATGAATGTTTTTCCGAATCCACCAATGTGTATGTTTTAATGTATGGTTTCTATATCCCATGATCAACATGTCTTGCATATCCTCAGTGACTACGCACAAACTTATTTCGAGAAAGAGCTTTGCTTTGGACACGCAGCCCCTCATTTACTTACGGTCTTTAAAGTGTAAAAAATATAAAACAACCCCCCCTTCTAAATATGACAGTAAACGATAAGGATCCTTTTGTGTTTTATGTATGCATGATCTTATACAAAGCTCAACGAGATATGGTAGCATTATACTAATTTCTCCCAAAGAATCCGCCCAGTTCTTTACATTAACAACGTAGGTCAAATATAAATAATTTAGTCTAATTTCCAACTAGGTGATGGCAAAGATATTTCTGTATTAAAAAGAATGTATTGTATCTTAAGTAAATTAGTTGTGAATGAGAAGCTGAAGACAGATTTGGCTGTTGGAAAGCATTAGGTCAGCTGATTTAAACCCGCTGTGCACGATAAATGTCACAATAAAATAAAAACTTTACTGTGGCTAACAAAAGCAGCAACTAACTCCATAAGACCATCAGCTCGATGACGTCACACCGAGGTAAAATTCCAAGATTTTTCCCCCCAAACAAAGCCTTTTACTTACCCCTAGGTTATCATTCTCAACAAGAACGAAGTAATACTTCAATCGAGTAAATTCGTGAGTATTCAGAAGTTTTACTTTTCGGATCGTGGTCGTTAATTTGTGAACTTTTTCATCAAACTTAGTTCAGGCATTTTGTAAATCAACAACGTAACCACTCTGGAGATGAATGCAACCCTGCAACTTTTTAGTGCCTAAAATTTATTAGGTAGTTTTTAATGCTTCATTCCATTCTAGCTTTTTGGACGTACGCGTGAAAAACAAACGTAGAACTTTTAATTGTTAAATAAATCTTGACGTTAGGAGTTATAAGATTTGTTAACCAACGAGTCATTTCATGATTATATAACCAACCGAATGGGCTCGTAGTAATAGTTGTTATAGATCGACAAAGATTATTTCAATAACGCATTGCTTACTTTAGATTCTTATTCATGTTAATCAATAGCGTACTGGCGCTGTGGAACCTAACGTTAACGTTTTGGACATTGTAGAAAAAAAATCAATGCAGTGCCCATTGTCAGACATTTCATAACGACGATGGCAATCCCTTTTCAAACAGGTGAACAATTGGGACGATGTCACTGAGAGATGGAATAAGGGCCGACGAAGGTCTCATGATGATTCAGGAGTTGGAGGACAGACTGAAGGAGCAAATCGATAAACTGGAACATATCCGTCTGTGTGCCGCAGAGCTCAAAGAGAATTTAGCAGGGGTACGCTTGCGGTAGACGCTGTCCTTTGTGTGCACGAATTCTTACGATTCGGTAACTCTGTTTGAACAATTCCCGGAGCACGTGGCCACCTCATTAATTAACTAGGAATCCAATTAATTGATTTAGGACTTGAGTGGAACGAGAAGCATCTCTTACAAACACGTTGCCTCCTTAAATGATATATTAATGTGAACGTTTAGTGGCAGATAATTTTGTAAATGTAACTTTATGTCTTTACGTTTTTCTGACAAGGCACTAATGTCGGATATGTATTATAATTTCAGAACGATTTGGATCTAAAGCAGTCCATTTCTGACCATCAGGACTGGCTCAATCAACTGACCGAGCGTGTGGAAACACTTCAGATGAACACTGCTGTCTTTGTGCAGGTTAGATTGAGAGGTGAAGGGGGGGACTGGAGGATAGTTACTGGTTGCAAATACAACCCTGCAATGTTCTTGACGTTTTCAGGATTTGAGTTCTGCATTTAACAATACTTGGTTGGTGAACCTTCCCACTGTACCTGCAGATGAACACAAAACCTCGTACATGGGGAGGAAAGCAGGGCTCCCGGCGTTCTACCAACAGGAGACAGATGCACCTGGTTGATGATGCCCAGTCTGAGTTTGGGTGGTCACCTGCACGCACAAGAAGGAATAGTGATGCTGCTTCTGAAATGTCCTGTGCCTGGTAATGTACCACCAAACAGACAGTTGCATGTTACTTTTGCACTTGTTCCTGGTCAATAGGAAGGGGTGACAAGAGCTGGGTGTAATCTGGAGAGAAGGCATTATAAAGATCATATCTAAAGCTGAGCTTCTCTGTTCAGTGCTGTATTGTGTAAGAAAGTAATCTCTCCCTCATTATTATTTTTTCCAATGTCAAGCTACATACTAATATTTCCAAGCATAAAACCAATGTCACGTTACAATAATTGATTTTAAGTTTTAAAATAAATAGTCGAACAAAACTAAATTCCAATGTACCATTTTTAATTCAGTAATATAAGTGAATAATAATTTTGCCCAGCCCTGTGTAGGCATTTATGTATGCATATGTGTGACAACTGTCGTTTCCTGCCTCCAAGATTTTTAAAATTTATTTTATTATATATTATTATGTATCCATTACTGTGTTTTCAAATTAAAGGTGTATAACCAACAAGGTGCTCACCTATTTGCTTTGTTCCTCATCAGAGAGTCACACATGTTTGGGATTCACAAACCTCGTGGAAGGCTAATAATCAAATAAGTTTATAGTCCAAGTTGTTTCTTAATTTAAGCCGTATAATCTTTTAATGTTAATGTTACTCAAATAAATTTATTTCAGTACACTTAGATTGTCCACTTAAATTGACATATTGATTGCGTTTACCGTAAAGTTTGCAGGCGATTCCTAGCATTTTCTTAGTGTAACCACACCCAAAATTTACACAGTCGGAAGCTGGGAACAATAAGTCGTCTCCTTTAATTTAAAGTGTCTACGTTGAATTTGAATGATCTCAAAGTTAAATATTGCCCCGTTTACATAAATACCTACTGTTTAATTATATTATATAACGCTAAATAAAAGCTTTTAAATGCGCTGTATAGACTAATGATGAAAAACACACGGGGCTGTATGGCTTGTCCATATTATTCTGCATAGAGAAACTCGAAAAGTGTGTCTGTCTAACGTATTCACCAGCGCTTCTACTTGCCAAATTAACTGAGTTGGAATAATGCAGTGCGGAAATTTTTGTTTTTCCTTAATTTTTTTGTTGTTGGGGGGGGTATGCATATGACTCTTATAAATGAAATTATTTAGATCTCAATATCGGACTCAACCACATTTAAAACTGTTGTTATAGGCGCATTTCTGTTTTAATGTCCGATCACTCTCGACTTTTATTTTAATCAAAAACCGGAAGGGTTATTGTTGCTAAAAGATCGAAGAGATTTCTGGGATCTTTGGTTCAGTTAATCTGACTGGCAACGACAGTTAGTTACAATAAAGCTTGGAAGGTTTGAATCGTCTACGGAAAGAGCTAGAAAGCAATAGACTGCTCGACTCCGATATCATCAAAAAATATATAAGTTTAGTTAGCGAGATTTTTTTTCTTTATATATAACAAAACTTGTAAACAATGGCTGAAAGCGACTGGGATACCGTGACTGTCTTGAGGAAGAAGGGCCCTACGGCTGCCCAGGCCAAATCCAAACAGGTAGTGTAGCTAGCTAGCTAAAGTGAAGAGAAAACATGAAGGCACACTGGGCCCTTGATGCTGAGTTCTTTATCTTGATATATAATCCATTCCAGGGATTTGAGTCTTGTCACAAGCTCTTCGCGTCGTCGCTGGGAGGTAAAAAGATTAGACGGATTTAATTAGCGAAAGGTACAGCTACAACCAAATGTCAGTGTCAAGCCTGTTTTAGCTTTCAGTGTTATATGGCGAACGTGTGTAGTAAGTAGCTATGCATCTGTGTGCTTTTCGTTTTGATTTATTTACTATAGTTTGCAGAAATGTATATGGCTAATAAGAACGTGTACACTTCATATAAACAGACCTACGTCAATTTAGAGTTACGGGTTGTTAAAATTGATGATGCTTTTCTGGAGCAATAACGATCCGTGGTGCCGATCTTAAAATGTGTTTGTCTGGAGTATTTCTAAAATAATACAGTGCCTTGTAGTTTTTTAGGCTAATAATGTAATGGCCAATGGGCGTGATTTCTTTGCAACTAGATGGCATGGACTACCGGTGGTTTGACAGCTAGCGCTCAGAATGGGCTACCAGTAACTCAACTTGTCGGGCAGAACTGATGGTCTGGAGCCCCTCGGAGAGTAAACCCATTTTGTCTGATTTGTCTTATTAAAAAAGTATGACCGCTCAATCTGTGAGCCAGAATTGCTTGGAATTTGCTATTGTTGAGGACGAACAACTTTTTCACTCTTTTAAAACGATTTAAAATTTTTAACAAAAAAGCTATACATCCATTTTGGATACATACACCATAAAACCGTTCTTTACGGGGAAAAGATTATTAGAACGAGGCATGTCCTGCCTGTACCAGTAAACCGGGATTCGTGCACAGATTTGATATCCGGAAGTCCTCTTCTAAATGAACATGCATCGTTACTTTGATGGCATTCCAAATTCTGCCGTGTAATAGTATAAGCTGCTCCCATATCTCACTGTATCTTTGGTTGGAGGGTTCCAACTAAGTGACCATTGTTCGTGTAATGCAATTAGACTTTTTTATTTGTACCAAATGTTCTAGTAGGAAGGAGCCTGTTATCTATCGTAAGGCATGAGCCTAGTCCAATTGTAAACGACAGAAAATAAACAAGTCTGGAACGATTTATAATGGTTTTCTTTGCTATGTTCCTAATGACCACATTATGAAAAACGCACCATTTCCTATTTTAAGTTAAGGTAAGACAACTGTTTATCGTTAAAACATTTAATATTTTACAACCCTAGTTGCAATATAGCGTGCGTGTGTTTTGGTTTGGAGTATATCGAGCCGTCACTCTTGTGCACTAGGTGGCAGTCACGGGACAGTTGGATGGGTTAGCGTTAAAATAACATCGTTCTTACCACACATATGCTATGCAACACCTCTGCTTGCTTTTAAAATCTATATCCATCTACTGTATGGTGAAGTCTGTATTGTCTTTCTTTTTTTTAAGCCAGCAGAATGTATATTTGGATATTCAATTTGGTTTTTACGTTGTGCGACAGGAACACTTTCCTTTACCATCAAGTGACTAATCGGAAACCGAACGAAAGTTGCAACAAAATGAATTCAAGGAATGCTAAAACTAAAATATTCCCATAGATGACAAATGATGCAAATTTTGAGGAACTGGGAGAATGCAACGATTCAGGATATGATAAAAAAATAGGTATTATTTATTTTACAGGCTGTCACAGCA
The DNA here is from genome assembly GCA_025775045.1 of Hiodon tergisus. NCBI lineage: Eukaryota > Metazoa > Chordata > Actinopteri > Hiodontiformes > Hiodontidae > Hiodon > Hiodon tergisus. The sequence continues at coordinate 1,790,211 of JAOVYW010000093.1, read as the reverse complement.
GCACAGAGGCGGGGAGAAAATCTTGAAACCACAAAGAAATGTAAGAATCCCATTTCATATTATTTACAGTGTAACAAAGTAAAAAAAAAAAAAAGGCGTGAAATTTAGCTACCTTACAAAATAATTTGTAGACAACGTACAGCATTGTATTATCGATAAGCCACACTGCGGTTGTGACCACAGTGGTGCGATTGATCTTACTATGTCTGTTTTAGGGTCGGCGGGGCAGAACAAGCAGCACCTGGTTACAAAAAACACCGCCAAGCTGGACCGCGAGACAGAGGAACTGCACCACCAGAGAGTGCCGCTTGAGGTGGGAAAAGTCATTCAGCAGGGTCGTCAAGACAAAGGACTGACCCAGAAAGACCTGGCCACAGTGAGTTCTAATTTAGCCCCATCACTCTTTCAATAGCACATTGATTCTTGACCTGGAGGCCAGCTTTCAGACGGACTGTTTTACAGAGCGAGGTTAAGCCAGTCCAATGTCTTGATGGGCCGTGTCCGTTTCAGACTGTAGCGTTTCCTCTGCACCACCACCACCACCATCATCATCATCATCTTCGACTTGCGCATCTGCTTGTGGGCCCTGCTAGGACAGGAGTCATGAAATGTTTCTGAAGTTGTTAAATGCTATTCATTTGCTTGCAGCTTCAGGTTTTTGAGGCTTGTTTTCTGGAAAAGCAGTGAATCTTGAATGCCTTGTTCTACAACCTACACGGTGTCACTTATGCTCTATATCAAAGTCAACACTGGTGCATTACACAAGCCTTTCAAAGTGAAAGCATATGCAATCCTAACCCTGTATAAGTTGGGGACAGGAATGAAAGGTTTTATAAAAGATGAAGGGTCATTAAGTAATGCTTTGCATGTATAGTTTGCCTGGTTTAAAAAAATGATTTTGTTTATTTAAAATCAGAAAATAAACGAGAAGCCTCAAATTATCGCTGACTATGAAAGTGGGAAGGCCATTCCCAACAACCTGGTCATGGGCAAGATTGAGAGGGCAATTGGTAAGCATTCTTTTTGTCTGTTACATTTGCTGTCTTTTATTAGTTTCTACTTTTCTTTTTTTAAATGTCTATAGAGATTGTTTCATCATCACTAACTGAACTAACTGTTCATTCCCCTTGAAAGATGGGGATAAAATCCGTACTCACCCGCCAGCATGCTGACAAATTATTTCCGTAATGCTGTTCTATAAAACGGTTTAAACACCTTTGCAGATGAACATTTTAAAATGTTTTTGATTCCGACCGTAACGAAATATCGATATAAAGCCCCGCCTTACAGGAGAGGTGTCTGCAGAACAGTAGACAATAGACTCGGTTTTCACCGTCTGTGTGCTGGGCATCCCAGAGTGGGAGCAGGTTATTGTCCCCGGCCTGAAACCCCTGACGAAAAGGCTCGTTGCTTACCCGTTGCCATGCCTACTTCCGTCTAAGGGCGTGACCCTACTTCGCTATCGAACACGGCCTGATCAGCAGGAATAACGCATTGTCAGTACCTATAATTTAAAGAATATGACCAACTTTTTCAAGGAGGAGAGAATTTATTTTACTATTCGGTATGTAAATCACAAAAATGAATATATTACCAGTTACTATTTAACGTTATGGGTGTAGTTTCTGGTTGTTACCACAAGTAGAACATATCCAGGCAGCTGGTTAAAAAAAATTAAATGAAATTAACATATATATTATGCCCAAACACCATGGAAAACGGTATAATTCTAACACTTGCCCTTGTTAGATTTTTCCAATTTAAATTGATAAATTAATCAGGTACGCATGCACTAGGAAGCCCTCCTTAGGCACAACAGTGGAAAATGTGGATATTGACTTGATATTTTCCTGTCATTATTAGGTTTGAAACTGCGTGGAAAGGATATTGGACAACCACTCGAAGCAAAACCAAAGAAGAAATGAAGACATAGCCTCGAAGTCAGCCCCCCCCGCCCCCGCCCCCATTTACATCAAACTGTCCTGCTCTCAATTTCTGAACTCTGTCCCACTGACAGAACCCCCACCTGTATCTCCATCAATCTGTCTTCTCTCCACGCCTAAACCTCCTGTCCCTCGGACAACCCCCTCCCCTATCCCCTACCTGGGCTGATCACACCTTGTTCCTGCTGGAGGACCAGGTGTTTCACTTCATTGCAAGGCTGATGAGCTGAGCTTAGCAGACGCGACTTCGAAAAATGACAAATAAATTGCAAAGCTAAATCTGAAATGAGATCATGTGTTTTTGGTTTAGTATTATAGACCACCCTTTCAAGCCATGAATCCACGTTCTGTCAGAATAATAGCATAATTTACCTTTTATATATTTTTTCCCTGTAAAGGACAACACATTTTTGTTAAATCTATTCTTTCATTAACATTTCAAAGAAATTCCAAAATGTTCTTCATAAAAGTTCTCCTTAATGCAGTATCTGTAAATTATAAACAAGTATCGAGGGGGAAACACTCTCAATATTTTCTTGGTTAGACAATTTCTCAGAGCATCTCCTGGAAAGCAACCAGTAGTAAAAAAAAAAAGAGAGAAAAATAACCAGCAAAGTAGTCCAAAAAGAGACATTTATTTGATGATGGACCTCATTTGGAAATGATCAACCACTGAAAAGTACACAAGATGTTGGTGTGGAGTTTTTACTAACAGGAGATGAAGTGTCTATAGCCACATGCAATGGAATCTTCCACTACAAACAGCAACCCGGACTCTACCAGAAGGTACAACCCCCCCGCCCCCCCGACCCTCCACATCTACTTCTGCCACTGGTAAGACCTGCCAGCTTACCAGAAGTGTAACCGATATTCTGAAAATCAGTTATTTGTACAGTTTATTAATCATTACCTAGGGTCACAGAGACGTATTCCAGATACCCACAGTCAGGAGATCCTGAGCCGAATAAAGGTGAGCCGCCATCCTTGTGAAGATGCTGAGGTTTACAATAAGTCACATTACAATACTGAAATACACTGCCTTTGGTAGATCAGATTTAATAGCAAAGTTTGGATTTTCTCCCCGATTTGCTAAGCATTCACATGCCTTATCTTGCAGCCTTTCGAATGAAATCTGGAAAATGTACACATTTTTAAATAATGATGCAGAGGTTGTGATAAACAAAACGTAAGAGAGGTTATGACGTCTTGAGGACCAAGTATGATTTTCCTCTGATTTATATCTTAACGTTCCTAGTTCTTCAGGTGTTGCATTTTATAACTTTTGCTTTGGCATGGCTCCTTAGTAAATCGGGTAGAAGACAGCGGTAGTTATCACAGTAATAAAGAAAAATCAATCAGTTATACTTCGAAACATCAATACTAATCAAAGCACCTGATGTTTTCTGATAAGGCAAAAAAGCGAACCAACATTTTTACTGTAGAAAGGTAAAAACATGGCAGCCAAAATCTCCGATGTCAAAGTGATACGGACAAAAAGTGTAATTCTGCTGTTTCAATGGAATTGCTGCATTCAGCTGAATATTTAGTTTTCATTCAAAGTCTGATCTGTGCAAAAACACTACCACGTTCATTGCATTTTTATAACCCTGTACCTAACTATCAAAAAGCAAGATGAAACAGAAATCACTATAATTTCCCTTTTGAATCCATTTTAACAAACAAACCATTTTAAAGTGCAGTGAAACTGCTGAATGATTAAAAAAAAACTACCTGTTTAGCAGTTAACCTTCATCCCAGAACAAATCCCTCACAAACACACCTTTAAAGTTAACCTTCCTTAAATCAACATTTTGCCACTGGGTCAGTCAGTTCTAAATGCGTATCTATATCATTCAACCACAGAACAAAATGCACTGAACTGGGGGGGAAAGCCTGAACATCTGTAAATCAATATAAACTTGACTTAAGAAAGTTGTTTGCTGTGATAATAGCTCTTGACCTCTGTCCTTCATTGGCAAGTGGATGAATGACCCTTGAATGGAAGCAGTGTCCCAAATTGGGAGTCTCTTGCCTGGCTGAATCCAGAGGTTTTCAGAAGGTAAGCGAGAGTTTAATCCTCGGTGCAGTGCCCCTTCACACCCGATCTGGATAGTACCTGCCGGCCTCACCCATTTGTGGTGGTTGTGGACATTTGTCAGCGGGGGACAAATGGTGTAGTTCTGGGATTGTTGACCACACTTCCAAGGCACCGTGTGTTTGGACATGGCAACTTTCCCAGGCAAGGCAAAGAAATCCGTCCAATCCCTTTCTCCCATCAGACCCCAAAAGGCGTTGCCATGGCTACTAAGGCAAATTCTCTCAGTAAAAACCTGCGGCCGTCCGTCTCATCGTTTGCTCTGACTGCTTTTATCGATAAGCATCGACTTTCAACATTATTCATTCACATTGGTCCATTGTTAAAATAAATTATTTATACATTATATTACCCCCTTCCCACAAGCCTTTTTTAACCAGCAGACTATTACTGTACAACAAAGTGACATGAACTTCCACTGATATCATGCCAGGCTTTTCTGGATGTTTACAGCTCTCAGCAATAAACGCCCATTTTTCTTCAAAGAGCTCAGACAGACATTTTGGAAAGACAAAGCTGATTCATACACAACCAAAGAAAACATTAGTACAAATGTTCACTGTAAAACCAGCTAGGGTGAGGTTCCAGCAAAATATTCAACAGGCAGTTTCCATGGAAACTTAGGAGTCCTCTCAGAGGACTGCGAAAGAAGTGTCTTTTGGTTTAAGATCAATGGATGATGTCAGAGCCTCCCATCCAATCACTGCACCCCTTCTTCGTCAACATATGTTGAGGGAAACCATCCGATCTAAAAACGACATAAAAAATGAGAAAATGCCCACTGTACACTTAAGATACATAAAAAGCATGAAAAGCTCTACACAGTCTCTGAAGTAGAAATGAGCAGTTTCACCAGTTTTTATACAAACCTCAGCTCCATTTAAGAGTGAGTTGTGTGTTTTTTTTAAAAATTATTTTTAAATGTGTGGTAAACCATGCAAAGACAGACATTTGATGGATGTACAACTATTAGTACTTTGGCTTTTTCTTACACTGGTTACCTGTCAGTCTTGCATATTAATTAGGTTTATTTATTTGAGTGATAAGAAGACTCCACATTGAGAGCAGCTGATTCCTGAACACTTTAGCTCACGTTATGAGCTTACAACGAACGCATAATTTTTTTCCAAATGTGACTAACCAAAAAAAGCGAAAGCCAGGCACCTCTGGCACTGTAGCGTGACCCGGTACGCTAAAGAACGGTGCATGGCTAAAGGTAGCAGCTTTCAGCTCTCTGGTGCTCACCCTGCCGTTGGCCTCGCCCTTCCACCAGCCCTGGTCGCCCCCGATTTTGCTGTAGATCTTGACAATGTCGCCTTCCCGGAGGGACAGCTCTCTCATGTCACGGGCCGCAAAGTTGTACCTGGCCACGGCCGTGCTGACCGCTCTAGGCGTGAACACTGTTCAACACACCGGTTTCACTCAGCATTCAACCATTCTCTAGCGTCAGTCTTTGGATTAGTTGTTTGGAAGAGCCTAACACAAATTTCTAAGAAAACGGACATGGGACAATGAAGTAACAACTCCCACAATAATGACGTACCAGAGGGGTGTAGGGCTGAAATTTGGAGGTGATGAGAAAGAGACAGAACTAGTGAGACGGGGGTCAGTGCTTGGGCCAACAGATGGATGGAGAGGAGCAGAAGAGAGAAGGAAAGAGTACCTGACCAGAAGGGGGCGTAAGTCTGAGAGAAGGAAAGAGTACCTGACCAGAAGGGGGCAGAAGAGAGAAGGAAAGAGTACCTGACAAGAAGGGGGCAGAAGAGAGAAAGAAAGAGTACCTGACCAGAAGGGGGCGGAAGTCTGAGAGAAGGAAAGAGTACCTGACCAGAAGGGGGCGGAAGAGAGAAGGAAAGAGTACCTGACCAGAAGGGGGCGGAAGAGAGAAAGAAAGAGTACCTGACCAGAAGGGGGCGGAAGTCTGAGAGGAGGAGAAGTTCAAGCCCTGGGGACTGAGGAAAGAGAAGTTGTAGGAGGCACTGGAAGCTGCTGATGCAAAGAAACGGTGTAAAGGGAGACAGAGGGAAGAAGAATAAAATCTATTAGGCAGCACTGCCGACACATTTTTGACATGTGGATGTGTCTGTGTGCACAGTTTCCCACACACTGTTGCCAAAAGGATAGAAAAAATCCCGAAATAATCTAGTAAAAACTATTCAAAAGATGACAGAGCAATACCTGCCATCAATGGTTACTCTAAAGTCTTGTGTCTTTTACACCTGGTTCCCAGTTATTACCATATACATGACCTGATTAATAATGATTTGTAGTGCACCCTGTCCCAGGAGGAAAGAGCCTTATGTTTGACCCCATTGCCTCTTCCTTATAGGGTGGACTGGTGTAAACCCACATGCTCAGATCACCAGACCGTATGCTGTTTTTATCAAATGATGTGAGGCCAGGAATAATTCCACTGCAAACGTACGAATTGGGCCCAGCTGGAAAGTGAACAAAGACCCAACTCAGAGGACTGGCAGGGGAAAATGGTTTATTATAGCTAAAACCATTTGAGTGTACAATATGCCTGTGGAGCTGGCCTTCCATCTGAGGGCCTGGTCTCAGGCAAGAGCCAGAAACCACTGTGCGTACTCCCGTGCTGGAGACAGCAGCTCCGGGTGCAAGAGAGCGTAGCATTTAGCATCGCTAGACTGCCATGTGAGAGGTGGGAAACCTGACCCTGCCTGTTAGCATACAGGGGGTCGCCTACGAGCTAGCCGCGAGGCAGCGGTGCCGAGGGGGCGAAGCAGAGCTTCCGTCCTGGCCTTCAGGCTCGTACCTGGGGAACGGGTGCTGGCGCGGGAGGCTGAGCGTTCCCGGGACTTGTAGGGGTAGCGCAGCGTCGTGTCTAAAAGCTTGAAGCTCTCCTTCAAGGAATGTGACTGGTAGTACTCCACCAGCTCCTGTGGACAGACGGGGATGCAAGCTGCAGGTCAGACAACCACACAAATGGCTTCCCAGCAGACCTGCTGGTCAGTATTCGTGCAGATCCACCGCTTCGCAGTGAAGCTTAACTATTTAATGATGGATCTTCGGATTAAACGACTGACTCTTACCAGGAGGCTCTCAAACTTCTTTGCTTCTGTGATGTGAATCCAATTGTCTTTCTCCACAACTTTAATGTGCTTCACCTCGTCGTTGAACCTGTCACAAACGGATGCCCCTTTCAGCGGGTGGCCAGCTCCCTTGCCTCTTTAATAGATTCATCTAAATTATACTTTGGGAAAGGAGATCCCATCGCCAGGTGTTCCAGCTGGCTGTGGGCAGCTAACTGAAAAGTTACTATGGAACCTGCTGGCCTTGAGGTCCGGAGCCGGTCAGCTCTGGGCCACTCACTTGATGCTGATGGCGAAGCGCTCGGCCTCCGCCGTCCTCTCGCGGATCAGGTACGTCCCGCTGCTGTGGGACTTGAGCAAGTTGTCAGCCTGCTGCCGCTCCATGTTCCCCGCGAACCTGAGAGGGACAGGAGACCTACCATGTGAAACCCTGCACCATCAGAGCATGCGTGGCCGCCAGCCTCGTATAGGACAGGGAAAGAAAATACCACTGTTTTTTTGCAAATTCAGATCAAACATCAAAGTTAGGGACCGCTTGATTTAATTTTAAATATGACAGAAGGGGGTAGTTAACATTTAAAGTAATTCCATTCAGACAAAACAAATCCAAGCATAAAGCGTGGTAAAGGTCAGGTTTACAAGTGCCATTTGTTTTCTCATTTTAGGCTTACCATGGGTACATGTAGTAATCTGTTTCTCTGGATGATTGTCGGCTGGATTGGAATGGCTAGAGAGAGATGTGACTGTTAGAGATATCTGCACAGTACAAAAGGGTAGGTTAATTGGTTTAACAACAGCATTCCATGTGCTTACTGACACCAATGAGTCACAAAAAATGGACGGATTCCGTTACAATAATGAAACATTTCTCTGCGTGGGAGCTAACATTGAGTTATAGATGTCCGATTCGTGTTTCTCTCATAATGAATGAATGAAACGTGGTATTTCAATCATACTGAGAGTCAGTACCAAGTCACTGCTAAAATGAATTTATGAATGCGAGTGAACAAATTTGCACTGATTCATAGCTGAATCACTGCTAACTGTTAGTTAATGAAGGTGAGGGTACGAGCTTACCTTGGGATCCAGACAGGGCTTTACACATGAGCTGGGGAAGAAGCCACTTTTCTGACTCAGGATAAGCCTTCCCTAGTAAACAGATATCCAGTTTCGGTCACAGCACCTTACTTTCCAGTAACTCTTAGGTGCTAGATAAATATATATGTATATATATATATATATTATATATATCAAAATATATCACATATAGAATCAAATCGATTAAATTCCACTACTATCAATGATAAGTGAAACTGTGAAGATCCGCTGTACCTCCCACCAGGACAATTCAGGGTCCCCCTTCAGCAGCTCGATGACATCCCCTGTCTGGAATGACAGTGGTAGTTTCCCTGGCGGGGCAGGAGTACCATGGTAATTGCGAACAGCCACCATCTTAGGTCCTTAATGCAGAGTTAAAAGAGGAAAGTTTCAAGAATTAATGTTTGTTAGCATCTCCCTCCGTTCTATTTACACTCATCTAAGGCTGAAATGTTTCTTAATTCACTAGATGGCAGTAGAGAGTTATCTGACGTTCCTAATCGCATTTGATTGACTTATATCCTGTGACAGATGTTTGGCGATAGGAACCACACTGTGTTGAAGGTTAATTAAATTATAACCTAATTGCATAAATCTTTAGAGGGCGTAGGCGCTACAGACGGATCCAAATAGTATCAGTATCAGAATAGCAGAGTCATTTTTACCTGATGCTACAGGCCCGGGTTCCTGTAAGAAACAGCTTTTTAAAAATTGGCATTCAAAATGTTATCACAATAAAACCCCAAAAAAATGTACAACAACCACTATAGTTTTACACCAGTTATTAGCAAACTATAAGCACAAGTATCACCCCTTTGCAAGGGTTCTGAAATAAGACATCTGCTTACAGTGCCTATTCTTCAAATTTAGGTTCCAAAGTAAAAGGTGAAGAAGTTTAAGGACGTGGAAATATTGTAAAACTCACCGAGTCGTGGGGATCTAAAAGAAAAAAAGAAGAAAGCGGAGACCGTCAGTACCGGAGTGGTTTCTCAGTATGAATTTTGTATAACAGACATATTTTTTTAAAGCTCACTTATTTTGCAGACAGTGATGACCTCCAGGCACTCCTTGTGAGCCCCTGTTCCACACCGGGAACAGTAGTACCCTTGGTAGAAGATCCCCCTGTGAAGGGACCAAAGGGATAGGGCCTCAGTGACTAATGACCAGACCAATCAATCACCCAACCACTAATACATACATAATAAACTAGCATGCAACATACAATCAGCTGTCCTGCCCTGTTGTCCAGGATTATGGACCAAGGCCAACATTTTCGACTGGTTCATCACCTCAGCAGCATCCTGCAGGCCCTACAGTTGGTGTTCTTCTCAAATGTGTGCATCTGAAAGTTGTGCTGGTTGGCAGTGGCTCGGTCAGGCTTTATGTTAGACCTGGGGGGTGGGCAAGGAATTCACATGTAAGGCTGAATTGATTTGACACAGCGAGGGTTCCCTGTACCACTACGCTACGCTTTTAACAACCAAGGAAAGCAGTTTTGGATACTTGGCTTCTCACCAAGTAGTTTGCCAGTAGAGTCCCTGCTGTTCTACCCTTGAGCAAGATACTTAACCTGAATTGCTTCAGTAAATTACTTCCCAGCTGTATGAACTGATAAATTGTTCAGTTGTAAACTGACCATGATTAAAGCATCAAATAAATACTGACAATGATGATAATACCAACATGCCCATAGCAACCAAATACTGACAATGATGGTAATGCTGACATGGCCATAGCAACCAAATACTGATAATGATGGTAATGCTGACATGGCCATAGCAACCA